>JAPDPK010000157.1:697500-1297500 GCA_031772115.1 Heritiera littoralis
AGTGTTGTCTTTTGGTGCCATTTTACTACCAAAAATAAAACCCCAACATTTCCTGCCCGGAATCTTATTCTGGGCATTCAAAGACCACTCGATGTAGTTAGTACCATCAAGTCGTTCTGGAGTAATCAAAGAGGACATATCTTGTAGATGGAATGGCGGCAAGACAGCGGGATCAGCCTTCTCTTTCCCTGTCTAAGTTTCTAGATTACTAGAGGATGAATCAGTCATGATATAAAAAGCAAATAGAGAACAAGATCAGCCCCAAAAAAGGCTTCGATTCCTATGGAAGTAGAAAGGAAATCGAAGTTGGCTCTGACACCATGTACAAACTCTTGAAAATATTTTTTCTGTATATTTCTATTAAGATTACAAGGCGGTATATATATACAAAAGTATTCCTCATAATTATAGGAGATCTAATAGCTGATTCTCCTTGATTTCATGAGATCCAATATTAGAGGCGGATTTATAGAAGGAGGTTACTATAACAGCAGCACCCTTTCCTATTTTACACGAGATTGAGTTTGACTGTTTTCAACAATTTGATGTATTCAAACTTTTACCTTAAAATATTTTTAAAAAAATCAAATCGAATGATGATTCAGAGGGCGAGGTTTCCCATGAAACTGATTGTGAAATACCCCCGTCTCAGGTTCCAATAACTGGGGATGTGAAGTCTTCCTATAAAGATAAGCTGACTGGTCTTAATGCATCCAATGAGAACGATTGGAGTGAGTGGAAGGAAGACGATGATATGTTCTTTGATGACCAGATTTCTGATGATGAGGAGGAGGGTGAAGGTTTGTTTCCGAGAGTAACGTTCACTAAAGAAGAAAAAACTATCATGAGGAAGCCTTGGAGTAAGGCTTTAATTGTTAAAATCTTGGGAAGAACAGTTGGGTATCACATTCTTTTAACGAAGGTTAAACAATTATGGCAATTGGAAGGAAGGTACAGGATAATAGATCTGGGCCATGATTATTATCTGTTCAGATTCGAACGTAAAGCGGATTACATTCATGTTCTTGAAGGTGGTCCTTGGGTGATTGGAGGCCATTATCTAACAGTGAGACAGTGGACTCCCAATTTTAATCCGTCTAAGGACGAAATTTCCAGGCTCATTGCATGGATTAGACTGCCGGGGTTACCGTTGGAATACTATAACCCCATTGCACTGGCCAGGATGGGAGCTTGTGTGGGACGAGTGGTCCGGTTGGATCGAAATACTGAAGAGACTATAAGGGGTAAGTTTGCCCGCATGTGTGTTGAAGTGGATCTTACCAAACCTTTGGTGTCTAAGTTTCAAGTTGGAAGACATGTGCAACTGGTGGAATTTGAGGGACTGCATATGATTTGTTTTAAGTGTGGAAAATTTGGTCATAAAGTCGATACATGCCCGATGGTGGTACAAGACAACTCCCTAGATCCCCAGATTCCGAGCCAGAGCGGGTCTTCGGAGGCCGCTGTGAAGCAAGATGATCAGTATGGGCCATGGATGTTGGTGCAGAGGAGGGCTCGGAGACCACAGAAGGGAGATGATGCTACTAAAGGAAAGTCAAAGATTGCTAGTAATTCACGGAATGACTTACCATCGAAGGAGGTACGTCATAACCAAGAGAAGGGGATGGATTCTTTCTCGCCCAAAGTTTCGGGGACTGGGAAAGATGGAACAGCGTTAGAGAGAAGGAATGAAAAAGGAAAGTCAAAGGCTACAGAGGTTAAGGTTGTAAGTGGGAAGGAGGATCTGGTTAATGATTCTATGGCAATAAAGGCAAAGCTTGCCCTTAATAACTCTTTTATGAGGTTAGCAGATCGCACGGAGAGTGGATTATCTTTCCATGCAAGTCCCTCGGGGTTTGATGAAAAAAAAGTTCAGAATAATTTAGCTCAAAAACAACATGGGAAGTCTGGGCCGACTTTGCCCATTAAAAGCAATTTACGGGCTGTTAAAGAGGCTGCCAGAAGGAAAAAGCCTAGTGGATCTAAACTGGGTTGGGAGCCCAACATGGAGGGGACAAGTACCAGGTTGGTGGTAGACTCTACCCTTGAAAGGCAGGGTGTTTTTAAATTTGTAGCGAGCTCTTCTGGCGAGGTTTATCCAGCATCGCGTGAGGAAGTTCATATTCAGCAGGTGGACCGGATTTCGGCTAAAGCTTCTGAGCCTTCCTTGAGCGTTCAGGAGTTAAGCCAGGATCTAGTTCCGATTATTGACGAGATAAATACGACTCCGGTTAATGGAGGGGTGTGTGGCGCGAAGGACTCTTCTGTGCACAGGATGGAAATCCTTTAAAGGTTCTGAACCTTTTCCTGATTCTTTTAGAGTATCTATGTCAGTTAGTTTTTGGAATTGCAGGGGTGCAGGCAATAAGGATTTCCTTCGACATGCGAGGGAACTTATCTCCATGTATAAGTTGGACATGTTAATCTTGGCTGAACCAAGAATTAGTGGGAAAGCTGCAGATAATGTGATTCGAAAACTTGGTTTTAACCAGTCAACTAGAGTAGATGCTGTGGGTTTCTCTGGGGGTATTTGGATCCTTTGGAATGAGAAACTGGGGAGTGTCAGGATAGTGGCAAAGAGCAACCAATTTATTTCTATTGCCATCGTGAATAATGGAGGTCAGTGTTGGTACCTTACAGCAGTATATGCCAGTCCAGCCTACTATCAAAGGAAATGGCTCTGGGACTACTTATTGAGTTTTGATGGCTTTGATCGCGAGGCATGGGTGCTTATGGGGGACTTCAACCAGATTCTTTCTATGGATGAGAAGTTAGGGGGATCACAGGAGAGTTGGAGGAGGTTAGGAATGTTATGGGATGTGTTGGCCCAACGGAGTCTTATAGATGTTGATTCTGCTGGTTGTCGTTTTACTTGGACAAATAAAAGGAGTTGTGGGGGCTTGATTCGTAAGAAGCTTGATAGAGTATTTTGTAATGACAGATGGAGGCTAAAATTTCCGGAAGCTTCAGTACGAAATCTGCCAAGGGTGCATGGTGATCATTGTCCTGTTTTGATGAATTTATATGGTGTTTTTGTTTGCAACAAAGTGTTAAAGCCGTTCCGTTTTGAGGCAGCATGGCTACAACATGACAATTTTAAGGACTTCCTGGAGGCAACTTGGATATCGGATGAACATATCTTGACTAATTTGGAGAAGGTGCAGGCGGCGGCCAAGGATTGGAATATCAAAGTCTTCGGTAATGTTTTCAGGAGGAAACGTTCCTTGTTGTATAGACTGGGTAAAGTTCAACGTGATCTCGAGTATCGGTTGACACCTCAGCTGAAAAAACTTGAGGAAACTTTAACAACCGAATACAATAAGGTACTCCAGCAGGAGGAGATGATGTGGTTTCAGAAATCCCGGTCTAAATGGGTTCAGTATGGGGACCGGAATACTACGTTCTTTCACACAACAACAGTGATTCGAAGGCATCGGAATAGAATTTTGGCGTTGAAGAGACCAGATGGATCTTGGTGCGATGAGCAGAAAGAATTACAAACTTTGGTGACTGATTTCTTTAAAAATTTGTACTCTTTTGAGCCAGTTGAATTAGATTTTTGTGGTTGGTGTCCAAGTCCAAATTTCAGATTCAATGAGCAGGTAATGCAGATATTGGGACAAATTCCACATAAGGACGAAATATGGAGAGCTGTGCGTTCCATGCCTTCTTACAAAGCTCCTGGCCCAGATGGTTTTCAAGCCATCTTCTATAAAACAAATTGGGAGTTGGTAGGCAGGTCTATCTGTAATTTTGTTCAAGAGGCTTTCGCATCTGGTAAATTCAATGCAGAACTTAGTAAAGTGCTTGTTGTTTTGATCCCGAAGTTGGAAAACCCGGTCCAAATTTCACAATTCAGGCCTATTAGTCTATGTAATCTGACAGTGAAAATTATCTCAAAGATTGTGGTTAGTAGATTACGGCCTTACTTGAGTGATATAATTGCCCCCACGCAATGCAGCTTCATACCGGGACGGTGTAGCTCTGACAACATCGTGGTATTGCAAGAGGTTGTTCACTCTATGAAAAAGAAGAAGGGGAAAGTTGGTGACTTGATCATGAAAATAGATCTTGAGAAAGCCTATGATAGAGTGAATTGGCAATTTCTCAGATGGGTTTTGGAGGATTTATCCTTACCTCCAAACTTGGTTGATCTTATTATGTTTAGTGTCTCTTCAACAGAAATGAACGTCTTGTGGAATGGTGAGTTGTCGCATTACTTTAAGCCGGGAAGAGGTCTGCGACAGGGAGATCCTCTATCTCCCTATTTATTTGTTTTGTGTCTCCAGAAATTGTCAGACATGATTGATGCAGCAGTTAATAAGGGAGCATGGAAGCCTATTTCTGTGTCTAGGGGGGGCCCTGTGCTTTCACACCTCTTTTTTGCGGACGATTTGGTTCTGTTTGGCAAGGCTACGGTGCAACAATGCAGGGTAATAATGGATTGCTTGAATTCTTTTTGCTCCATTTCGGGTCAGAAAGTTAATGGCGGAAAGTCCAGATTCTTAACATCCCCTAATGTCTCTGGAAGATTGATTAAGGAGTTAAAATGCATCACAGGAATGAAGTTTAGTAGAGAGTTTGGCCCCTATCTTGGTGTTCCTATTCATTCGAGGAGGGTTAGTCGTGAGTCCTATCAATTTATTCTTGACAAGATGAGCAAGAAATTATCATCATGGAAGGTGCATCAACTTTCCATGGCTGGAAGAGCTACATTAATCCAAGCTGTTTCTAGCTCGGTAGCAACCTATGCTATGCAAACCGCTAAGTTGCCTGACTCCATTTTACAGGATATTGATAAAATGAACAGAAAGTTTCTATGGGGTTCTACGGACACAAAGATGAAGGTTCCATTAATTAAATGGGGCAACGTCTGCAAACCCAAGGATGAAGGTGGTCTGGGTTTCAGGAAAGCAAAAGATATGAATCTAGCTTTGTTATCCAAGTTAGGCTGGAAATTGGAAATGGGGAACACTAGTTTATGGGCTCGATTGTTGACTGCCAAATATCTTAAGGGTGGTTCGTTTATAAAGTATAGCAAGAAACAACAAATGTCTTATACATGGAGAAGCGTTGTTGCTTGTAAGGAAGTCATTCAGCAGGGTAGTGCTTGGTTACTTGGTTCCGGTCAAACAATCTCCTTTTGGAGGGATAAATGGTTGGGGGATAAAGTTTTAGCTGATTTGTGCGAGGATTGTAATTCTGCTCATAGGAATGATGAGAAGGTGGCTAACTTCCTTCTGTGTAACGGGGATTGGGATCTGTCTCGTCTAGCTTTCCTCCCTAATCATGTGATAAATCAAATTAAACTTACCTTACCCTCTTTACGGGACAAAGATGAAAGGTTTTGGTCCGCTTCTTCCAGTGGAGAGTTTACAGTTAAATCGGCTTATAACATCATCAGAGAAGTTGGTGTTTCTGATTCAATTTGGCTAAAAATGTGGCGGCTGGATGTGATACCAAGAGTTAAATTTTTTTTGTGGATTGCCCTACATGGTCGTTTAATGACTCGAGAATTCTGTTTGCAGAGACACATTACTTCCGAAGCCAGGTGCCCAAGATGCTCAACAACTGTAGAGAATATCCTCCATGTGCTTAGGGATTGTGGTACATCACATGCCTTCTGGATTAACTGGAAACCGGACCTCAGCGCTCCTTTTTGGCAACTTAACGACACACGTCAATGGCTAGAGTTGAATCTTGTATCAAAGGAGAAAGTTGATGGTTTTAACTTTGGATGGCCTATCTTGTTCAGTTATGCTTGTTGGTTTTTGTGGCTCTGGAGAAACAAGGGTGTTTTTGAAGATAACTTCAGCTGGCCAACCAATGCTGAGTGGGTAGTTACTAGTTATGTTAAAGAGATCCACTCATACCTTGTTAGCACAATGAGGTCTCAACTGAAGAAATCTATTCTCATTACCTGGTCCGCACCAGCTCAGGATTTTATTAAGGTTAATGTTGATGCTTCGGGTTTTTCTAATCCAGGACAAACAGCAGTGGGCGGTATTTTGAGGGACCATGCGGGTTGTTGGATTACTGGGTTTGTTAAACGTCTGGGTTGGGGCTCAATCCTTAAAGCCGAGCTATTTGCCATCTACACCGGTCTGGCAGTGGCGTGGGATTTAGGGTTCCGGAAAGTTATTGTGGAGTCCGATTCTCTTTTAGCAGTGCAGAAGATTACCGCCGGTACTGTGGGTCAATGTCCATTTTCTAGTGTTATTCGTGCATGCAGAGATTTGCTAAGTAGAACGTGGGAAGTTTCCGTTGTTCACGTTTACAGAGAAGCAAATGGGTGTGCTGATTTCATGGCCAGTCTTGCTCAAGCCAGTAGAATAGATACTATGATTGTTAGGAACCCTCCTCAGGATATTCTTAGATTTCTTAATAATGATCGAACTGGAGTTGGATGTATTAGATTACTCCCTGAATAATAAAGTATTTTTACTCTTAGCACCAAAAAAAAAAATCAAATCGACAAAAATGTTTATAATTTTTAATAATATTTTTTTCTTAATAAAATTGAAGAGGACACGTGAAAATCTAAATGAAAAAAATATTAATTTGTTGCTGTCTTTGTATGTCGAAGTGATTCACCAACCAAGGAAAGGAATATGCTCTTTAAAGACGAGATAATCTTTGTTATTCCTTGCTTAAAATTTCAACATTATATAAAAAAGTTGATTAGAAAGATAAGAAAGAAGTGTTGTGTGGCATCATCCTTCGCACATGCATTATCATCATCATAATTGCTTCTGGTCCTCACCTTTCATTGGTCACATTAAAAAAGCCATATTATATAATATATATGTTATTATATATATTAATATCTCTGTCAGACATCAATTTCTAATCAATAGGAAAACTATATTCTAAAATTAGATTTTGAGAACAAAAATAAAATAAAATAAAATTTGCCTATCATTTCGTTTGTCGTTATAACATGTGCTGTGCATGTGCCATATTTCAAAATCTCATTAAAATAGGAAAAAAAAAAAAGAAAACTCAGACTCTTCTATTTAAAACAGTTCAAAATTTTGTGCACATATTATATATATATATATCCAGATCCTTATAAGATTTTAATGTGATTAATTTTTTTATTAAATTGGTTTATTTAAAAGAAAGTGCAAGTCCAATAAATGATATTTCTAATTGGGTGGCTGGGGAGTGATATTAAATAATGAATTAATGGTAATGAAGGTGGCAAAAATAAGAATATTATTTTGTGTTTCTGGGGAAATCAGCTTTGATTATTATAATATAAAAATGGACGAAAATGAAGAAAGAAACAAACATTGCTTGTTTTCTTCACTGAGAACAAAGCATGAAACAGCAACACACAATCATCTCCCAATCTCCCTCTGACTGGTCACTATCATAATAATTTTGGACCAGAAAACACGTAATTCAGCGTGACTGCTACACTGTTT
Organism: Heritiera littoralis; assembly: GCA_031772115.1. Classification (NCBI taxonomy): domain Eukaryota; kingdom Viridiplantae; phylum Streptophyta; class Magnoliopsida; order Malvales; family Malvaceae; genus Heritiera; species Heritiera littoralis. Next base: position 704,931 of record JAPDPK010000157.1, read on the forward strand.
TATCTTGAACCTTTCTTTAATTACAATCTTTGGTTTAATTCCTAATGCAGGCATGTTCAAACTTGACCCAATAATTATTTATAAATTAAATAAAAATTAACCAAGACAGTAATGTACTTGAGAAAACGTCAAGAGAGCAACCCGCTTCAATTAAAAAAATCTAAATCGGGTTGTTTTTCTTTATCACAGAGGAAAGAGAGAGCGAGAAAAAAGCTGGAAGCAAAAGGGGAGAAGTTTAAGCAAAAATTACTCAGCCCCGCTCTTAATTTCTTCTTCTCTACGTCTACATTTTTTTTTCAAAAACAATATTTCTTCTTCTTCTTCTCTTATTATTGTTAAAGGAAAATTTTCAGCTAATTCGATTATGCCCGTATATTCCAAGAATCAAAACTTTTTATCCCAAAACCGGTAGATTTAACTAAAATTTCAAAGTTATTGAAGAAATTGAAAAAAATAAAGGATTTTTATTATTGTAGTATGTGATTTTGGATATGGGGTCAGGCAAAGGCGCGACTTCTTCTTCTCAACAAATGGAATCGTCAATCGAAGGCAAGTTTTTTACTCTCATCTTTCCTTTCTATGTCAATGGTTTTTTTGGTTTCTTCCCTCATTTAATTTTATTTATGAACGTGAATCAAAGTTGGGTTTTTCTGGATCTCTTCTCCTTTGTGAGTTAGCTGTTGTAAAAATCAATAATTAAGCTAACAGAGTCCCTCTGATAATCGGTTGGATAATTATTAGATATGTTAAAATGAGCTGAATGTACGAGAAGGATTGAAATTATAATGGCCAATGGTAATACACACATGTACACGTAACTGTTAAATGATTTGTGATGTGATGACATTCTTTTAGAAAAATAAAGGAATAAGATGGCTTCTTTTATTAGGGTGAAAAAGATGCGAGAAAAAAATAGTTATGCGTATATATCCTTCCCAAATAAAATAGATTTTGGTTTTGAAGGTGAAAAAAAGGCAATCTTTTTGAAGGCAATCTTACATTACGAAGATTGCTTTTCTGTGTTCTGGTAAAGCTGCATAAAGAAAATGAAAAAACTCTGTAGCTTGTTTTCGCAGGTTTATGATTATTAGGCTGTGTCCATTTGAGGTAGAGTCACTCTGTGTTTTAACTTTGTTTACCGCGTAAGCATTGGTTTATCTTATAGTGGCTGTTTTTGTTAACCCAGAATCAAAAAATCTCCATTTTGAGGGGTGCTTTTAATGCAACTTGTGGTTTTGGGATTTTTGGTGTTATATGGACTTGGGTTTTTCGACAACAGTGTAGGGGAAAAAGGAAATAGAAGTAAACTAAGTGCAGATTGATGATAGCTGAATGCTTTGGATATTGTGGTGTAGGTACTTAGGACTGATTTTGGTGTCTCCTAAACATGATGGAAATAAACATACAAATGTATACATTTTCTTTTTGGGCTGATTCTCTTTCAAATCAAGGAGGTTGGGTGAAAATATTGAATCATCTATTTATTAAGAAGTGCATCTTAGCCTTTCAGTTTCTCTACAAGTATGGAATATCTTAATTCTCATCCCTTCTAGTTGAAAGCAGTCATAGCTTGATTCTCTCTTCTATTTCTAGTTGAGCAGGCACAGGTCAACATGATGCATATAGATCAACTGGTTGCTTATTTCTGTTGAAATCTTGAATTTTATGGAGAAAAAGGGTATGGCTTTCTTAATCAAATCTGCATTGAGTAATTATCAGCAAACCATCTGTGAAATTGTGAAGACCCATATTAGCAGTGTTGTTTAAAGTTGACAGCCTAATTCTTAGTATTGGAGAGTGGAATGTTGTATTTTAGTCAGTTTATATGCTTCTGTGAGATTCAGTTCTTAGAATATAAATTCTATACCTAGTAGGTACTGCAGGAACGTTCATTGTTTTTGTCATATAATTGCTTATTTTCCCCTCCATAAATGAATTAGAAGCGGATATGATAGTATTTTCTATGCAGTCATGCTGAATAATATTACCTTTATTTTTGTGCTAAGTATAAAGAGAAAATGTTGAAACGTAGAGTTCTTCTAAACCCATAGCTGATGGGCTTGTTAAATGTTGCAGATCTTCTTGAGAGACACCGACAAGAATTAGAAAATTTGACATTGACAACACAGCCATTCAAAACATTAAGGCTTTTCATTCTGGCTATCTTTCAATATTTTAAGCGATCAGTATTGTATCTTTTGGCAAAGGGTGGTTGGCGTATGTTTTTAAGCATTCTAATAGCAGCTGTTGGAATTTTGCTTGTGACCGTTGAAGGTCCTCATGAAAAGGTAATAAAATTTTTAGTTTTTTTTATCCTAGTATTTTCATCTGTCTTTCTCATATTTTTCTGTTGATGCGAAGCATACATCTGTATGTAGTTGAGAAGGGGTTTTTTATTTGTTTAGATTAAATGATTGTTGCACACTATGTTCTCCATTTAGCCATGCAACTAAGAGATGCTAATGGCTAATTACTAGTTTGTTTCCCTGTCCCTTTACTTCCTTTTTTCTTGGAGAGGCATTTGGAGAGGGGAGGGGAGGGGTTGGAGGTGGAGGTGTGCTGGTTCTTATTGTTTCTTGATGAACTCTATATATTTGAACCTTTTTATTTTCTATGGTAATGGTGATGAATTTGTGGGCATTATTTAGTTGAGATAATATCTGTTTCATTCTTAATCTTCATCATTTACTTTGACCAGATTAATGGAAAAAATAATTAACAGTTGATGTCTTGATTACAATTTTTGTCAGCATGTTGAGGAAGTTTCTCAGTATGTTCGGTTTGGGCTATGGTGGGTTGCACTTGGTGTTGCATCTTCAATTGGTCTTGGTAAGAACATTGATTTCTTGAATATCTTTTATGATAATCTCGAGGAGTATGCTTGATGAATGTAGCAAGATTAGAACTAATTGGCAATGACTTGCTGCCGATATACCAATATGATTTGTAGGCTATTTAAACTCTTCTTACAAACACTGGCTGACCAAGCATATCTCAAATGGTATTTGTGAAAATATTCAATTTCTTCTGTACCGAAACAAGGGTGTAATCTTCTAGATGGGTTTCTTTGTAATTATTGCTTCTTTTTTTTTTATTTAAAGTGGCTTTGGTCATATTGATTTGTTTTCATCAAATCTAGTCCAGAAAGAAGTAAACTGGGATAATTGAGCATTAGCAGTGGCACTTTAATGATTGTTCCCAAGATTGTTGTGTATGGTTTACCCACATGTTTTAAACACTTTATGGGGATGAAAAGGTGGAAATCAATTTGACTGGTTTCTGTTATGCATACATTTGTGCCAAGGAAATTTTCTGGAATCTGATCTCATTACACGTGTATTGTTATACTGCTCTGTTATTGTTTTGTTATCTTTTGGGACACCTGAAGCAATCATGCCTTGATTTGATATGTTAATTTCCTATTTCACCATTCATATCCCAGGATCTGGTCTGCACACATTTGTCCTTTATTTGGGTCCTCATATTGCCTTGTTTACAATAAAAGCAATGCAATGTGGACGAGTAGACCTGAAAAGTGCTCCTTATGATACGATACAGTTGAAGAGAGGTCCTTCATGGCTGGACAAATCCTGCGGAGAGTTTGGACCCCCATTGTTTTCATCACAAGGTTCAAGAATTCCTCTTAGCAGCATATTGGCACAGGTGCAGATGGAAGCTATTTTATGGGGTATCGGGACTGCACTTGGAGAGCTTCCTCCTTACTTTATCTCAAGGGCAGGTATAAGCACCATCTTTTATGCTTAGATATATTTTATTACAATAACGAGACCTGCTAGAAGAATTTGTTTATGATAAGCTGGTGAGGGCATTTTTAGACAATGCCCCAGTCTTGTTTGCATTGGGAGTATGCAAATTTGTTTTCCATATTGTGATGGCTTTGGATTTTAACATTGTAATGGTACTGACTATAGAAAGGATTTCCTTGATCCCATTTATCCCGAGATTTTATGAAGCCCATCTTTTTATTTCTATAACCAGCCACTAAAATGGGATTTAGTTTTTAAAATTTTAATTTGATTAACTTAAAAATTTTAGGGTAATTATGGAAAAGTTCCCCTTAAGGGAAATTAAATTTGTTCCCTGAAGTTTGAAATGTAACACTTTAATAACCTTGAGATCTGCTCTGTTAGATTTTTCCTTAACACCATTAACTCCAATCAATGTGAAATTCAAGTTATCTTCTCCTCTTTGTCATCTTCTCTTTCAGACTCTCCTAAAGTTATCTTCATCTGCTCCCTATCAATGCCTTAAAGACATCCAGAAATCCAGATCTGGATGCATGCATGAAGCACAAATGTTCTGGTTCAAGAGAGGCAAAGGTCTTGCTTTCTCTTTAATTTAGAGTGCAAGACCGATTGGCTCTGGGATACCTTCTGGGTGTTTCTCCATGTTTCCATTGTAATTTCTTCCAGTGTTATGTATCCAATTTTTTTTCAAACGTTCTTAACCATTTGAAACAATCGTTTCTTTCTTCAATCTCTTTATTCAATAAGTTTTATCGACAACCAAGCCTTCTTTTCTTTATAATTCTTTCTTCCCTTGGTTACAAAATCTTACTAATTTTCAAGTTCTAATTTCTTATTTTACTTCTGGGTTATGTCAAAAAAGGGACTAACGCCATTGAATTTCAACTTCTTATAAGGATTTCAAGCATTTTGTATATGCTTGATTATATAGATTTGGTAAAGGCATACCTGTCAATTCAAAATCTTCTTTTTCTTTTTAATTTTTTGATGGGACTCAAGAATTTCTTTTACCATTGGCTTTGAAATTAACAAGTCAATTTTTAACTTTATGTTTGATGTTCATGAAAAAGAGTTGAATGACAGTGAGCAAGTTCTTGTTGTAACCATCTTCCCCGTCTCTGATCTTTCTGAAAGAAGGATAGTTTAGTCATTTTGTTTTTGACGCTGTTAGCAAAAATCTAACAGAGCAATTCTTAGGGTAGTCAAATGTTAATTTAAACCTCAGAGGCAAAATGTATTTGTCCCAAACCATAGGCTATAACTCTGCAATTTATTTAAAATTTAACAAAGTTGTTTCTTGATCAAATTGTCTTGAGTTTGTAATGTAGTTGCCTTTTTGCAACTTTTGGCTCTGCTTTGGTAGTGATTGAATTTTCTGTACGAACTTCAAAACCTTGGCTGTTCTTTGTCTGAAATTTGTCTACTGAAGATTGTTATATACTGTTAAAATATCCTCCTTATGTTGATCTGCTTTATGCAGCTAGGGAATCAGGCAGCAAAGTTGATGCCATGGAAGAATTGGATGCTTCCTCGAGTGAGGATAATGGAGTCATAGCTACTTACCTGAAACAGATCAAACGCTGGCTGTTATCCCGCTCCCAACACTTGAACTTCTTCACCATTTTAGTGCTTGCCTCGGTCAGCAACTTAGTCATTTCATACCACAAACATTATGAACAATGCAAAATTTTAATGCAGCATTAGATGTCTTCTGCACATTTTTTGTCTATGGCTATCATATGCTTTTTTTGCCCGCATGCACATGAATAAATTTACACCTACACTCACGCACACATACACACACACACCACACACACACACTTTTGCCTAAAAATATTGATGTTCTGATGCATTTTATCCCGAGTAAAATTCTACTTGGAAACAATATCCATCCAGTTAAAATTTTCTTATGCTACAAATTTTTGTTGCTAAGGTAAATTTAATGTGAAAAACTTCCACATGTCAATTATAAAGTGTGGTATTAAGTTGTAAGAGTGTAATGGAGAAACTTGAATAGTGTTAGAGCACTAAGCCTTGTTAATTATTTCTTTTAAAGATCATATAAGTTGACCATGGTTTATAAACACTATTTATGCCAGTGTTGATTGATGTTATCGTTTAAACCTACTAATGAGCTGAGTCTGAATCATGTCTCAGGTCCCAAATCCTTTATTTGACCTCGCTGGCATTATGTGCGGACAATTTGGGATTCCATTCTGGAAGTTTTTTCTCTCAACACTGATTGGGAAGGCGATTATAAAAACTCACATACAGGTTTGTGATGTTCTCTTGGTGTTTGACATACAACCAGAGCCTCAGTTGATTCACTGTTTTCTGTTTCTGCTGAATCAAGTTGTTTCTATTCCCTGAACTTAAGGTCTTATTACACTGTTTTTTTTTTTTTGGTACTCGCATTGGCCAAAATGTTTCAACTCTTTAATGATTCAGGTGGAATTGACTACAACCAGATGAATACTAACTTCTCTGTTATTTCTATTGTCTTAATGAAGCTAGATTCCTGATTCTTACTTTGCAAGTTCAATATGTGTGAGCACCTTATAAGTATCTATTTGATTCATCTTCTGCAGACAGTTTTTATTATCTCCGTCTGTAATAATCAACTCCTGGACTGGATAGAGAATGAATTGATCTGGGTGCTTAGCCTCATACCTGGATTTGATTCTTTCTTGCCCACACTCACAGCAAAACTTCATGCAGTCAAAGATAAGTACATGGCCACCCCACATCCGGCGCCTTCAAGTATCAAGGTACTCCCTTTAGCCAGTACAAAAAACTCCATCCATTGTAGCTTGAGTTTTAACTGACTAGTGCCTGTTCTGGGAACCGAGCCTTCTAACCCAAATCTGAAAAATGTATAAATCTGTTCTTCCAAACGGTGCTGCAGGGGAAGTGGGATTTTTCATTTGCTTTGATCTGGAACGCTGTTGTGTGGCTTATGCTCGTGAACTTCTTTGTCAAGATTGTCAATGCAACTGCTTTTAGATATTTGAAAAAGCAGCAGGATAAGCAGCTAGCGGAGAAGTTATCTTCATATACAAATTCAGATTAGGACCTTTCTTTGTTACCTTGATGAAGCTACTCCAAAAGAACCCACAGCACTACCTAGTTCCCTGTTAGAAGCTTGTACAGGAAAAAAAAGCAAAAAAGAGGAAAACAGACATACAGGACATACAGAAGCTACAGGTATTAGTCTCTTATGTGATGCTGGGGCATTGTTGTGTTTTTCTCCCATTGTTAAGTACTGTCTGACACTGGGAAACTTGGAATCCCATTATTCTTTGGCAATGCAAAAAAAAAAAGGAGAAAACTATCTGCCGTCAACTTCCAGCTTTGCTTCCATCTTCACTCATAATTACCTTATAAAAAATGAAAGATTTTGCTGACTATTGGTTCAAGCCCTGATCGGAATTTTCAAATGTTTTTGAGATCATTACATTACATTTTATTATGCTAAATGGAAGTTTCTCTTTTATAACGTTTATTTGCAAAGGCACCTTATGAGCATTTACACCTCCGGAGGCAAGGAAGAATTTTTTGTTAATATTAATAATATAATCTAAGAGTATTTTTAGATTTTTTTTGTTTAATGCTTCCTTTTTTTCTGAGGGTTTTAAGAGTTTTTGTCATTGTTTTGATGCAGTCACAATTTTATTATGTGAAATATCTCTTACAATAATTGAATTTTGATTGAAAAAAAATTGACTCTTAGGTGAAGATTTAGGTGACAAACAAATTTTTAGCAAAATATTTAGTTACTTCCAACAAAATTGCTTTTCTTTTTAGGTTACAAAGGGAATGACAGAAATCTAAGAAGGTTGGGTCAATGGTATAAAATTTCACTGAATTTTTGAGAAAAAAGATTCATAGTAAAAAATCTCAAATTTTTAATTTTATATTTAATATGGTATGAAAACGTATTGTGATTTATACATAAAAATTTAAAAACTCTAAAATTCCTAGAATAAATCACCCCTCTATTATATGGGGAAAAGAAACTCCCTAACTGTCTCATAAAAAAAAAAACTCTCCGACCTAACCAAAAAAAAAAAAAAGGAAACTCCTTAACACAGTCTGGAGGATGACAAAGCCAAAAAAAGGCACCCATATAATTGGCTGAGTTGGCTATAGCATCTGCGGCAAAGTTTCCTTCCCTCGGCACATAATCAAAGCTACAATTTCATCATTTCCTTGACAGCTCCCGATGTCTCCTATTAAGTTGCCCAAAGAAAGAAGCTCAGTAGAATATTAATAGATTGGAGATCAACTTTCTCTCTATGTGGCTCATGAAATTTCTTTTCGGTTTAGAGAGTAGGAAGTATTAGAAAAAAGTGATTCAAATCGCACCTCGTATAAGCGTAACAACAATTACATCACGCCTTCATTATTATGATGTATTTGTTTTGGTATTGTCAATGATTATTAGAAGGCGGGATTTGAGAGTAATAAAATATGTGAGCATTGAAACATTGGAGTTTGAATCACATGTGGCTTAACCAATCTAGCCTTACTAACCAATCTAGACAAAAGATAAGAAAAAATCAATGCAAGGGTAGGCCTAGGTTGAAAAAAATAAGATTGTGGCTTTAGATAATCAACTAGGAGCGAAGACTACAGATCTATACATTCTTTAAAATAATGAAGGATAACATTTAAAAATCACCCAAAAAAAAAGGATAATATTTAAAGCAGAAAGTGGACATGAGAGCGACAGGGTAGGCGTAGGGATAGGGATAGGGATGAGAACACAAGTTAACAAATAAATTAAGAGGGGGAGTATAGCAATAATACATACAATATATTTCAAAATGATAATCAAATGAGTTGCTTTAGCCTAATTATGATAAGAGTGTTGGATGATTAAGCTTTAAGCATTCATATTTTGTTAAGTAAAATGAAAACTTCTTACCATTGTGTATTATGGAGATCTAAGCCTACGGGCTGTCTCTATATATATTTTATACACTGTCATAATTATTTCATACACTGTCAATAGAATTTTTTACCTTCACAAACGAGATTAAAATAATGATACATGTCCATTAAAAATATTAAAAATAAATAAAATAAGACATATGTCATCATCCTGATCCCGTTTGTAGAGTAAAAGAAACTCCACTGACAATATATGAGATATTAATCTTTTTATATAAAAATTTATATATAATGTACTAACAGTGTATAATTTCATACAGTCAATGCATGCATTGAATGTTAACATCTCATTAACAGTAAACTTGAAAATATGTCAAGCCATTAAAAATAAATATAAAATATATTTTTTCAATTTGCTCATAATGATTTATTAGTAAGGTATCAATTTTCGGTGCATTGACAATGTATAAAGATAATACATTGTCAATGCATCAAATATAAATCCTTTATATAAATAACATATCATTATTGGATTTATATATATACGATGCACTTACAGTATATAATCTCTATACATTATCAATGCACAAGAATGTGACATCTCATTAATAAGCCTTTATGAGTAAATTGAAAAAAATTTATTTGTATTTATTTTTAAGAGCTTAATATTTTTTAGTTTACTTATTGATGAGCTATCAATATTTAATACATTGACAGTATATAAAAATTATACATTATCGGTGTATCGTATATAAACTCATCATTATTTCACTTTAACTATAAACTAGAATGCTACCCACTTCACTCGAAGACGGTATATTTTTCAAGTATGTATAAAATAAAAAATTTATAATCAAACTAATAATAAAAGAAGAACAATGTTAAATTAAATACTAATATAAATAATAGTAGTATTATTAAATCAAAGATAATTATTTTAAAGTACCACGATTTTTAATTTTTGGTATCTTGAAATAATTTAGTCAATTAATCATTTTTATTGTTCTTTATATTGTAAAAAATATAAAAAATAGTTTAAGTATTTCAAGTACAATTTGGTGTAATCCAATTTGATGAATTCAGTTCCAACCCTATCTTCCATTCCTTTTTTTTTTTTTTTTGGTCATCTTATTTTATCAATTCCTTTCATGTGTTTAATGGACAACAGTGCTTTGGAGATTCTTTTAATATGAAGTTATTGATTTTCAAAAAATTTGACCAATTTTTGTCTATAGATTTTGTCAAAGAAAGATTAGAACCCAATTATGTAAATCAACCACCTCCATTTTAGGATAAATACCCAATTAAACAGTCAAAGCAAGTAAACGAAGAAAGTACACAGATTCTTTTTCACCAAAATATCTCATAAATATCAATAACAAACTTTCAATATTGCAATTATCAAGTCTTTTAGTCTCTCACAATCTCATGCACCCAAAACCCATTACACCCAATAACTCTCTTGTTGAAAACTTTCAAAATACTGGAATAACAATTGATTAAACATAAAGCTAAACCAATGGAAATATATAACTAATATTAAAGGAAGCTATACATTAGCTTTGATTTTATTTTTTTTTTGCTTCAACAGAACAAAGTTATTACAACTTAAAAGTTCTAGGAAACAACGTTCCCATAATATCCCATAAAGTAGTAAGTCTTAAGCAAGCTGTAGGAAAATCAAAAGTAACAAAATCCATTTTCATGTCAGCTCCGATTTTTGCAATTCCATTCACACAAGCATTAGCTTCTCTATAGATGTGCACCATCTCAACGTTCTCTAGTCTTTGCATGATAGCCCTGCAAACGGACACAAGAGTATGGTCAATATGACTATTTGGGACTCCATTTTTAACGTACCTAAAAGTTATCAGCCAGTCCACTTCAACAAGGAAATTCATGAATCCATAGTTAGGCGCAATCCTAAGGCCATCGCGAAGAACCCAGAGCTCAGCACATGTATTGGTGGTAGTACCAATACCCCTGGAAAACCCGATAATCCAATTGCCAAGGTGGTCTCAAATAAGACCTCTCGATCCTGCTCTCCTCAAGTTCCTTCTAGTTGAACCATCGGTATTGAGTTTCACATAATTTGCTGGATATGGTTTCCACTTTCCACCCAATGAGCACCTCCCTGTTTTGTTTAACAACTTTGTTAGGGGCTGTGATTGCCCAGAATTCTTTGACCCTTTCAATAAGGTTACTGAGCCAGCTTTGAACAAGTTTTCAAAACTTAAGAAGTATGACAAAAGGGAAATCAATTGCCTACACGACGATGGCCTTGGGTTTTAAAAAGTACTAGAGTACGTTCTATAATCAATTAGATTTAAATTAAGTAATTTTAAAAGGTTTTAAAAAACTTAATCTAATTGGACTTAAGACTAAAGCCTTTTTAAGGGTTTAGTCAATTTTTTATTTAAAAAAATTCTTAAGTTTTTTTTATTGTTACAAGAAAAATATTTTATTATTGGGAGTGGGGTGAGTTGCTTGGATTCAAATTCAAATTTTATAATAGGTCATAACTTTTCCGTAATTACTTTGTCAAGAGGTTGTTGATAATTCATGAGTTATTTTAATAGGTTAAAAGAAAAAGAATTTTGAATGTAAAACATTAACTCTCCTGAAAAGGGATAATTTGAATACAGAAATTAATGAGAGGTGAGTATATTCTTTCGTCATATTATAAATTACTATCTTAAGTTTATTTTTTTATTGCAAGAGAAATATTAAATAACTGAGAATAGAAGAGAATTTGCTTGAATTGGAACCCAAGCCTTACAAAATACCGCAACTCATTTTTAACTACTAAGTCAAAATATTATCGGCACTATCTTTGGCGAATTTGAAAATTGATTCAAACGATTTATGCAATTATCTTTAAAAAGTAAAATCCAATAATTTTGAAATCAAACTTTTAACACTTACAATTCTCTTTCCTGTCCTCAAATTACGATTTCCTTAAAATAATTTCCATCCTAAGCTAAAAATGTTTTTAAGGTTTCATCCAATGACGAAAGAATTGAAGAGATTGGATTTTTAACGGATTCAATCTATGGGTTTGTTTTTGTTTTTTTTACCAAACTCGTTAATGATTCAAGCAATTAAACCGATCTTGCCCTGAACTCAAAGTCATAAAAAAAATTCTCAGTAATTCCTTAAGATTGAATTGGGAGACCGTTTAAGTTAAATAAAAATGTATAATTTTTTTTATCATGATTTAAAAATGTATAATTAGTAAATAGATTTATATATGATACATTGACAATATATAATTTCTATACACTGTCAATACATAAAATATTAACATCTTATCAATAAATCTTTATGAGCAATTTGAAAAAAAAATATTTGTATTTACTTTTAATGACTTAACATATTTTTAATTTACGTATTAGTAAAATATCAACTTTTGATATATTAACGCAATATAAAAATTATATACTGTTAATATATTTTATATAAACCCTTAGTAAATATGACAGATGCAATTTCTTGGGCCCATAAATATTTCGTATGTCAGCTAGCAATTTTGTTGTAAAGCTAACACTGAAACACAAAGTATGGCAAGCCATCTTACAGCTCATTAGCCCATTTTGCTTGTCATATCTTCTAGAACAAAATTAGGTAGTTTTTTTTATTCAACAGTTAAATCTCTCTTTTTTCCCTTTAAATTTCTATACATGTTTAAAATAAGAGAAAAAAAAAAGCGCCAGTCATGCACCGTGTGCGAAATTAGTTTTATACTTACTATAGTATAAGAACACATTGTTGTTTAAAAAAATAAGATAAAAAAGAGTTTAAGTGATGAAATAATTATTTCATACACCGACGGTAAATTTTTTTACTCCACAAGATGAATCCTATTTTATTTATTATTTATTTTTTAAAATTTTTATAATACATATATTACGATTTTAATATTATTTGTGAAATAAAAATTTTACCAATAGTATATGTAATAATTATTTTTGTGTAATGATCATGGTGTTTGTTTGCCTGATCATTTTGTTATGGTCAGCCACTGTTCAAGATGTGATGTATGTTTCAGTATTCAACCTCTTTTGTGTTAAGAATCTTGGCAAGTAGTTGCTTAATATGATTTCCAATTAATTAAATTATAACTTGGCCCCTCCCTCTCCAAGAGGAAAAGTTTGATCGCATTCATGACCAATGTCTGCACACAATTTTCATTCAATATTATATGTACTTACAAACATTTTAAACAGAATGATTTTGTTTCATGTTTCAGCTAATATAGCTTCTAAGAAATTATCGCTGTGATTTTTCAAAAATGATGCAATCTATCAATTAACTCTGACATCAACATTAATATATATATATATATATATATATATATATATATATATGTTTTTCACCATCAAAGTGTTTTCAGCTCAATTTGTGTGCATTTTGAGATTAATATCTTCGTTAGCAATTTTAAGAGTTCACTTCCAAAGTTGGCCTAATACGTTTAAGAAAATTAATTTCCTTAAATGCTAACCCCAAGACTTAGACCATGAACTTGACCTGCAAGAAGAGACAGATTTAGAGTGCTACAAACTTATTTTTATTTATTAATAATATACTCAAAATTTTATTGATATTCATTTGCCCCATTAAAATCTCAAAAAATTAAGTAAACTTATTAGAATCAAACCCAAAATTTTATTTTTTTTCCCACTAAATTATGAAGGGAATATTTAAATATGGCTCTTTAGCAAAATTGAAAAGTATATAGACGTATTAGCAAAAAAAAATTTCTTGTTAGAAATCGAACAACTAATAAAAAAAACTTATAGAAAGTCAATGTTAATTAATTTAATATAAATACTGAAATACATTTTCTATAAGAAAAACTAAATATACATTTTTTATATTTTTCCTATCTTAATTTGATTAAGTAAACCTTATTTGATAATTTACATTTTTTATTTAAATACTTTATTTAGACTAATTTTGATAGAATGATAAAAAAATCAATATTTTATAAAATTGTTGAGTTTTTTTAATCTTTGAAGTAATGTGACAAATTTATTACTTTGTAAAATGAATTTATTTATAATTATTACATCTCAGAAGGTAATTTAATAACCTTTTGGATTTTGGATAAAAAAATTGTTTTTAAATCAATTATATATGAAAAATGTAAAAAAAAAAATTCTTCTAAAGAGTTTTTTTTATATCAAAATGACCTTTTATACTTTTATTTTCAATTTCTATATAAATATTTTATTATTTTATATTTATAACAATATTTGAAACTACGTGTTAATAAAATTAATTTTAAATTATAATAATTTTAAATAAAATAGTTTAAATAAATATTACTTAAAAATCTGCCACAATAATTATCAATCCTAGATCCATCCCTGCTTGCAAGTCTTATTCCTGACCTAAAAAGACCATATTTGGTTGAGGCAAATCCAATCCAACCCCTGGGATTGTAATACTTATTTTTCTTATAATAGCATATGTTGGATTTTATTATTTATTTTACTTAAAGAAACAACTCTCAAAGTAATGTAATAATGTGCATGGCATTGGATGTGATGGATTAGGATTGAGTAATTAACAAAACAAGATCCGATCATACATGGAAATTGGCAATTGGCTAAGCTGAAAAAGACACGGAATATAACTGTTGTTATATTTTGATTTGAAGATGGTGCTAATTGTCATTGACCTTAGAAAAAAAGGGCAGTTGAATTAGAAAAATGAAAGCGAAATTGATTTCAAAGCAAAAGCTGCTGATGAAATATTGGTGAAGAAAGTCATAAATTTACTACAAAATTCCCTCCTTGTCTGTTTTGGTCTGTCCAGCGCGATGAGGATCATTTGCCACCACTACTTTTTACAAAATAAAATAAAAATGCCCAGTGGATTTTGGATGTGGACAGTGGACTCATCTGTACTAGTCGCTTCATTTTTTATTACAGTATATATTCATTTAAAATTATAATCGATTAAATATAAATAACAACAATAAACTAATTAAATAATAAATTAACTAAATTCATTTTCACATTTAATAAGATTCAAATATGAGAATTTAATGTCTTAAAATCTCTTTTTTATTACTAAACTAAGACTCATTGCCAGATCCCTCTATTTTGTGATCACTTTTACCACTACTACTATTATTATTAGGATAATTATTACATATATTATCAGTAAAATATTTTTATTCTACAAACTATATTAGAATCGTGACACGTTTTTTATTTTATTTATTTTTTATTTTTTTTAATATTTTATAAGATACATATCATGATTTTAAAATTATTTATAAAATAAAAATATTTCACTAATAGTATACTGTCTCCTTTGGCTTTTTTTGGTGTTGCCCCACTCGTCCAGTCGTCTGTGCATTAACACTTTCCTCATTTTTCTAAATGCTTTACCACTTTCAAAATTAATTCTCGTTGGAAATTGGAATATCATTAAATTAATAAGGAGTAACGACGTTTTTCATTTTTTATTCTCATTTAGACTTTGTTTAGAGATGTAAATGGATGTTGGATACTTTGTACTATCCGATTTGAATAAGTAGATTAGAGTAGTTAATAATCGAGTTTGAATAATAATTTTACTACTCGTCACAAGTTGGATAGAGTTCAAGTAGTGATTTTAGAGTGTCCTACTATCCAAACCTGATTAAACTAACGGTTTTTAAATATTATTATATATATTTTATTTATGAAATATTAATTATTAATATATTACTTAATTTAATTAATTCATTAAGTATTTTAATTATGATTTTAACATTGAATTATTTTTGTTAGTTAATTTAAATTTATTAATTTAATTTTTCTTAATAATATGCATTAAAATTTAAATTTGAAAGTTAAACTTCAACTTAATAAACGGGTATTTAGCAAATTTAGGTAGTTAACGGGTATTTGTTATATTATATGCGTAGGGTTCGGGTAGTAAAAATAAAAATATTAGGACATTTAATCAAGTTCAAATATTTTAATACATAATTAGATTCGAATTCGGATTCCTCAAAATTAATGGCTACTCACCTTGTTTACATCCCTAACTTTGTTTATGAATGAAAATATCCTACATCTTTTTTGAACAGGAACATTGATCTCAAAAATTAAAATTTAATCTTTTGTTTACTGAAATTCATTTTTAGAAAATATTTTTTTGTAGATATGTCAACATTATTTAAATATATATATTTAGAAAACAACCAAACAATAAAATAAATATTTTTCATTAAATTATCTAAACAATATAAAATCTCTAATTTTTCAAAAAATATTTTTTGAAATTTGATTTTCATGAAAGATACGAGACATTAGATTTGAAATACATTTCCTTGAAAAATGTTCATTTGAGGTCTCAGATTTAAGTTTTATCATATGCGAGTTTGAGTTTAGTTATTGAATTTGATTATTTACTAGTTTAGTAAGCTAAATTAAGTGATTTTTATATGGTTACAAATTTCATAAATGTAATATTTGATTAAAATTATAACTTCTAGTATGATATACCACTTCAAAAAAAATTGTAGATAATGGAACCACTGCATGCTTTTCCTTTTTGGAATGAAACGTTGTTTTTATTTTTTTGTTAAAGAAATGTTGAAATTTGCCTTGAATCTCACATTAAAAGTGTAAGAGAAGTTATAAAAATTTTTTCTCTTATAAATAATATGTTAGGCTTGGTTTGTAAAAAATCTAAAGAGTTGTAAACACCAATAGAATAGCTAGCGTTTGGACTATTATAAAAGGGTGTAGTTGGATTCTTTGAGTAGTTGGGCTTTGGGATTGTAAGAAGTTTGTAATTTTTTTCTTTTAAAAATTGCACAATTATAATTTTTGATTGGTTATTAATTTGGCCAGGTTGTTATAGGCCAATTGGGTTGAGTCAAACCACATTAAAATCATAATCACCTAAATGAATTTAATAAACTAGTTAACATTTGTTAGCTATTGGTTCTAAAGAGTTGAAAGAAGAGAAGACATTGCTATTGTTGTCATCATTGCCGAAGTCCTGTAAACCTTTAGTTCAGACTTTATTAGTAAGTAAAACTAATAAAATAAAATAAAATAAAATAAAAATGCCCAGTGGATTTTGGATGTGGACAGTGGACTCATCTGTACTAGTCGCTTCATTTTTTATTACAGTATATATTCATTTAAAATTATAATCGATTAAATATAAATAACAACAATAAACTAATTAAATAATAAATTAACTAAATTCATTTTCACATTTAATAAGATTCAAATATGAGAATTTAAAGTCTTAAAATCTCTTTTTTATCACTAAACTAAGACTCATTGCCAGATCCCTCTATTTTGTGATCACTTTTACTACTACTACTATTATTATTAAGATAATTATTACATATACTGTCAGTAAAATATTTTTATTCTACAAACTATATTAGAATCGTGATATGTGTTTTATTTTATTTATTTTTTATTTTTTTAATATTTTATAAGACACATATCACGATTTTAACATCACTTATAAAATAAAAATATTTCATTGATAGAGTGTGGAATAATTTTTGTTGTTATTATTATTATTATTCTCCTTTGGCTTTTTTTGGTGTTGCCCCACTTGTCCGGTCCTCTGTGCATTAACACTTTCCTCATTTTTCCAACTGCTTTACCACTTTCAAAATTAATTCTCGTTGGAAATTGGAATATCATTAAATTAATAAGGAGTAACAACGTTTTTCATTTTTTTATTCTCATTTGGACTTTGTTTAGAGATGTAAATGGATGTTGGATACTTTGTACTATCCGATCTGAATAAGTAGGTTAGAGTAGTTAATAATCGGATTTGAATAATAATTTTATTACCCGTCACAAGTTGGATAGGGTTCAAGTAGTGATTTTAGAGTGTCCTACTATCCAAACCTGATTAAACTAATGGTTTTTAAATATTATTATATATATTTTATTTATGAAATATTAATTATTAATATATTACTTAATTTAATTAATTCATTAAGTATTTTAATTATGATTTTAACATTGAATTATTTTTATTAGTTAATTTAAATTTATTAATTTAATTTTTCTTAATAATATGCATTAAAATTTAAATTTGAAAGTTAAACTTCAACTTAATAAACGGATATTTAGCAAATTTAGCTAGTTAACGGGTATTTCTTATATTATATGTGTAGGGTTCGGGTAGTAAAAATAAAAATATTAGGACATTTAATCAAGTTCAAATATTTTAATACATAATTAGATTCGAATTCGGATTCCTCAAAATTAATG
This sequence comes from Heritiera littoralis, assembly GCA_031772115.1. Taxonomy (NCBI): domain Eukaryota; kingdom Viridiplantae; phylum Streptophyta; class Magnoliopsida; order Malvales; family Malvaceae; genus Heritiera; species Heritiera littoralis. The sequence continues at coordinate 722,845 of JAPDPK010000157.1, forward strand.
GCTACCCACCTTGTTTACATCCCTAACTTTGTTTATGAATGAAAATATCCTACATCTTTTTTGAACAGGAACATTGATCTCAAAAATTAAAATTTAATCTTTTGTTTACTGAAATTCATTTTTAGAAAATATTTTTTTTGTAGATATGTCAACATTATTTAAATATATATATTTAGAAAACAACCAAACAATAAAAAAATATTTTTCATTAAATTATCTAAACAATATAAAATCTCTAATTTTTCAAAAAATATTTTTTGAAATTCGATTTTCATGAAAGATATGAGACATTAGATTTGAAATACATTTCCTTGAAAAATGTTCATTTGAGGTCTCAAATTTAAGTCTTATCATATGTGAGTTTGAGTTTAGTTATTGAATTTGATTATTTACTAGTGTTGGCTCTATAGGCTATACCGAGAGGGGGGGTGAATCAGTTTTTCACTAATCTTAAGCTCGTTTTTCGGTTTCTCTAAATTCTCTAGCCTATATAAATATTTTCTAAGTTCTCTAGGCTATTCAATCATGCAATTCAAATTCAATACAATGAGCACAAATATAATTGTAAGAAAGTAAAGAGAGTAGGGAAAGAGAGATTTACACAAGCGATTTATAGAGGTTCGGCAACTTGCCTACGTCCTTTACCTTAAGACGCTCCCAAGGATTTTCTCCAAATCCACTATCTTGAATTTGTGATTACAATCCCTCTTTTTCTTAGGCTCAAGAGTAACCTCCCTCTTTTTCTAGACTCAAGAGAAACCTCCCTCTTTTTCTTAGGCTAAAGAGTAACCTCCCTCTTTTTCAAGGCTTAAGAGAAACCTCCCCTTTTACAAGGAATGGTGGGTTACAAATAATGTAATCAAAGAAAGGCCTCTAGGTAGGCAAGTGATTACAAAAATTAAGCACAATGAAAACCTATACAAGATTTGTGCTAAGCACTACAAGGAATAAGAGAATGATAGATGATGAAGACTTTGGAGCTCTTGAATTGTTGTTTGAGGCTTGAGGATTTGAGGAATATGAGTTTTGGAGTTGCAGAGTAGTTCCTCATCCTTCCTTTAGCTTCTAAGCCTCTATTTATAGTCCCTTGGATGGTTTGTGGACGTTGGTTTGAGCCAAAACAGAAACTAGCCGTTGTATCTCACAGAAACTAGTCGTTGTATCTCACAGAAACTAGCCGTTGGGGGCTTTCTGGCAAAAAGGGATCGATCCTTTCACCAAAGGGATCGATCCTTTTCTTCAATCTAGCCTTCCGGGGCATTCTGTCAAAAAGGGATCGATCCCTTTCCCTATGGGATCGATCCTTTTCTTCCAGAAGGCATTTTTCCTGCACTTTTGGGTTAGAAATGATATGGCTTTTGATTTTAATTCAACCCAAAACATTTATAAGCTTTAAGAGACTTTTTCTTGACTTTCTCAAATGAGAATATTGTCCAAAAACTTATAAGTAATTTTCTAAACTTATGTTCAATAATTCTTGAGAAAATTACTTAATATTGAAAACCATTTTATAAAGTATTAAGACCAATAAGAATATATCATTAAATCATGGTCTTAATGTTTGATATGAACACTTAAAAATGAATTGAGAAAATCATGTGTGATAAGGCAAATTTACAATATGAATTAAAACATTAAAGCTTACTTAAGTTTTTGTCATTTCAAAATATATATTGCAATTTAAAGCTAACAACTAGTTTAGTAAGCTAAATTAAGTGATTTTTATATGGTTACAAATTTCATAAATGTAATATTTGATTGAAATTATAACTTCTAGTATGATATAACACTTCAAAAAAAAATTGTAGATAATGGAACCACTGCATGCTTTTAGTTTTTGGAATGAAAAGTCGTTTTTATTTTTTTGTTAAAGAAATGTTGGAATTTGCCTTGAATCCCACATTAAAAGTGTAAGTGAAGTTATAAGAATTTTTTCCCTTATAAAGAATATGTTAGGCTTGGTTTGTAAAAAATCTAAAGAGTTGTAAACACCAATAGAATAGCTAGTGTTTGGATTATTATAAAAGGGTGTAGTTGGGTTCTTTGGGTAGTTGGGCTTTGGGATTGTAAGAAGTTTGTAATTTTTTTCTTTTAAAAATTGCACAGTTATAATTTTTGATTGGTTATTAGTTTGGCCAGGTTGTTATAGGCCAATTGGGTTGAGTCAAACCACATTAAAATCATAATCACCTAAATGAATTTAATAAACTAGTTTAACATTTGTTAGCTATTGATTCTAAAGAGTTGAAAGAAGAAAAGGCATTGCTATTGTTGTCATCATTGTCGAAGTCCTGTAAACCTTTACTTTGATGTTAGATGATGTGATTATTGTGTTGCGTGAAAATAAAATATTTATGGGTAAAGAATATTCTTCATCTACAAGAAGTGTACACCTGTGAAAGGTCCTTCTCGAGATAGGACTAATGAGAACCATGGTAGATCAAGAGGGAGATCAAAATCAAGATTCAAAGATTATAGTGAGGTGAAATGTCATTATTGTAGTGAGAAGGGTCATATATCTAAATACGTTGTAAGACATTAAGGGAGGATATGGCTGCATTCAAAAAGGCCCAGCAAAAGAGTGATGATGGAAAGAAGAATGAGACATATGCTGTTATGACTAATTCAGATGATGATGGTTTGTTTTTGGCAACTTGTTTAGATGAGTCTCATACTTATGAAAAAAGTTGAATTTTGGATTCAACTACATCTATGCATCTTTGCAATGATAAAGATCACTTTGATGATTTGAAAGAATATGAAAGTTTTGGCAATATTGCGGTTTGAAATAGTGATAGAGTGAAGATTTAAGGTATTAGGAGTGTTTTTTAACTCAAGCTTCATAATGGCGGTGTCAAGACTTTTCGTAATGTGAGGTATGTGCCCAGTTTTAGTTGCAATTTGATTTCTTTAGGTGAGTTAGCCTTACATAGGTACGCATATATTGATAATGATGACTGTTGCAAAGTATACAAGAATGATGAGTTAGTTCTGCAAGGAAAAAGGATTGAGAAACAACTATATTTGCTCGATGATGCTTTAGTAAAAGCAAAGGATAAAGTTATTCACAAGAATAAGAAGACTCAAAGGCATGTTAGTTTTTTATATGTTGTCGAGTAGTTTGGAAAGTTTAGGGATTCAAGTTAATGGAGGATTTATTGGGGTTTGCCCTGAATCTCATATCTTGGGGTTAAAGGATAAGTGAAAACAAGTTTTGGGGTTAAAGCTTCTAAATGTTATAAATGCATGCCAAATTTGTAACTCAGCTTTTAAAAGGATTTTTATTAGTTTCTACACGTTTCATGATACATTCATGTTTCCATATTTCTGTTAACGCAAATAAAATATTTTGAGCATTGGTTATTGGATTGAGAATATTTAGTGAATTTTTATTCTTCAAGTATAGTGATTTGCTAATTTTAATGCTTTATGGATTGACTGAAGTTATGATTTACTGAATTGATCTCTGTAAACAATTCTGAAATGATTTATGAACTGTTTTGAGACTGTTGGCCCCATAGCTACATGCGAGTACACACCTTTTATCTGTGTGAACTATTGATATTAGATCTTAGCCACGTTTTCAGTGCCCATAGATGTCACTTGGCTAGTGTACACTGTGGATCTTTTTATTATGGCCATATGTCATTCCCTGTAGGGATATTTATATTGCATGAGTCTATTGGGTGAAGCCTAGTCTCCATTATATTGTTTTACTAAGGTGGTAAATCCCTGGCCAATCCAGGCACTCCCAGACTTCATTTACTATTGTTTTCGATATATTCGTAAAGTATGTTTTATGATCTCTGTACTGTTTATTGAAAGTGGTTATTTTACTGTTTACAAAGTGTTTTGGAACTAGTTATTTGAATGATTTATGAATTGCGTAATGGAAATTATTTCTAAATATCTACTGAACTTTGTGATTGAATAAGCTTTAATGAATTCCCTATAGTTGGAATTAGATACCGAGACAAGTGAGATGCTTTAAAGCATTCTTCTGTACTCAATCTGGTTATCTAACTCATTATAGTATCTTTCCGTTATCATGCCAAAGAATGTGTGATCATTAGTTTTCATGTGAAAGAGCATGTTTTTAAGATACTTGCATATAGTTATGCATAGTATCAGCTCTTTTATATATATTTCTTACTGGGTATAAGCTCACCCCCTTATTTTTCTTCCAGATTATCTGTAATAGATTTTTTTTATTTACTCAAGAGGATGTTTACTTTTGGTATCCCTTAGGCAACTACTTACTTTCCGTTTAGGTATACAAGTTTATCTTTATATGTTCAGACTGTTTGTGTACAGTACTATTTGGTATGTAAATATTTATTTGGGATGTAAACCGAATGTAAATTATTAGATATAAGTTCAATTTAGTGTAGATGTTCATATAAGTTTTAAATCAAATCGGTGAATCTTGAGTTACATATGGATAAATGAGTATGCCAAATCATTAAAGTGTGTGTGGACACTACAGACAGCTCAACAACATGTAAATGAGTGTAGAAATGGTATGAAAATTTGATATTTAGTTCGTGACAGTTAAGTTGGAATCAAAGCAAGGTTGGTCTGATGTCTGTTAGTGTCTTAAGATTAATAATGGTCTACATCCCAAGTAGTATTGTATTTGTTTGAATATATAATTGATCCGTGTAACTAAAAATGTTTTGTGTATGTTCTGTTTTAACATAATGAGTGACAAGTGAAGGGGTATCGAACAGGGAAGTGGACGTCCCAAACGTATTCAGCCCTCCCTAGAGCCATCTCCGGAGCCAATGCCAGAGCCAACCTTTCCTCCGCAGTCTGAGAGTCCTAACACCTACATCTCTAAGCTAGAGTGTATATTCACTGAGTTCATCATGAACTATAATCGAGCACCAGTCCCGGAGGTAGCACCACCTCCTACGCCTCAAGTAAATGTTCCACCAACACTTCAACCACAGTCGATATCGCCCCCACCGCACCTCAGCCTCAAGTCCTAGTGCAGCTGAGGCTAGTTCCAGAGAGAGGTTGTGATGTGACGTTACTCCGGCAGTTTAAGCAACTAAATCCACCTAAGTTCAAGGGTGAGAAAGATCCTATTGCTGCAGAGAATTAGGTGAACGAGGTGGAGAAACAGTTTGCTTATATGACATGTTCAAAGACAGAGAAAGTAGGATTGCCCACTTTTTTGTTAGTTGACGAAGCAGAGCACTGGTAGAAGTCTACCAAGACAGTCCTAACAGCCAGGCATCTAGTAGTGACGTGGGGTATTTTTCTATAGGCTTTCAATAAGAAATATATCCCTTGTGCCACTTAGAAAAGGTTGTAGTTTGAGTTTTGAATCTATAACAAGGGAGTATGACAGTAGATCAGTATGAATCCAAATTCAGTACATTGAGCAACTTCAATCCCGAGATAGTGAGAAGCGAAAAGCATAAGATTGAGCAATTCATAGCCAATCTGAGGCCATCTATTAGGAGGAAGTTGGCTTCATTTGATATATCAACATATGATGAGACTGTCCGCCGAGCTCAATTGTATGAGCAGGATTACTAGTCTTACCAGGATGAGTTTGGGTCCCGAGCTAAAGGCAATGGTAAAGAGAGAGTGAAACGGGGTTTTGATGATCGATTAAATAGGAGGTCAGCTAAGAAGGCTTAGAGCATTGTTATCGAAGGCAGGATTATTGGAGATAAGTCTACTAAGCCCACAGGGACCAGTAGCCCCACCGCCACTCAGAAGAGCACAGCGACCAGGTGTGATTTTTGTAGGAGGTTGCTTGGTGGCAAACCCTGTTTTCTGGCTACTGGAGCATGTTTTAGATGTGGACAAAAAAGGTACTTAGTTAAGGATTGCCCTAACGAGAAATTGATAGTGCCAGCACCACCACCACCACCACCACCGACAGTCACAAAGCCGGAGAAAGCTACACCACCTGCACAGAAGAGAGCTACAGCCGTAGAGAAAGGGAAGAGGTTGTGACACAAGGCAGAGTGCACGCCATTGATAAGGAGTTTGCTGACACTTTTTCGGATGTCATTAAAGGCAAAATCTCTGTTTTTGATGTTGATGCATTTGCATTAATTGATCCAGGTTCTACGCATTCTTTTGTGTCTCTAATGTTTGCTGTTAAGATACCTGTAGAGCTTAAACCTTTAGGGCACTTACTACATATAAGTACGCCCTTTAGAGAATCCCAAATGACTGACGTAGTATATCGAAACTGTAAACTGAGGATAGGAGAAAGGAATACAATAGCTAACCTGATTGTGTTGAATATGTATGATTTTGACGTTATCTTAGGAATGGATTGGTTACCTACAAATCATGTTAGTTTAAATTGTTACACTAAGTGTATAACCTTTTCTTCCCTTGAAAAGTACATTGTAAAGCTTTCCAAATAGTAATGAAAGTAAAGTTTATTATTAAAATGTTGTCTAAGTGTGGAATCTAAAGAATTATGTTTGTTATTAAAGGGTTCATTGCCTATGTGGAGGACGTTATAAAAGAAACATCCGGAATTACACAAGATTCTAGTAGTCAAGATTTTCCCAGACGTGTTTCTGGATGCTTTACCAGCACTTCCTTCTGAATGAGAGATAGAGTTCACCATTGATTAGGTGCCCGATACCGAACCCATTTTCAAGCCTCCTTATTGAATGGCACTAGTGGAGCTTAATGAGCTTAAGAAGCAGCTCCAGAAGTTGTTGAATAAGGGATTTATTCATCGTAGTGTTTCTCCTTGGGATGCACTAGTCCTGTTTGTCAAAAAGAAGGACGGTAGCTTGCTACTGTGTATTGATTATTAGTTGCTCAACAAGGCTACTATCAAGAATAAATATCCTCTACCCAAGATTGATGATCTGTTTGATCAGCTCAAGGGTGCATAGGTCTTTTCTAATATCTATTTCAGATAAGGATATCACCAGTTGAAGATCCAAGAAGAAGATATCCCTAAGACTGCATTCAAAACTCGGTACGGCCATTACAAGTTTCTAGTTATACCTTTTGGATTGACTAATGCCCCTATAGTTTTCATGAATATGATGAATGAGGTGTTCAAGCCTTGTCTAGATAAGGTTGTCATCGTGTTCATTGATGACATTTTGGTATATTTTAAATCTCGGGAAAAGCATGAGTAGCACCTTTACATTGTGCTACAGACCTCAAAGATTGACAGCTTTATGCTAAATTCAGTAAATGTGAGTTTTGGCTAGATCATATCACATTTTTGGGACACATGGTTCCAAGGACAGTGTGTCTGTTGATCCATCCAAGATAGAAGCTATTGTACAGTGGGAGAGACCAACGTTAGTGACTAAGATTTGAAGTTTTCTAGGTCTAGCCAGGTATTACCATCAATTTGTTAAGGGTTTCTCTCAGTTGGCTGCTCCTTAGATACGCCTCTCACACAAAGATTTCAAGTTTGAATGGACTGATACCTGTAAGCACAGTTTCTAAGAATTGAAGTAAAGATTGACTACAGCATTGACACTTACCATTTCGAGTAGTTCAGGAGGTTTTTCAATGTATAGTGACGCCTCCTCACGAGGCTTAAGATGTGCGCTGATATAGAATGGGAAAGTTGTCGCTTATAGTTCTCGTCAGCCAAAGGACAATGAGAAGAATTATCCTACCCATGATTTAGAGCTAGTTGCCATGGTGTTTACTTTGAAGATATGGTAGCATTATCTGTATAGTGAGAAGTTCGACGTATGTACCAACCCCAAAAGTCTCAAGTATCTGTTCTCGCAGCGTGAATTGAATGTCGTAACGATTTTCGTCCGGGGACTCGATCGCTAGACGATTTTGAAAAAAACACAAAAATGGAGTCGCCACCAATCTTTTTTTGGCTAGGTGTGATTGGCCACCTAAAATTATTTATCTTTTTAATAAAATCTTAAAATTAATTAAGTTTTATCAAAACATAATTTTTGGTCTGCGAAAACAAAGTTTGGGTTCGGGAGTTCGGTTACGTGTGGGGAAGGATTAGCACCCCCACAGCGCCCGTTAAAAAACGGTACCACTTAATCATGTCTTATCTTTTGATCTTAATAAAATGATCTTAATTAAACATTTAAAAAGAACTCCATTTATTTGAAACCATTTTTATTATTTGTTTTATTTTGAAATATTTAAGTTTTATTTTTTATTTAAAATAAGTGAAAATCTTTTGTATTGAAAATTATTCCGAAGTACCCCAATACTTTTGGTAGCATTTCAGATAATTTCCTCACCTAGAGATTTCTTAAGAATCGCTACTTGCGATTTCTATAAAATCCCATCCTTGGGAGATTTCGCACTTATTTTGAATTTCATGAATGCAAATGGTGCTAACAAAATAAATATGATGCACATGAGAAATTTATTATTTTATTTTATTTTTATTATCTTTTATACTTATATTATTACTTTTGAAATTTATTGATTTATAAAATTTTATTTTTATTGAAAAATCATACTAAATATTCCAATACGCTGGTAACATTTAGTAGATCTCTCTCACCTAGAGATCAGTTAAGAATCACTACTTGTGAATTCCGTAACATCTCATCATCGGAAATTCCTTAAAATGTATATCTTGTTTATTTTTCTTTAATTATTCTTTTTTTCTTCGTCATTGTTGTTGTTATTATTTATTCCAAAAGATTAATTGTAACAATTTTACATTCTTGTTTACTTATTTGTTTAAAAAGATTTTATTTATTTATTATTTATTTTTAAATATTAATTTTATTAGAAATATCAATATCGAACTAAAATTATTTGAATACCCCAACACGCTGGTAATATTCAAATATTTCATTTCAACCCTAAGGATTATCAAAGAATCACTACTTGTGATTTCTAAGAAATCCTATCATCGGAAATTCCTTTTTTGTTCATTTATTTAAAAATGTATATTTATATATATATATATATATATATATTTTAACACTTATACTTGCATTTATTTATTTATTTATTTTGATAGTTACATTCTTATTTGTCTAACTATTTCAAAATTTAAAATTTATTATTATTTTTATATCAAAATGATTTTTGTATCAAGATAAAATCAATTAGATGTTCCAATACGCTGGTAACGTCCAAAGATTTTTTCTCGACCCTAAAGATTGTCGAAGAATCACTACTTGTGATTTCTTCAAAATCTTATCATCGGAAAAATTCTATTTTTATTTTCCTTTATTTATTTTACTTATTATTTTCTACCCATACATTAAAAATACCTAAGTAAATGAATGGCAAAAAAGGGGAATATACCTCTATTGGAGGGCGGGTGAGCTCACAAGTCTTCCCTCTTCTTCGGTCGGGCGAGCACATAGCTTCTTTCTTTGGCGGGGCAGGCGAGCGAAGATAGCCTCCTCGAGCGGGCGAACTCCTTGAATTGGCGAGCTCTTGGATGTTCTTTCTCTTTGGGCGGGCGAGCTCGTGGACGAGCGAGCAAACTCGCGGATTCTTCTCTCTTTCTTTGGCGGGGCGATGAAGATAATTAATAGTGAAGAGATGTAGAGCAAAGTAGCAACGCAAAAGGGGAGAGTGGCAGCAAGGATGAATTCAAGATGGCCCAAAAAACAAGGATAGTAGGGGAGGGAGATGATAATGGTACGACCAGCTAGGTTTTTTTTGTGTGCCTGTCCAACGATGGTGGTTGGTGAGAAGAGGATGATGGATGGTGGCTGTATGTCCTCTCCAAGGTTTTCTAGGGTTTTCTCCTCCAGGTTTTTTCTCTAGGGTTCCTCTCTAGGTTTTTTTTTTCTTTCCAAGTTTTTTTTTCGGGTTTTTCCTGTAGGTTTTTTCTATCCCCTTAAAACCAAAAAAATCCCTTCTTTATTTAAGAAAGAAAAATTTGATTTTAATGCATTGATCCCAAAATCATGGGATCTTTATTTTATCATTTATTTTTGTTTGACCTTTTTTTAATTTGTTTCCTTTTCAAATTTTTTTTTACTTTAGGCAATGAATTTTCATATTTAATTTCACCTTAATTATCTCCTTCATTATTGTTATTCTTTTATTTTTTTTTATTATTTTATTATTTTATTATTTTTTTAATTTTTACTTTTTTATTTTGAAACTGCTCAGACAAAATTAGGTGTCTACAGCTGCCCCTCTTTGCGCTTTGCTGTGAAACAGCAATGGTGCAAAGACATAGACAACCATTTTGTCCGAATGCAAGACCTATCAATGATTTTTTTTGTAAAACATGATAATTCCTAGTCTTCTCTCTCATAAGACTAAGGAATAAATGCCAAATGAAGTTTCCTAATCTTCTTCTCCTATAAAGATTGAGGAATGAATGCAAAATGAAGTTTCCTAGCCTCTTCTATCATGAAACTAAGGAAATGAATGCAGAATGGGATTTTCTAGTCTTTTCTATCATAAGACTAAAGAATGAAATTTCCTAATCTTAAGATTAAGGAATGCAACAACATGAATTCTCCTAGTCTTTCCTATCATAAGACTATAGAATGAGATTTCCTAATCTTTTCTATCACAAGATTAAGGAATGGGAAGTGAAATTTCCTAGTCTCTCCTATAATAAGACTGAGGAATGTGAGATGAAATTTCCTGGTCTTTCCTATCATAAGACTAAGGAATGCAAAGTGAAATTCCTTTTTTATTCTCTCCTATCATAAGACTAAGGAATGCAAACATGAATTTTCCAAATCTTTTCTATCATAAGATTAAGGAATGCAAAGTGAAATTCCTAGTCTCTCCTATCATAAGACTAAGGAATGCAAAGTGATATTCCTTTTTTAGTCTCTCCTATCATAAGACTAAGGAAATGGACGTAGAATGAGATTTCTTAATCTTTTCTATCACAAGATTAAGGAATGCAAAATGAAATTCCTAGTCTCTCCTATCATAAGACTAAGAAATGCAAGATGAAATTGCCTAGTCTCTCCTATCATAAGACTAAGGAATGCAAAAAATGAAGTTTTCCTAGTCTCTCCTATCATAAGACTAAGGATTGTGAAATGAAATTCCTAGTCTTTCCTATCATAAGACTAAGGAATGCAAGATGAAATTTTCCTAGTCTCTCCTATCATAAGACTAAGGAATGCAAACTTGAGTTTTCCTAATCTTCTCTATCACAAGATTAAGGAATGCAAAGTGAAATTCCTAGTCTCTCTTACCATAAGACTAAGGAATGCAAACATGAATTTTCCTAATCTTTCCTATCACAAGATTAAGGAATGCAAAGTGAGATTTTTTTTTTTATAGTCTCTCCTATCATAAGACTAAGGAATGCAAACATGAATTTTCCTAATCTTTCCTATCACAAGATTAAGGAATGCAAAGTGAGATTTTTTTTTTTTAGTCTCTCCTATCATAAGACTAAGGAATGCAAAAAATGAAATTTCCTAGACTCTCCTATCATGAGACTAGGGACTGTGAAATAAAATTTCCTAGTCTTTCCTATCATAATACTAAGGAATGCAGGATGAAGTTTTCCTAGTCTCTCCTATCATAAGACCAAGGAATGCAAAAATGAAATTTTCCTAGACTCTCCTATCATGAGACTAAGGACTGTGAAATGAAATTTCCTAGTCTTTCCTATCATAAGACTAAGGAATACAAAATGATCACGAAATAAAAGCTCCTTCAACAAAGGCATTGAGACTTTTGAAAAATAAAGCTCCTTCAACAGAGGCAATGAGACTTTGAAAAATAAAGCTCCTCTCAACAGAGGCAATGAGACTTTGAAAAAAAAGCTCTTCAACAACAGAGGTAATGTGACTTTGAAAAATAAAGCTCCTCTCAACAGAGGCAATGAGACTTTTGAAAAATAAAGATTTCATTCAGAATGCCAGTTAGCATGGGCTTGACTGGGCTTAACTTTCATTTTGATGCCAACAATATTGGGCTTTATCCTCCTTTAAGGTGCCAGCTAAACTGGACTTTGCTCTTATCTAAAGTTTTTTTCAAAAGGTATTTTTCTCATCATCTTCTCATACCTCATCATTTTTCAAATTACCATCTCTTATATTTTTCTTTTCCTCAAAATTTTAATCATTCAGATCTTCTTATCCTAATGTCTTAAAAATAGTTCAATGTCAAAATGCACTAATGAAATGTCATGCATCATGAATATAATGAATGTCATGAATACCATGGATGCTATGAATGTTATGCACATGTCAATGATGCCCCCTGAATTATTTCATGAATGTATGTAAATGCAATCTCAATTGTGGTAACAAGATTCTCAAGCTCATCTCGTTTTCCTCAAGTTCCACATATTTGCTGGATTCTTCTTCTTATTCAAATCTTCTATCTCCACTTCCCACCTTCTAATGAGTCTTGGTCCGATTATACTTGAAGACTTGCCATCATGCTTGCAAAGTTATGTTTTCATCATTTTTTTATTTTTGTTTCTTTCTCTCTTTTAGTAATGCAAGATTTCTCAAACGATATATTTTTTTTCAAAAATTTACCCAAAAAAAAAGGTTACCAACATTTATTTATTTTCTTTCCAATTTGACCACCAATGTAATGCACTCATACATCTTCTCAATTTATTATAGGGACGGAATGAATTTAAAATAATCATGAGAGATATGGGTATTCATTCTTAGAAAAGGAACATGAAATCAAGAAAAATCAATAGGCCAGTTTGTTTGGAATAGGATTTTCAGTATCCATTTAATAAACATTCTGACAATTTCAATCAAGTCAATCTAGAATTCTTTCCCAAAAGCCCACTCTTATCGATATGCTCTTTCATGTAGTGTCTGTCAATCTTGCCCTCTGTATCAAAACTGTTGGTGATGACCTTCTTCCTAAGCTGCCCTTTCAGGTTTTCAACTTAGGCGCCTCCTCATTTGATTCAAACTGCCCTTTTCGAGTTTTCAGTTTGAATCCTCCTTTTTCTTTTTTTTTCTTTTTTTTTCTTTTTTTCCTTTTTTTTATATTTTTTTCTTCTTCATTTTCAACTTCATTGGCCTTTTCAACCTTCGATGCTCAATCCAAATTCACGACCCTAATAGGCGTCCTTGATTTCGATCCAAGATATCTTCTAAATCTCATGGGTTTCTTCATTCAACTTGATCTACTTCTTTTATCTCCATTGAACCTTCAAAGGATCACTATCTCATTGTACAAGTATGTCTTCATTCAATGCATGATTCTTCAATTTAAGCATCTACATTTGATCAAAATGGGCTTTTAAAGGCACGTAATGTAGGCTCGGGTGAGGGCTTATGAAAGAAAAGGATATAGTAGGCCCAAAATGTGTTTCAAGGTTTATAAACCAAAGGATCACTTTTCTTATCAAGTAAAACATTTAGGCATTTTGCCCCTTTCTAATTCACTCATTTCTTTTCTTGCTTCTCTTTTTTTTTTGGGTTTTCTTTTTGAATTCAAACCCTTTTCTTTTCTTTTTTTTTTCACAAAAATGGGCTATTTCTTTTTTTTTTGCCCCCAAAATTTCTTTATTTCATCTTCCTTGCCCCCAGTGTGGAGGGTGATCCTTGGTGGGTTATATTACAAAAAAAACATAATAGGCTCAAAGGGGTAATCAAAGGATAATTTTACTCTCGCTTGAAGGATAGTGAAAGAAGGCCATTTATCATTTCAAATGCAAATATCTCCTTGAAGGTCATTTACTGAACAAATACAAACTTGTTAGAAACTTCTATAAGAGATTCACCTTTTCTTATACCATCAAATTTGGGTGAAAATTGTGAACAAATTTTCTTCTTTCTTACTTGGACACCTTGGCAGATTGATAATCCATAAGCAAAAGTGGTTCTTTCAAATTTGAATCCCAGATTTATTGACATCATTATCATCATGTTCATTATTTGGATACTTGTGAATGAAAGATATGGTGAGTATGTGAGAAATGGCAAATGAATAGAATGAATGAGAAATTGACAGTGCATCACACTAGTCGCTTTATTGAAAGGGAAATAAATAAGAGTTAGCTCATATAAAACTTTATCTTGTACTTATGGGCTTAAGCACTTTCAAAAACTCTCTTGCATTACTTAAAGAAATAAAAGAAAGCAAAAAAAACTAGAATTTATAAATCTTCAATATCGCATGGCTAGAACCCTTCATGCCCCCGTAAGACAAATCTCTTTTTGAACTACAACTTATTATATTACTCCCTTTCCTTTACCCAAGTTTCTCAACAACTCAGTAATTTGGCCAATTGCCCCTTTATATCATCTTGAGCTTTTTCATCTTCTCCATGCAAATGCTTTGCTCTTCTTCCATGATCTTAGCTTGATGGCGAGTGTTGTGTGAATGAACCTTTGGTCGAGCTATCTTCGAATCTTTTATTACCACAATTAAGAATTTATCATTTCACATGTGGTGATGCTTGAAAAAAAATGAATGAAGATGAATGGATGAACAAAATGCTACATGTGTTTGGAAAAAATCAAGCATGGAAATGTTTTGCTAAAGAACCTATGATTCCCTATTAGTGTCTCACATGTCAAACAAAAGCAAACATACATGATCAAAGATATGTCCTAAGTAATAGGTTAACATGACTCTATCCCAAGTTGGTCCTCTTAAGTTTACTATATGTTTGGTTTGGAGTTCTAGAGGACAAGAGGTTCTCAAATTGTTCCTTACTGACGTCCACACTAGACTAGTAAGGCACCCCAATCCTCACCCATGACAGGCTACAAACGGAAAGGGTTCAACTTGAGTGAGAGTATTTCACTTGCCATTGCGGAGGTTATTACCTCACGAGAGCAAAGGTACTATACTCTCTCCTAAAAGGGACAAACCCGGGTGTAGGGTTGATGTATGCAATGAATATGTCATGTATGCAAAGGAATAAAATTTAAGATGCATCCCAACAAAACACAAATGATGAAAATGATTCACACACATTTTTTTGTTTGTATTATTTTTTGCTTTTTTTTTTTATTTTTTTTTTTGAAGGGTTTTATTAAATATTTATTAAGACCATTAATTAAGATTTTCGATAAGACATGATTAATTATGGTTCGACTCTCTAACGTCCCCAGTGGAGTCGCCAAAGCTGTCGTAACGATTTTCGTCCGGGGACTCGATCGCTAGACGATTTTGAAAACACAAAAAGAGGAGTCGCCACCAATCTTTTTTGGCTAGGTGTGATTGGCCACCTAAAATCATTTATCTTTTTAAAATCTTAAGATTAATTAAGTTTTATCAAAAAAAATTTTGGTCTGCGAAAACAAAGTTTGGGTTCGGGAGTTCGGTTACGTGTGGGGAAGGATTAGCACCCCCACAACGCCCGTTAAAAAACGGTACCACTTAATCATGTCTTATCTTTGATCTTAAAAATGATCTTAATTAAACATTTAAAAAGAACTCCATTTATTTGAAACCATTTTTATTATTTGTTTTATTTTGAAATATTTAAGTTTTATTTTTTATTTAAAATAAATGAAAATCCCTTTATTGAAAATTATTCCGAAGTACCCCAATACTTTTGGTAGCATTTCGGATAATTTCCTCACCTAGAGATTTCTTAAGAATCGCTACTTGCGATTTCTATAAAATCCCATCCTTGGGAGATTTCGCACTTATTTTGAATTTCATGAATGCAAATGGTGCTAACAAAATAAATATGATGCACATGAGAAATTATTATTTTATTTTATTTTTATTATCTTTTATACTTATATTATTACTTTTGAAATTTATTGATTTATAAAATTTTATTTTTATTGAAAAATCATACTAAATATTCCAATACGCTGGTAACATTTAGTAGATCTCTCTCACCTAGAGATCAGTTAAGAATCACTACTTGTGAATTCCGTAACATCTCATCATCGGAAATTCCTTAAAATGTATATCTTGTTTATTTTTCTTTAATTATTCTTTTTTTCTTCGTCATTGTTGTTGTTATTATTTATTCCAAAAGATTAATTGTAACAATTTTACATTCTTGTTTACTTATTTGTTTAAAAAGATTTTATTTATTTATTATTTATTTTTAAATATTAATTTTATTAGAAATATCAATATCGAACTAAAATTATTTGAATACCCCAACACGCTGGTAATATTCAAATATTTCATTTCAACCCTAAGGATTATCAAAGAATCACTACTTGTGATTTCTAAGAAATCCTATCATCGGAAATTCCTTTTTTGTTCATTTATTTAAAAATGTATATTTATATATATATATATATATATATATATTTTTTAACACTTATACTTGCATTTATTTATTTATTTATTTTGATAGTTACATTCTTATTTGTCTAACTATTTAAATTTAAAATTTATTATTATTTTTATATCAAAATGATTTTTGTATCAAGATAAAATCAATTAGATGTTCCAATACGCTGGTAACGTCCAAAGATTTTTTCTCGACCCTAAAGATTGTCGAAGAATCACTACTTGTGATTTCTTCAAAATCTTATCATCGGAAAAATTCTATTTTTATTTTCCTTTATTTATTTTACTTATTATTTTCTACCCATACATTAAAAATACCTAAGTAAATGAATGGCAAAAAAGGGGAATATACCTCTATTGGAGGGCGGGCGAGCTCACAAGTCTTCCCTCTTCTTCGGTCGGGCGAGCACACAGCTTCTTTCTTTGGCGGGGCAGGCGAGCGAAGATAGCCTCCTCGGCGGGCGAACTCCTTGAATTGGCGAGCTCTTGGATGTTCTTTCTCTTTGGGCGGGCGAGCTCGTGGACGAGCGAGCAAACTCGCGGATTCTTCTCTCTTTCTTTGGCGGGGATGAAGATAATTAACAGTGAAGAGATGTAGAGCAAAGTAGCAACGCAAAAGGGGAGAGTGGCAGCAAGGATGAATTCAAGATGGCCCAAAAAACAAGGATAGTAGGGGAGGGAGATGATAATGGTACGACCAGCTAGGTTTTTTTTGTGTGCCTGTCCAACGATGGTGGTTGGCGAGGCTGAGTTGAAGAGGATGATGGATGGTGGCTGTATGTCCTCTCCAAGGTTTTCTAGGGTTTTCTCCTCCAGGTTTTTTCTCTAGGGTTCCTCTCTAGGTTTTTTTTTTCTTTCCAAGTTTTTTTTTCGGGTTTTTCCTGTAGGTTTTTTCTATCCCCTTAAAACCAAAAAAATCCCTTCTTTATTTAAGAAAGAAAAATTTGATTTTAATGCATTGATCCCAAAATCATGGGATCTTTATTTTATCATTTATTTTTGTTTGACCTTTTTTTAATTTGTTTCCTTTTCAAATTTTTTTTTACTTTAGGCAATGAATTTTCATATTTAATTTCACCTTAATTATCTCCTTCATTATTGTTATTCTTTTATTTTTTTTTATTATTTTATTATTTTATTATTTTTTTAATTTTTACTTTTTTATTTTGAAACTGCTCAGACAAAATTAGGTGTCTACATTGAATATGAGGCAGCGTAGATGGATGAAGCTGCTAAAAGATTATGACTGCGAGATATTGCACCATCCGATGAGAGCAAATGTGGTGACTAAAGTTTTGAGCAGAAAGCATTTAGGTATGGTCTCATACATGATGATTCGGGAATATGATATGTAGAACAATTTACGAGCCTCAGTCTAAATGTTACTTTTTCTAAAAGGTATGGCTTGACTGCTAGCCTTCAAATTGAACTTGATTTGATGGATCATATCAGAAATGCTCAAAGGGAGGATACCGAATGTATTAAGATTGCCAATCAGATATAGTTGGGTGTGCAGTCAAAGTATGAGATTGACACAGATGGTATTCTAAAGTTCAGAGGTCGAATTTGTATTCTTGAGAATCGACAGCTGAGGGAATTGATCCTAAAAGAGGCTCATACCTCAAAGTACACTTTACATCCTGGCAGTAACAAGATGTATCATAATCTGCATAAAGTGTACCGGTGGCCTAATATGAAGAGTGACATCGCCGAATTTGTTGCAAGGTGTCTTACTTATAAGCAAGTAAAGGTAAAGCATCAAAAACCAGTAGGATTGCTTCAGCCTCTACTGATACCGATGTGAAAATGGGCACATATAACCATGGATTTCATCATGGGTTTATCGAAGACCAAAAGGAATCATGATGCAATCTGGGTGATTGTTGATTGATTGACGAAATCAGCTCACTTCATTGCTATTAAATCTACAAATTCCTTAAGTGCCTTAGTCGATCTTTATGTCAGGGAGAACGTCAGACTGCATGGAGTTCCAGTGAGCATTACTCCTAACAGAAATTCCCAATTCACCTCTCATTTCTAGGAGCATTTTCAGGACACTAAGAGATCTCGACTGAATTTCAACGCAGTTTTTCATCCGCAGACTGATGGACAGTTTAAGCACACAATTTAGATGCTCAAGGATATGTTGAGAGCTTGTGCACTGGATTTTAAAAGCTCTTGGAACGATCATCTCCAAGTGGCAAAATTTGACCATAATGATAGCTATAAAACCAATATCAGCATGGCACTTTATGAGGCTTTATATGGCAGAAGATGTCGTTCCCTTATTGGCTGGGAAAAATTGAGCTACTGAAAGATTTTAGCTCTCGATCTGGTTGAGCAAGCTTCCAAGGATGTCCACCTTATTTGTGACAGGTTGAAGACTGCTCAGAGTCAACAAAGAGTTATGCAGATGTCAAAGGCCGACCTTTGGAATTCTCTATGAGTGATTTGGTTTTTCTAAAAGTTTCTCCATCCAAAGGTATTATGAGATTCAAAAAGAAAGGGAAATTGAATCTGCGATTCATTGGACCTTTTGAGATCTTTAGACCGAGTAGAAGGCATAACTTATCGATCAGCATTACCACCAAAGCTATCCTATATACACACGTCTTCCATTTATCGATGCTACGAAAATACCATCCTAATCTGTCTCAAGTGATTCAGTATGAATCGTTGGAAATCAGGGAAAATATGAGTTATGTGGAGAAACTAGTGCGGATCTTGGATCGAAAGGAAAAGGTACTACGGTCTAAGACGATTCCTTTTGTTAAGGTTCTCTGGCAGTACCATATAGCACAAGAGGCTACCAGGGAATTAGAGAGCCTAATGAAAGAGAAATATACAGAGCTATACTTCAGACAGGTCTGATGAAATTTAGAGGACCAAATTTCTTAAGGTGAGGAGGATGTGAGATCCACACATCCGATTACTGTTATTTACTATTCATGAGGTTAGGAATGATAGATGTCTCACAACTATTCCAATACAATATGATTTGTAGGTGTGAAGGCAAACTGAATGGTAGGTCCTGCTAATTTTCTAATGGCCCGATGGAGGTGAAACTTGGTAGACTTGGTAGTTAGAGCCAAACACTGTGATGGTAAGAATTTGCACCCTAAACTCACTTATTTACACATGTTTCAAAAAGCGTGTAACAATTTTAAAAATGACTGTTAAGTCCATAGGCCGTTGGAATTTTGTGAATAATAGTCAAATTGAGTTGAATTTTGACCGACAGTCATAGGTAAATCCTTATGTGATAAAGTTTTAGATCATGTGGACTAATAAAATAAATCACGTGAAAAAGTAAAAAATTACACGATTCAACGTTTAGGGCTATTTTGGTAATTTCACCTCATTGAGAGGTTAAACCCCAACAAAAGCTCAACCAATGATTAGAACATGTTAAATAAATGTGTTTCATATGTGTTAGCTTTAAATTGCCATATATATTTTGAAATGACAAAAACTTAAGTAAGCTTTAATGTTTTAATTCATATTGTAAATTTGCCTTATCACACATGATTTTCTCAATGCATTTCAAGTGTTTATGTCAAACATTAAGACCATGATTTAATGATGCATACTCTTATTGGTCTTAATACTTTGTAATGTCTTGAATATTTTAGAAAATCACTTGATGAATGTTTGGACAATATTTTCATTTGAGAAAGTCAAGAAAAACTCCCTTAAAACTTATAAATGGTTTGGGTTGAATTAGGATCAAAGGTCATATCATTTCTAACCCAAAAGTGCAGGAAAAATGCCCTCTGGAAGAAAAGGATCGATCCCCACTGTAGCAGGATCGATCCCCTTTTGGCAGAAAGTCTTCCCAAGGTCCCTGAAGCCCAGAATCAAGAATCTGGACAAAAGGGATCGATCCCCACTGTAGCAGGATCGATCCCTTCGCTCGAAAATAGCCTATAACGGCTAGTTTTGTGAGATACAACGGTCATATTCAATCTTGGCTCCACCCAACGGCTAGAATACATCCAAGGGACTATAAATAGAGGCTTAGAAGCTAAAGAAAGGAAGAGGAACAACCAAGCAACATCTTTCATCATCTTATTCATCTTCCTCAAGCCTCAAACAACAATCAAGAGCTCCAAAGTCTACATCATCTATCATTCTCTTATTCCTTGTAGTGCTTAGCACAAATCCTGTATAGGCTTTTATTTGTGCTTAATCTTTGTAATCACTTGCCTATCTAGAGGCCTTCTTTGATTACTTATCGTGTAAACACATTCAATCCTTGTAAAAGGGGAGGTTTCTCTTTAGCCTAAGAAAAAGAGGGAGGTTTCTCTTTAACCTGTAAAAAGAGGGAGAAGAGGTTTCTCTTGAGCCTAGAAAAAGAGAGAGGTTTCTCTTGAGCCTTGAAAAGAGGGATTGTAAAGACAAATTCAAAGATAGTGAATTTGGGAAAATCCTTGGGAGCGTCTCAAGGTAGAGGACGTAGGCAAGGTAGCCGAACCTCTATAAATCGCTTGTGTAAATCTCTCTTTCCCTACTCTCTTTACTTGCAATTATATTGTGCTTATTGAATTGAATCTATATTGCATGCTTAAGTAGCTTAGAGAACTTAGAAAATATCAATCCAAGCTAGAGAATTTAGAGGAACCGAAAAACGAGCTTATAGTTAGTTAAAAACCGATTCACCCCCCCTCTCGGTATTGCCTATAAGAGCTAACAATATGGAATAAAATATTTTGAAGGTTAGACTAACTGTTTAAAATGAAGTTAATCGCGAAGGGAAAAATTGAAACTTTAAAGTAAGTATAAGGGCATTTAGTAAATTGCCACTTAAAATATTGATTTTTAAGAGAAATTTCTAGTCTTCTTCCCTCACTGCCATCCCTTTTCATCTCTTTCTCACTCCTCCATTGTTGAAGCTTAACGAAGAGAGAAAAAGCCATTAAAACATTATCGAAAACATACCGAAACCAAAAACTGTCTTCACCAAACTTGCTCTCCTCACTTCCCTCTACAACTTGACATCGAAATCAAGTGTTAAAGTGACCAAATTCAAGGTGTAAGGAATCTTACAAGATTCGGCCAAGGTAAGTTAGTGAGAGAAAGCTTATGTTTTCATGGTTTTATGATTCCTTATCATGTGATTCATGTGTTTAAGCAAGTATTCAAGCTTAAATTGAATTAAAACCAAAGAAATTCACCACAGCCACCACCCTTCCCGCATGACCATGATGTAATTCAATGAGAATTTAATGTATAATTAATGTAGAGCAAGTGTAGAACATTAATTTAGGCTTGAGTTAAAGAAATGAGATGTGTCGGCCAAGGAACCATATTCGGCCAAGTGAAGGGGTGATAATAATATATTTGTTATATTATTTTATTATTTATTACCACATTTATTGCTATATTCTTGTGTAAAATTAATTGTTTAATGTATCTTGTGAATTAATTTAGAGAAAGTGATTTGGAATTAATTTTGGAAGTTATTGAGTGAAATCAAACAATAATTTATGTAATTTGAATAAATTTTGGAAAATATATTGTTTGAAGTTATAAAGACTTTTGGACCATAGGATTAAAATAAAATAAAGGGTTGAGATTTATTGCTTGATTAAAAAGAAACCCTAGAAATTTTTAATGATGGAAAACAAATTATAAAAGGAGACGGGGAGAGCAATTGTAGAGGAGAGACAGAAAAATAACAGAAAACGGAGTAGAGAGCATCAGTTTTTGGGTCTCTGTTCTGTGTTGTTTCTTTCTATTTTGCAGAGATAAAAGAGAAGAAAATCAACAAAACAAAGGGGGAAACTTAGAGAAGGGTCGGTTCTGTGTTGAAGCTGTGATACACAAGCAGTCCAATTCGTGAGCCGCTACTGCTGCTGTTCGCAAGTTTTGTGAAAGAAGCGTGAACTGCTGCTTGCGTGAGGCTGAACCAAGATTACTCGGTAGAATAAAACGTGAGTTGCTGTGGAGGAAAGCAGAGCAAACCAATTAAGCCGAACAAAAATCCTTGCAATCCTAAGTCACGCCACTTGCATTTGTGTGCTGCAAATTGTCAGGAAATCATGAGTTCATGGGCTACAATCTCAAACCTCCATTGATTACTTTACATTATATTATTTAGTTATTTACTTATTTATTTTATTCATTTGTGAATTAGTTATTTGTTTAATTTAAAGCATGACATTTATTAATTTAATATTTTGTTTTGCTAAATTAAACATGAACTAATTTATTTACTAGGAATTTGATCAAGCCTACTTGCATATTTTATGTCTTTATGATTAATTGATCAATTCTAAAATTCTAGTATCATTCATTGTGATTAATTCAATCTTTTAATTTGTGTTATTGATTGACCACCTTTAATATAAATTAATTGATTGTTTGAGACATGGTAAGGGTACACATCATATGCTAAGCCATGTATAGCTCTCTTGAATGATTGAATAAATATTTGATGCATACATCAAGCTAGAATATTTATTTGGTTCTTGTTAGATGTTCTTCTGTTCTTAATGGATTTTTAGTCATTGATTATGCTACACATCATAGGTAATTAATGATTAAAAATACTTGATTATAGCTGCCATCAAACAGAGTAATCATATATTAGGAAGAATGAACCCTAGAATTGAATTGAGATTTTTCGGATTGAAGACATAAAATTGCAGTGTATTGGTGAAATCAAATTCCTAGGCTTTTCTCTCTTGGTTAATTTCTTGATTTTATTAGGTTAATTAATTTAATTAGTTAATTTAGTAATTAATTAGACACTTAGGTAATTTCTTTGACTTTCATAATTTTAGGGCATAGGTAGTTGAATTTTAATTGAATAAATTTAGCAAATCTCTGTGGGATCGACTCTTGTACTTGCATGCTATACTATCCTGAATCGTGCACTTGCGAGAATATAACTTTTTGTTCATCAAGGGGACACTAAAAGAGTGCTTAATTCAATGTGTTTTGGGTCCTAGAATAATGTATAAATTAATATAAGACTATAGGTGAGATCAGAACTGAAAATTGATGTGTTTTTACGGTAGTTGCATTGTTAGCACTGGTACAAAGTAGACTAAATTTAAGGCTGCACTAGGCAATGTACTAGGTTTTAATGAGTTAAACATTCTTTGTAACTGTAGTGTCGTGAATTAACTGTGTTTAAATGGTAAATTGCAGCTCGAAAGTCAAAAGGAGAAACTGGTGCTAGCGAGCAACATTGCGAAAATCTAAGTGGTAAGGAATATATGTAGAAGGCATAGGGATACTATGTTGCATTAAGAATATTGAAAGTGAGCTTTTATGAGATTGAACTTGATTATTTGATTGAATTGTGACACTGGTATTATGAAATATAAACTGTTTTTTCGTGTTGAGAGGTTAGGATAGATAGTACCGTTATACTGTCGAAATTTTCTTAAATGAACCTAAACTTCCAAATTCATCAATTGGTGTGGTTTTATAATTAAAAAGGAATTGAAAACATGTTTTGGGGTTAAAGCTTCTAAATGTTATAAATGCATGCCAAATTTGTAACTCAGTTTTTAAAGGGATTTTTATTAGTTTCTACATGTTTCATGATACATTCATGTTTCCATATTTCTATTATACGCAAATAAAATATTTTGAGCATTGGTTATTAGACGAAGAATATTTGGTGAATTTTTATTCTTAAAGTATAGTGATTTTTTTATTTTAATGCTTTATGGACTGACTGAAGATATGATTTATTGAATTGATCTTTGTAAACAATTCTGAAATGATTTATGAACTATTTTGAGACTATTGGCCCCATAGCTACCTGAGGGTACATGCCCTCTGTGTGTGTAAACTGTTGCTGTTAGACCTTAGCCATGTCTTCAACATCCATAGATATCACCTGGCTAGTGTACACTGTGGGTCTTTTGACTATGGCAATATGTCATTCCCTGTGGGGATATTTATATTGCATGAGTTTATTGGGTAAAGCCTAATCTCCACTATACTGTTTTATTGGGGTAGTAAATCCCCGGCCAATCTAGCACTCCCAAACCTCATTTACTACTGTTTTCGATATATTCATAAAGTATGTATTATGATCTCTGTACTATTTATTGAAGGTGGTTATATTACTGTTTACAAAGTGTTTTGAAACTAGTTATTTGAATTATTTATGAATTGCATAATGGAAATTATTTCTGAATATCTATTGAACTTTGTGATTGAATAAGCTTTAATGAATTCCTTATAGTTGGACTTAGATATCGAGACAAGTGAGGTGCTTTAAAGTATCCTTCTGTACTCAATCTAATTATCTAACCCATTATAGTACCTTTCCGTTATCATACCAAAGAATGTGTGATCATTGGTTTCCGTGTGAAAGAGCATGTTTTTAAGGTACCTGCATATAGTTATGCGTAGTATCAGCTCTTTTATATATATATTTCTTACTAGGCGTAAACTCACTCCCTTATTTTCCTTCCAGATTATCTACAGTAGATTTCTTTATTTGCTCGAAAGGATCTTTACTTTTGGTATCCCTTAGGCGGGTACTTGCTTTCCGTTGAGGTATATGAGTTTATCTTTATATGTTCAAACTGTTTGTGTACAATACTATTTGGGATGTAAACCGAATGCAAAGTATTGGATATAAGTTTGAATTAGTGTAAATGTTCATATAAGTTTTAAATCGAATTTGTGAATCTTTAGTTATGTACGGATAAATGAGTATGCCAAATCATTAAAATGTGTGTGAACACTGCAGACAACCCAATCACATATAAATGAATGTAGAAATGGTATGAAAATTTGATATTCAATTTGTGACATAAGTGTGTTTAGTGAAATTATTTTGTAATTTTATAAGTTATAAATATTTTTATAATTTTGAATATAATAATTAATTTAATTTTTTATATAGTTAAATAAAAAATATAATAGAATTGCTAAAGTAAAGTTAAAATTTAATAAATATTCATATAAATATAAATTTTTACACTTTAATGTTTTTATTACTTGATAATGATTATTTTTTTTTAATTTCTTGCAATATTCACATTTGTTATAAAATATATAATTATATATTAATAATTATATAAAAATTTATTTTTTAAGTAAGCCAAATATATATATATAGTAAAACTAAAGGAAAGTAAAAATTCAAAAGTATTAGTTATACAAATAAATAACTAACATATTATAAATAAATTACACTAAAAAATTAAACATTTATATAATTGGCTTTATACTCTTAACTATAACTTATTAAGTCATTACATTTTTTTAGATCCATTGAAACTTGAACACTCTTAGTTCAAAAAAAAAATTTACTTTGTTTTATTAGCTTTTTTAATAATTATATTATAGTTTTAATAAAATTTTAAATTTTTAAGAATATTTCTTACATTTATTTTGTTTTTTTAAATACCAACATAATTAACAATTAAATTAAACTAGCCATATAACTAGTTGACTAATGTTCATTTATAATGTTGAATAAAACTATAGTATATATTTAAAAAATATTTAATATTATTAATAATTGGTCAACTAATTACCTCAATTTTATATTTATATTGTTTTTTGTTTGTACATCAATCATAATATTAACATTATTACATTAAATATAATCATACTCATACACACTAATTAATCAAATATCCCATTAAAAATTTAGAACATTGAATTAAAAAAGTTATATACACCAATTGACATTATATTAATAAATAATAACATTTGATATAATCATATCATATATAGTTATATACCAATTGAGTAATAATTTTTTTATGTTCACATTAACATAAAAACATTAGATATACATTCATTGATTGAATGTGTAATTAAAATGTTAAATAATAGATGTTACTAAATTAATTCATATAATGCTAGTTATTTAAATATAATTAATCATAATATTAATAAAGTATAAAAACAAATTTTATTAAAATTACTACTTACACAATAATGCTACTATAGTATATTATTAAATATACTTTAATTTTATAATTAAAAAGTGTATCAATTATTTATTTATTTTTAAATAATAATCATATGATTATAATTTAGTTTTTTCGAGTTATAAATTCGATTTTTTAAAGGTTTCGGATTAGATCGATTTCAGTTTCAAATCATTTCGGGTTCGGGTATGTCAAGTTCGGGTCTTTTCGGGTCAGGCTTTTTCAATTTCGAGCCTTTGACTTTTTTGGTCAATTAGGTTAGTCCAGGTTCAGTCTCAAGCAGGTTTTTGGGCTCAGGCCAGCTTTTGCCACCTCTATATATATCTTATTTGTGATCCTCCGTAAGCTATTATAAAAAAAAAGTTTAATAGTCAAATATATCCTCAACATTTTGTACAAAACGGATATAAGCACTCAACATTTTATTGCATTGAAATCAGTTCATAAACTTTTATTTTACTGTAAATAAACTCTTAACCTTTCAAAATCATGCAATTAAGTCTAAATTTGTTAAATGACGCTAACATGCATCAGTATTACACACATGACATACCACTTGGCAACCAACTAAGCTATCCATATCAACTTCCACATAGGATGTCCAAATGTCGGATAGTGTCATTTAACAAATTTGGACTTAATGTAACGTTTCGTAATATGCAGTAATTATCCATAAATCACGTATACAGTCAATTGGTTGGGCTGTCTGCGATGCCTTTATAACACTCACTTATACATAATCATACTTTTAAATAAAATTCCATTTATAGCTGATAATAATATTTACATCAATAGTATCATTTCCAGTATAATTCACATATTCTACATCCCTTGTACATAATTATACAAAATGTAGAACTGTACATAAAAATTTGAATACATAAAGAAAATAAAATGTACCTCCATGATCAATTTAATGAGCTATAGGGTACCAAAAGCGCAGCCAATCCGTGGAACAGTATATCACTGCAGATAATCTGTGAGGTGAAAAAATAAGAGGTGAGTTAACGTGCTCAGTAAGAAATTCATATGCAAAAACTGATCCTATGAAATCTATATGCATAAAAACATTTAATTTCTAATAGTATGCTAAGGGACATTTTTAAAAAGGATACTATAATCGACTAGGAAACCGGATGGAGTATGGGAGGTACTTTGAAATACCTATTGTGTCCCAGTCCCTAATAGCGACTATAGGGAGTAAACAGTTGGAGATGATATGTATAAACAGTTTAAAACACTTAAAATCTTTTCATTTACTTTTCGATATATAAACAATTCAAATGAAACACTTCAGTAAACAGTTCAGTATAAAAAGATTTAATAAACAATATAGTAAATACTTAGAAATCCACAGTACAGTTGATATATAAACCATTCACTTCAGTATCAGTAAAACAGTATAGTACAGTGGAGACCAGGCAACACCCAATAAATATTATGCCATAACAGTATCCCAAGAAGGGAGAAACAGTAACAATAAGACATATGGCCATAGTTGCCATGTGACAACTATGGAAGCTAAAGACTTGGTAGGTCTATCAGTAAAAGCAATAGCAACAGTAACAGTAACAATCAGCTGATACGAGGCCTAACAGTCTCAAAATAGTTTATAAACGGTAAAAACACTATTTAGAAATTAATTTCAGTGATAAAATCTTAAGTTAGTCCATAAACGTATATATTAAAAAATATAAGCAGTTTAGAAATAAAAATTCATAAAATATTCACAATTTGGTATTCTTTTCTAAAAAATTCTATTTATCTATATAACAATTATAAGAATATGCTAGTACCCTCATGTACGCAAAATTCATTAACATGAATTTTTAAATATTGTTTTTCGATATTAAATGAAAATATGCAATTTCAATAAATAAAATGAATTTAACTAAATAAATTCTTTATTTTCAATATTCAAGGAGATTAAAAGATGATTTCATAAAATTACTAGAATTTTAGACAATATAAAAACTGTTTCTAACCTAGCCCTCTTGCATTAAAAACACAGTTTACAAACCAGCCAGTGTCCACAAGTTCAACAATTCCAAAGCAATCGACTTCAAAACAATTTCATAAAATTATTTTCAACCACAATATACATTCACAGTATCCATACGTCTTCCATACTCATCCCTTATCTATCGAATTCTATCGTAGTAGCCAATAGCACCACGCAATATATTTCACTCTCGAGCCGTAAAATCATTATACCAACATCATCATTTCACCATACTTTAATTATAATAATTTCTTCTTCATCAAAATCTACCACATTGTCTACAGTAGTCTCTAAACCAGTCTAATTTACACTAGTACTAAAACACAACTATGCCTAAATCAACTCCGATTTTAATTGTAATTGCACCAACAGTCTTCCCTTAATTTATACAGTCTCATGGCACCTAGAACACATTAAATTGAGCACCATAACATGGTCCTCTTCTCTTGGCCGAATCAACATGGTAGCTTCCACTATGTTTTTCAACAATTTTAACACTTATTTCACGCTTTATCATTAGTTTCTATCTCTCCTACACCATTTTCATGCATCAAAACAAAATAATTCATGAGTTCTTCATCATGGTCAAAACCCTAGGGACACAATTGAGGGAGTTTTGATTCAATCCAATGCTAAATTCATGCTTAACACACTTAATTAGATCATTTTCCATTATTAAAACATAAAAGAAATGCAAGCATAGTGATATCTTACCTTGGCCGAATGCTATGGGAGTTCTTTCCCTTGATTTTGTCCACTTTACAACAAGATTTTAGTATGGGCTTGTAGGGGATTAAATTTAGAACAAGTTTGTAGAAGTAAGTTTTGCGTTTTGAGGTTGATTTAATGGTGTTTTTGGAAGCTTTTTATTTTTCTCTAAGGTTGGCTATGGTGGTGATGGCATGAGGTTGAAGATGATGGAGTGTGGCCGGCCCCCCTTGGTGTGTAGAAATGTTTAGAATATTCTCTTAATAACAAAATGACCAAAATGCTCCCAAATGCCTTTGGTTATGATAATTTTGGACAATTTTGCCCTTAAATTTTTATAATATTTTTAGCTAGTCAATTTAACTCCAAAATATTTTATTTCATCACTAAATATTATTATTGAACATATTTTAATCAATGGATGGGGTTTTATTAAAGTTTGATTGATCGTAAGGGTGAAATTACGAAAATACCCCTACCATGCCAATCTCGTAAATTTCTGATTTTACCACTGATTCAATCTATCTATTGACATAGCCTAGAACTTATTTATACGTAGATTATCATACTTCAGTCATTTGGTCAAAAGTCAATTTAGTTTGACCATTATTCACGAAAGTTCAATCGGGTTATGTCCTTATTCGTCATTTTTTAATTTATTGGCACACTTCCCAAAAATAACTTAAATAAAGGATTTTGGGTTCTAGATTCTTACCATAGATTTATTCGACTCTACATACAATATCTGTCCAGTCTCACCTCCATCATCACACTGTAGGGCTTGTGGGACCTATCACACTGTTTCCTTTATTACCTGCGAAATACACAGGAATTAAACAGTAATGACAAGTTTGACACATGTAATAGTACCAAAACTTGTGGTTCTCACACTTAATTTCATGATTTTGAAAGGTAAAGAGTTTATTTACAATAAAATAAAAAATTATGAACTGATTTACACACGATAAAACGTTGAGGGTAATATTTATTTTATGCAAAAGGTTGAAGGTGTCTTTAACTATTAAGGTTGAGTTTGGCATACCTATTGACATCGGTGACAATGTGATCAGTGGGCCAAACCCACAAAAGACAAAAAAATGGCTAAAATAAAAATTTTCTTTTTACCGTTAATACTAATTTTTTATTATTTTATTAAAAACATATATTCTTAATGGTCATTTTATATTTTTGTAATATACCTTAAACTGATTTCACTATTCATCCAAATTAGCTCTAAGCCAAAAGGAAAAGGCAAAGTCAAAAGAAGATAGAGCCGTGAAGATTTACTTTTAGTGCACTTAGAAAAGACCAAAAGAGGAAAGAGTGTTTTTGTACTTGAGGTGTGGGTGCAAAGTCGAAAATTTTCTTTTCTTTTCTTTTCTTTTTTTAAAATAACCGTTTGATTTCTATTATTATAACTTAAGATTTATTTTTGTTAAATTGATATAATTCAATATTTGATAATTTAACTAAAAAAATAGTTATTTTAACAATGCTCAATAATATTTAATATAATCTCACATTGAAATTAATTTTAAAAAATTACTCGCAAATTTTAATTTATACTAAATAATCGAATTATATTAGTAAATTGAATAATATTTTTTATTTTGTTATATAGATTATTATCTAATATATCATCTGTGGAGTTTTTAAACTCCACAAGTAAAACTAAAATGGTGATACATACCCTTCATTTTATTTTTATATTATTTATTATTCATTAGAAGATATATGGCGTCATTTTAATTTCGCTTATGAAATCTAAAAACTTTTTTAATAATATATTGATAATAATCCTTGATATAGTCTGAATCCAATGCTATTTAAACTCGAAATGACATTATTGACCCACATGTTTGCTAGTTCTAACTATATCGATTAATGTGTGGTTGAAATTATAATTGTTCTTATTTAGTAATTAAATATTTCTTTAATTTAAAATGTCTAAACTTACTATGATTTGGGAAATTGCTAATAATGAGGAAAAACATACGTAAGGTAAGGGTATTATTCCCTCCAATATAGACATGTGAGAAAATTAATCAATGTGTATGATGTAGTAGTAGAGTGGATAATCCAATCCTTTTAGCCAATCTAAAGTGGGACTGTGGACATCATGGGCAAATCTTTCCACTAGCAAAAGAAAAGGGTGCAATCAGGTGAAAGAAGCGTTCAAATATATCTGATTATTTCCTTCTAATCTACAAATTGATGGGTTTAAGTTAAACATCTTATTTTATCAGTAGAACCCACTTGAGTTGTCCTTTTTCCTTTGGGGAGTGGCCCCACTCCCCACATCATGATTCATGAAAGACCTGAATATTTAGTTGTAGTAGCAGCGCAGTGGCATTTACTTTATTATATTAGATTATTTTAAAAAAGTAAAAATTGTTCTACTGGTGGGGTCAACATCAACATCCACACCAAAATTCGAAGAAAACTGAAACCCCACAGTTCCATTGTTGGATCTGTGCAAGTTGAACTGAGGATTACTTACTTACTTGTCTTTTTTTTAAAAAAAAATAATAATAATATTATAATTGTATATTTAATATGAAAAAGGACAACAGGAAAAGGGATGTGAACACGTGTGAAGATGAGAAAGTCATCCTTACAGGTATGGGTGACAGACACCACATGTCCTACACATTGAGTAGTCAGTAGAGCAGAGTTTTTCACGGAGGGCCAGCATTTGTCCTGGTTTAGGGGCCTACCTTTAAAAGAAAAAAGAAACAGGGAAGGGTAAAATTGGAAACCTAAAAATCAAATCTTACAAAGATATTCCTCTAAATTTATTTTTATTACGAGGAAAAATAGACACGACAGTGAACAATGTGGGGTTGGATGGCCCACAATTTTAACTCCTATATAATACCAAACCAAACCGAAAGTACTGCTTTTTTGCTCTCAGACTGAGTCTCAGGTTCATGTTTAAGCACTCATCTACTTTGCCTGCACACGATATATCTATATCCTTATCACCAAACCTCTCTCGGAAACTTCCTTGGCTGCTAGTAGAAAACTTTAAACTACATCTTCCTTGAGCCCGGTAAATAAAATATACACAATGATTTGAGCATAATCAAAATGGAAAGAGGCAGAGAGAACAAATAAATAAAATGGAGGGTTACTCTTATATGTGACTGACATATACATATACACCCTTCACTTGCACAATAGTATGTCAAAAGATTTAAAAGATTTGTTTACTGATCTATTCTGGAAAATTCAAAATTCCTCCACCCCCTCCCCCCCAAAAAAAAAATGAGAAAAAGAACCTCCATTACAACCCCAAAAGATGGAAAAGTAGGTATTGCACTTTCTTGCTTTTCCTCGTGCCTACCATCTTTTGCCCTACAAAACATTTTTGACAACTTTTCTGTTTCCATCCTCTGCCCATCAAAACCAATCAAATTTAATTAGACTTCAGGATCAACCTTGTCAGATTATAAACACAAGTGTTCATATATGTTGGATACACATTGCAAGCACAATCCACAAGGAACAATTTCCCACCGCTTCATTAAAACCTTGCAAAATTGTGGGTTGAGTGAGTTCTATGCCACATGATGCCTTCAATCATCCTCTCGTCTGGGCTGCCAGAGTGCATGCTGTCGTTTCTGGGCCAAAAACCAGTGTCCCTTTCATAAATCTTCAGTCCCCAATCTACGTAAAATCTCTTTTCATTGCTGTATCTTTTTCTTGTTCGCGATAGGGGTTGAAATATGAAGCAAAAAGGGACAACTCTACTCACCAGCAGGTTGTTTCTGCTCTGCAGGTTTTACCTGAACAGCAGCAGGAACAGCATGACCATATGAGAAGCCTGGCGCAAGCTGATGCGGCTTCCCAGAGGACTGAGTAGTAAATTGTGCAGTATGGACAAGTCCTTGTGATGCTAAGCCACCTCCTTTCATATTACCTGCAGCAGCAACAACTACTGCCCTCGCAGGGTCAGTGGTGCCAGTGTTGGCAAGAGTAACTGGAGAACACAGAGACAACATTGAAGTAGATGAAGTTGTTGATGAGCCTGGAGGCTGCGCATGCTGTTGCTCATTTCGGTGTCTTTGAAGATAATACCCACTTGTAGCTGTTGCATTTGCGGTTGTACTTGGTAAGTGTTGAGCTTGGGCCTGCATGAAAGCATTAGAGAAGAGCAGCTGTGCTTGATGCAATGCATGCTTTTGATGCTGATGATGATGTTGATGCTGCTGCTGCTGCTGCTGCTGTAGCACCACCTGGGGCTTTGTTCCCGTGTTAGAAGAACCGTTGTGGGGGTTTCCCAGGACTGAAGGCACACTCCTTCCACCAACAGGAGATGACTTCTGACCTGGCACTGATGGTAAGTTTTTGGTCTGCTGAGAAGATAAACTAGATGCTTGGCCACCTTTGTTGCCTGTAGAAGTAGAACCTGTTGTTCTTGGGCTACCACCAGCACTCCTGGAGATTGAGCTAGTGGGAGAGCCAACCACCATCGGAGGAGACGGGGATTGAGTACTATTAGGAGGCTGCTGACCTTGTGGCTTAGGATTAGCAGCAAAAGAAATCTGCGTGTGGCTTTGCTGTGGCCGAACTTGTTGCTGAGAAATATTCTTGTATGATGATGAAGTTAATGAAGATAGAGATGGAGAAGAAACTTGAGAGGTAGTTGTCCTCACAGAATTCTTCCATTGAGGAGACTGAGCCGGACTGCTGCTGCTTTGCACTAGATTTTGAGGAAACACAGACAGGGTATTAGGAAACTTGGCAGCCATAGATGACGAAGGAAGGTGATCAGAGTAAGCAATTCCATTACTTGTTGCTGGTGTCTTGCTTCGAAGAGCAGGTGCAGCCCCAAATTGGTGCTGCTTCTGAAGCTGAAGCATCTGTTGTTGCTGCTGTTGCGGATTCTGCTGAAGCTGCTGCTGAGTACTAGGGGCATTGACGCCACTGATTGAAGCTGGCACTACAGAACCTGAGGTTCTGGCAGGAGCTGAGCCAAGATTAAGGGTTCGGGCAGAACTATCAATGACATTGTTGCCTGGAATAGTGGAAACTGATGAATCAGACAGATCCCGCCTGGAGAAGGCAATGGACTGCCCAACGGTTACTGAACTCTTTCCTGCCATGGCTTTCCTTTCTTCTTCCACACTAGATGCATCATTAGTTCCCCGCTTACCTTCTTCAGAAGCATGATAATTATTCTTCTTCTGTTGTGCTGCTTGGGCAGCTGCAGCAGCTGCCAAGATCTCTTGTTGCCTTGTATTTTCTGGAAGGCTCTGAAGAATTGCATGATTTTGTGCAAAGGAGGAAATATCAAGGCCTGAAGAAGTAGTGCCATTAATGGAGGCAAATGACATACCACCAAAAGCTCGAGACGTGAGAGGCTCAACTCCAGCCTTTGAGCTTGGCTGTTGTGATGGCTGCTGCATCTGTTGCCTCTTTTCCCCGTGGTTACCACAAGAACTTGTGGAACCACCCATTGAAGCAGCAGTCATCAAAGCGAAGTTTGGAGGCTGTAAGGGCATAGCAAAATTCTGAGCATAAATATTCATATTTGCACGAGACACCCGGCTATCAGCAGTTGATGGGCTATCTTCGCCACCTAATTCACCCTCAAGTTGACGAGCTTGATAAGAAGTATGCTGACTTAGTTGTTGCGGCCGTTGCTGAAACTGTAGGGGATGAGACTGGTTTTTTGGAGCGGAAAAAACCTGCAAGTTTCCACTGCCACTACTCACACCACTTCCATGTGGCCTCTGCTGCTGGTTCTGCACATGCTTCTGGGAGGATGATGAACCACTGGACATGCTAGTGTTCTGATGGCCTTGTTGGCTTTGCAGTGATGGTGTGGGTGGCTGTTGCTGATGCTGCTGTTGCTGAAGCTGTGAAGGGTGAAGCATTTGGGAAGAATAGAAAGATCCATGAATATAAGGAATAGGAGGTTGAGTATGATTCCCTCTATATGCAGATGGTGCCCCAACATGTGCAGGAATCGGAAATGGATAGGCATTATTCTGCAGGATTGCCAAGTACTGGGTTTCATTGCCTGGCATATTCGGGTAGTTGAAGCTCATTGCTGGGACCGCAGTTGCACCAGCCTGGGTGGCACTCACTGAGGCAGTGCTAGATGTGCCCGACGAGGCTGTGTTGCCAGCAGCAGGAGGAGATTTCAGACACCCAGGTCGGACAGATGCAGCAGCAGCAGCAGCCTGTTGCTGGCTCAATGGGAAAATAAATGCAGGGCCGTGCTGAAATTGAATACACAAAGCAAAATTTCAAAAAGACCGTCCACATAATTGTGCAACCATCAGAACTCTAGACTTTATAAAAAAAAATAGAACAGAAAAAAAAGAGTTTTTCGGCAAGAGCATACCAGGATATTACTGGGAGCCCCTGGCGGTAGAGCTTGATGGAGCAGTATTTGCTTTCTTTGTGCATCCACCGTGTTGGTAGCAGCCTGAGAACTTTTATCTTTGGCAACATGACCAGGAAAAATTGCAAGACCCTGCCCCTTGTCTTGTACAGAATTAAGGCCTCTCCCGGGAATGTTCCCATGCAATTCCGGAGGAGGTACAACATTTAGATTGCAAGCCTTCGGCCCATAGAATGAAGCTGAACCAGGTGCTGCTGGCCAAAAAGGATTCATCTTCATAAATTGCTGGTGATAGTGTATATTCCTAGCAATGTACCAATGGGTTGCACATCTCTTTGGTCTCGGTTGATTAAAAAGCCAATGCGGAGGCTGCAAAAGTCCAAATTTGTAAGATATTAGAACAGAAAAAAAAAGTAAGAAAAAGAAATAAAGAGCTGTGATGTAGTAACAACAACATGCCTGAACAGCTGCTGGAGATACAGCGCTCCCATCCATGGATACAACACCTTGGAGAGGAGCCATGAATCTGCTCAGGAAAAAGAAAAAAAAAGTCATTTCCCCCATTATAAATTCTAGACTACTTGTTTAGATCTGCCAATGCCATAAAAGCACAAAACCAATATCAAATCAACCCAGCTATACCCCATTGGAGGAAGTCCACCAGGCCAGCTAGCCACTGACATCGGCAAAGGTAAAGGGCCAGATTGTGCTGTAGAAGGGAAAAAGAAAACTCCAGATCAGAAAAACAATGACGAGGAATTTTCCCAGGGAAAATAAGAGAAAAAAATTAAATTTACCAGTTTTCTCCATACTGGATTGTTGATGCTGCTGCATCTTTTGAACATGGTGGTTAAGCTTGTTCGTATTAACACTACCTGTGCCGCTATCTCTATCAGATCTCTCCAAATCAAGCTGAAGATCGATATTCCTTTCTTTAACATCTGGCTTTTGTGGCTCAGCTTCTTCAGCAATCGGTTTGGCCTGATTATTATCCTCAGCTTCCACATTCACATCCTCCTTAATGATTTTCACTCCTTTATCACCTTCCTTGACCGCATACTTCATCTCCTGCATGAAAACAAATAAAAAAACCATCAATTTCTGACACACCATAGAAAGAGATAGCTGGCAGCTAGGTGACTCACCAATTCCATGTCTGTGGCCACTGGTTTAGGATCCGAAGCTCCAAAATCAATCTCACCATCCCCCTCTGGAGATGATCTAGATGGAGGAGGAGCCTAAAACAGAAACGAAAAAAGGGATCTTAGAATTCTACAGTCGAGAAATAAAGAAGAAAAAGATTCTATCTTTTAACAAAAACAGGATCCACACCATCAGATCTATCTGAAACTTCTCTTCCCGTTGGCTCTCGATCTCACACACAGTTGAATTCCTGAAACACCAAGATTTTCCAATTAGGAAAAATTTTAAGCCTTCCAGATTAAACCCAAAAAAAAAAGAAATGAGTAGGATATAATGCTCACGCTTTTGTCACTGTCAAATTCTCAGGCTCATCATCCAATCGGAGTCCAACAGAAGGATTATTAGCAGGAGAAGGTAAAGATTCCTTCTTTGGCGATAGAGACTCTTCTTTTTTGCTGATACCAATATCTCTACTATCAGATTCTTCGGTCAAAGGCTTAGAATCCGTTACCAAATTGTTCTTATCTTCCTTCACCGGTTCAGCCTGAACCAGTTCTAAAGAAGCTAGACCAGCTTGTGAAGAATTCATCAAATCATAAGAACTACTGCCGTTTTCTGTCACGGGTCCTGAGCTCTTCTCCAAATTGGTAGAAGTAGCTTCCACTTTAGCTGGTTGATCAATTTCAACCTTAGTTGTAGTAGATGAAATGGAGCTGTTCCTAACCGGGAAAATAGAAGGTGCGGCTGTCGTCGTTGTCTCATCCTCGTACTTCATCGGTCTAGGTCTTTTCCTCTTCGGAGCTGCAAAAACAAAATAACCCTAAATCAAAATCCGTAACCCAATTGCTCAAAAAGGAAAAAGCTTATCTTTCCCTCTAAGCTGAAAGTTACGAACCAGTTGCAGACATGGGAGTAGCAGAGGAGTTAGAATTTGAAGGCAAAATGGAAGATGATGGAGGAAAAGTTGCTGGTGAGTTGGAGATCGGCGAAGAGACGCTTGATTTAGCATCATTATTGGGTTTATTAACTTCTCTTGAATCAAACTTGGTCGCATCATTCCCAATTATATCTTGCTTAGGTGGGACTTGTGGCTGCCTCATCATACCATATAAAACCTCCGCAATCTCGATCTCAATCTCCTCCTGAGCTGAAGAAGAAGATTTCGACGACGATTTTGGTGGCCTTTGTTTTGGTCCGTTAGGCTTCTGCATCAGAAACCAAACCTTTGTCACTAAATTGAACAAATGCTAAGCTCCACAAAAGAAGAAAGAATTTAATTAGAAAACTGACCATCTTCTTCCTCATAGAAGCATTGGAAGAAGATGGAGATGCTGGAGCCGGGGACAGTGAAGTTAACATCCCAGTAACACCTGTCCTCGCTGGCGAAGTTGAAGCTTGATGGTGACTTTGTTCTCCGCCAATAACGCCAACGCCACCGCCACTTGATGCCCATTCATGAGACCTTTTAGTAGAAGCTGTCAAAAGATAAAATTAAAAGGAAAAATAAAACAAATCAGTGCATTCAAAAGGAAAAACCTTGCCTGACAAAAACAGACAGAATTTCGTTAATCTCTTCCACCTCTCTACCTGACCGAGCTTTTCTAGGCACCGACACGCCAATCATCTCATCAGCGGCCTTCCACGCAGACGAGGTTGTCATGGTGGTAGTCATAGTCGTCCCCGCTGGTGATGGAGTTCTAATAACTTTCACCGGCGGCGGAAAGCTCTTCCGATGCTGATGCTGCTGCTGTTGATGGTGATGATGATGATTTGACACCGACAAAGATCCCGTAGTGTTGTTCGGCGTAAGCATCCGAAGAGAACCTCCACCGGGGGTTCCGCCACCGTCTTCATCGTCGTCGTCTTCGTCATCGTTTACACTTTCTTCGGAACTATCATCGGGTCCATCTTCTCTGTTACTTATCAATCTATCGCCTCTTCTCTTACTCGTTCTACTGAAGCGATCTCTTTCTCTTTCTCTCTCTCGTTCCCTGTCTCGCTCTCTATCTCTTTCTCGATCTCGATCCCGTTCCCTTTCTCGATCTCGATCCTTCTTTCTATCCCTTAAACGAGACGTTGGTGGAAACACCAACGGCCCATCATCCTCTGCACAAAACCAAAAAAATCATCAGCAAATTCACTAACACGACATCGTTAGAGAAGAAACAAAAATAAGTCAGATCTGATTTTAAAACCTGGGGAGTCTCTAAGAGAGCTACTTCTATGCCTCCGCCGTGGAAGGCCATTTGTGACGGCACAGGAGGCCATAGTGCCTGTGCCTCTCCTCGCTTCTCTGGTTCTATCCATCTCGGTAAATTAACTCGTTTTGTTGGTGATAAATTAGTTATAGAAACGAGACTAATCGTATCACTCATCAGTAAATGGCCTGAAATCTACCATAATTCGCCGAAAAATGAGCTCCGGCGAGAAAACCGACTTCAATAGTTTTCAAAGATCTGGTGTTGAAGCACTGTCAGACTTGAAGGGTCTTAGCTATCTCTTATTTCTTTCTCTCCCCCTCTCCTCTCTTTCTTCAACCTCTTTTCTCTTTTTATGCTCTAATCTCATCTTCTTTTCGCTATTTCACTCTCAACGAAAACCACCCCAAACCCTATGGACGGCCACGATCCAGGACTGCAATAAATGCTCAAATCTTAACCGTTGATAACACAAGAAATCCAACGGTTTTTATTGGCTTAAACCAACATGGCAAGATTTGGACGGTTGGATTAGTGGTCTCTACCCGCTCTTAAGTGTTAACCTTTTCTGAACTATACCACCACGTGTCATCTTCTTTCTTTCTTCCCTCCCAAGCTTCCGTAGTTTCATTTCACTCACTACCGATTGATAAATAATTAATTTTGTAATAAATTATATTTAACTAAAATTAAAATATTGAAAAAAAAAGAATGATAGTGTTAGGGTTTTTTTTTTGAAGGAAAATAGTGTTAGGGTTAGGAGAGTTAGGGACCGTTGCCCACGAATCACGATCAGCTGAGGTCTGAAGGATAGGCTCTTGAATTTCCCGCAGACATGTCGTGACCGGCTATTACCGGTAGCAAAGAACTTGACAAAAACAACATGACGATCCAAGAAATCTCGGTGACCACAAAAACGATCGCTCCAACAGGTCAAATTCATTGTTTCGGTTCCATGTTTTAAATTCTATATATAATTATATAACATAATATAATTTATTTAATAATTACTGCTAATCGAATTTAGAATTTTTTATTTGATGTTGCCTCAAATTGACAGGAGTGGGTCCACTTCGAAACATCCAAATAGGTAATCGACGGACTAGATTGAACATAGTCAGTAAATGCAGCTTCGATAGCCCTTGGATTACGATCTGACATGGCTCTGGCCATCCTTTTGAAAGAAATCACCCGAAACCAGATTCCCCACGAATAAACGCGTCCGAGCTGGCGCCGAACCAGGGAGGCTCGTGGATGTCGATCAGCGAGCCGAATCTGAACCGTCTAATGGATGGATTCGACGGCTGAGATATCAGGGAGGGAACTTGAGTCACGGAACTTCCGAGAATGTGGGCCCCATAATCAGCTGCCGAACTTGAAATTATTTTCTCGCGTTGGCCTATTGTCACGTTCGCGAGATGTGGCAGCTTGTGATGACGTGTAAAAGGGTCCCATTCCCAAATATTAAAAAACAAAAATGAAAAGATATCGGAAACCTACTCGCTCGGTCAAATTTCACCGCTCAGTTAAAAATGGAAATAAAAGCGCCGAGTCCTAGACGCATTTACGCCACGCGCTTCGGTTGGGATTAACAATTCATACGGCGTGCAAAGGACAGAAAAGAAATTGTACTAAAAGTAATCCGACGTGGCAACTTCTCCTTCATAACATGTCCGGTTATGGAGTCGACACGTGATTTATGTACCCCGCTTATTCGTCGCCTCGGATCTTGTCACTGGCTACCTTCCGGCTTTTCATGGACACAAACCGGCGGATTAAATAGGGAAATTTTGAAAAACTGGCTGTGTAACATAACATTGATTTATTAGTATCATTGTGTAGTATAATTCTTTTTCTTTTTTGAAAATTTGTGTCGTATAATTATTGATAAAGAAATACGAAGTTCTGAGATTAATAATAAGGAAACCAGAACTATCATTAAAACCAATTGTCAGAGAGTCATGACTCATCACTACATTGTGTTTTAAAAATTTGGCATTGTTCATAATACTTTAATAGTAAATTTAATTAATATTTTAATTTCAATTTAAATTATTCATTAAGTACTAATTTTAAAATATTGATTAAGTGTTAATTATTAATTTATTGACATTTGTCATAACGTGTCAAGTCCTAAGACCTAACCCGCTAGACTTTAAAATTCTAGGAGTCGCCACCAACCATTCAAACCTAAGGTGTGATTGGTCACCTATTCATGTCTAAAGATAAGGCATGGTCTACGTTCAAAGATTCTTAGACTCGGGAGTACGGTTACGTGTGGGGAAGGATTAGCACCCCCACAACGCCCATCCTAAGATGGTACCAACTAACTTTAGGTTATCTTTATAGTTTGCCTTAAGTTTATATTAATTTCGATATACTTATATATTGGAAATATTTCTAAGATTTTTCCATCAATTTGGCTCCAACCTTAGAAACTCCCCTCACCTCAAGATGTTCAAGGAGTCTCAATTGACTTTCTTGAACTCCATCGTCGGATAAATTTTAATATTTTATGAGATTCCTCTTTTTCCTAATTTTGTCTTTAGTTTTGACTCTATATCCATTTTATAAATTTTTTAATTATTTTTATATTATTATTTATTTTATTTTTTTAAGAAATAAACATGAATTATGTTTTTATTGAAATTCACTTTTAAGCGTCCCATCAATTTGGCTCGGCCCAAAAGGAACCTCCTCACCTAGAAATTTCCAAGGAGTCTCAATTGACTTTCTTGAAATTTCATCATCAGCATAACTCATATTTACTCTTTTTTATTTATCTTATTTATTATAATTCTATTTATTATTTATGTACTTTATCATATCTTATTTTATTTATTTATCTTTATTTGTTTACTTGTCTTTATTTGCTCATTTTTATTTATCTATATCTAATCTTACTTTTATTTTTATTATAAATAAATATGAATTAATTTAAAAAAATTCTTTCAAAAGTATTCCATCAATTTGGCTCAACTTAAGAAAGATTCTTTCACCTAGAAATTTCCAAGGAGTCTCAATTGACTTTCTTGGAGTTTCATCCTCGGTATAATTCACATTTATTTATTTGATCTTAATTATATATATTTATTGTTCATATATCTTTTATAACTTTAGAATACTCATCTAAATCATACAACATTGTTAAATCAAAATTATACATGCAAATGCAAATTATCTACTAACACGCAAATTGATCACATCATTAGGTTATTAAAGTAGTTATATTCAAATTTAATTAATATAAAATAAAAAAATAAAAAATAAAAAAACCTGGAGATGGCTACGAGTCTTCTTCCTTTGTTTCTCTTCTAAAAACGATTGAGCGACAACTTGGGATGGGCAACAACTTGTAGCGGCTTAAGGCAGGCGAGTGAAGGCAGCAAGCTTTTCAAGGGTGGAACGATGATGAGTTTGAGCTGGACAAATCAGGGGTATTGAAGCAGAGCTAGCAACGTGAGTGGCTGAGCAACATCATGGCGATCAGAGGAAAAAGAGGTAGGTAGAAGCGTGATGAATGGTGATGGACAGTGCACTACGATGAAATTCGGTCAGGCAGACGCGTCTTAAGGGTGGTGATGGCTTGCAGCGTGTGGCTTTATTTTTTGGCAAGGTTGTGGTTCGGCTCAAAGGGATGAAGGCTGTCTTTTGAAGATGGGGAAGCGGCAGAAACAACAGCGATGTGATGACGCAGCAGACAAGCAAGCAGGGGCGGTGCACAATGCAGCCGAGGCTAGCAGCAGTGGTGCGACATAGACTTCACGTTGCGGTTCAACGGATGAAGGTAGACCAGTATAGGGCTGTTTTGCAAGCACGGGGCAGTGATCAGCGGGCGTGACGGTGTAGCAACGGTGGAGGGCGAAGCGAGAAGCAAGTGCTGTGCTGCACTATTGTTGCCTGACAGGAAATTGGACCGAAGATGTGGCGTGCACGACGATGAAGATTTGGTGATGCAGAAGCAGTATAAGCGGTGGTAGCAAAATTATGGGAAGAACGATGAAGGCACAAGGATGGAGCGTTGAAGGTGAGGCTGTGAAGGATCTTCCCTCTTTTTTTTTCCCCCCTCTAGGCTCCGTTCTCTCCCTCTTTTATATACACAAGTAGTATCTTTATCCTAGCCTAAGTGAATCTCTTTATTTTTATCTTATTTATTTTTTTATCTTACTTTAATAATTATCTAACTCTAATTCTAATCTATCATAAACTCTAATAATATAAATCATAATAATTATCCTAAAAATCTAATAATCTAATTATCCTATCTAAAATTAATTTTATTTTCTTTTCTTATCTCTCCTCTTTTTTTTTTCATTATTCCAAAATCCTATGTTAATTTTAATTTCCTAATTAATGTTAATTCTAAATCTACAAATTCTAATTTAATTCTAGCCTAATTCTAAATTGTTAAATTAAAATACAATGTCACTTAACTTAATTAATTATTTTTACAAATTAAGAAACCGGACAAAATAAGGTGTCTACAGCTGCCCCTCTTTGTGCATTTGCTGTGAAACAGTAGTTGCACAAAGACATAGACACCTATTTTGTCTGACTTGTCTTTTTTTTTTTTTTTAATTTTTTTAATTTTTCAAAAGCTCCCTCTAAACAGAAAGGCAGTCAAACTTTAAAATCTTGTCTAAAAAGCTCCCCCTAAACAGGCAAGCAGTCAAACTTTAAAAATCTTGTCCAAAAGCTCCTCCTAAACAGGCAGGCAGTCAAACTTTAAAAATCTTGTCCAAAAGCTCCTCCTAAACAGGCAGGCAGTCAAACTTTAAAAATCTTGTCCAAAAGCTCCTCCTAAACAGGCAGGCAGTCAAACTTTAAAAATCTTGTCCAAAAGCTCCTCCTAAACAGGTAGGCAGTCAAACTTTAAAAATCTTGTCCAAAAGCTCCTCCTAAACAGGTAGGCAGTCAAACTTTAAAAATCTTGTCTAAAAAAAAGAAGAAAAAAAAAAAAAAAATTTTAGGAATCCCCTCTAAAATTTTTCTTGTCAAAAAATTTGGAATCTTAGGAAACCCCTCTAAAATTCATTTTCTTATCTGAATTTTGAAATTTTGGGAAACCCCTCCAAAACTTCTATTCTTGTCCAATTTTTTTTTGAAATTTTGGGAAATCCCTCTAAAATCTCTTTTCTTGTCCAAAATTTGAAATCTTGGGAAACTCCTCCAAGACTTCTATCTTGTCTAATTTTTGAAATTTTAGGAAACCCCTCTAAAATTTCTTGTCTTGTTAAAAATTGAAATCTTTGGAAATTTATCTTATCCATGCAATTGCACTGTTCTATCCATGCAATGCTATCTATCCTATTCATGCAATGTCATTCATACAAGTTGTCCTATTCATGCAATATCATTCACACACTCTATTCTATTCATGCAATGTTTTCTTTGAAAAGCATTTCAACTTTAACTGTGGCAATAACAAGGTTTTTCTGTATCAGTCCATCTCATGCATTTTTCTATTTGTCATCCTGTCCTTATATTTCCTATTTCTTTTCTCATTTTCCTTCCTCCATATTTTTTCAATGAATCTTTTGTCTTCGTGTCCTCTATATCTTATCTTATCCCTTGTTTCTTCTTTCACCTTTATTCACTCTTTCTTTTTCATTGCTTTTTCTTAATTTCCATTTTC
The DNA here is from genome assembly GCA_031772115.1 of Heritiera littoralis. NCBI lineage: Eukaryota > Viridiplantae > Streptophyta > Magnoliopsida > Malvales > Malvaceae > Heritiera > Heritiera littoralis. The sequence goes on from JAPDPK010000157.1 coordinate 766,937, forward strand.
ATTCATTCGCGGGTTTCCCTTTTCTTTCATTTTCCTAAATAATATAGGAGTCTTTCACATATTTTGCTAAGCAAACATTCATTATCATTCCAATTTCAAAATCAATGCGATACAATTTCTCAATCCCTCAAGGTAAGGATATAGCAAAGAAATGATAAGTGAAATGGAGAGAGTGGTATTATTCAATATCTGGAAATATTACAAAAGGTAGCCAAGTGTGAAGGCAAAGCAAGGTTGAAAGAAAGACAAGGATTCTAGGATTATTTAACCAGGCTTTGGGTAGACATTCAAACAACTCTGATCAATTAATACAAAATTCTCATCCAAAAATCTCATTCTCTTCAAGTCATCTGACCATGTAAAGTCCTATCAAATCCTATTAGTGCTTCTGTATCATGACCCTTCAATGCCTTTTCTCCTCATACCTAAGTCGCCTTTTCAGGTTTTCAACTTAGATATGTCTCCTTGATTCAAGCCGCCCTTTACGGGTTTTCAATTCGAATTCACCCCCTATTGACTCAAACTGCCCTTTTGGGTTTTCAATTTGAATCCTCCTTTTTCTTTATCTCTTTTTTCTTTTTCTTTTTTTCTTTTTTTTTCTTTTTTTTTTCTTTTTTTTTTTTTACTTCTTTTTTTTTTAGTTAGGCATAATACTTCTTCACAGCATCTGAATTTATTGGGTTTGGCAAATCATCTCCATTCATATCTACCAAAAGTAATGCCCCGCCAGAGAATGCCCTTTTCACAACATAAGGACCTTCCCAATTTGGAGCCCATTTTCCTCTATTGTCTGATTGATTTGGGAGAATCTTCTTCAGGACCAATTCTCCTTCTCTGAATTTTCTTGGTCGAACCTTCTTATCATGCGCTTTCATCATTCTCCTTTGATACAGTTGGCCATGACACAATGCTGCCATTCTTTTTTCCTCAATGAAGTTGAGCTGCTCGTATCGATCTCTCACCCAATCAGCCTCTTCTAACTTTGTTTCCATCAGGACCCTTAAGGATGGAATTTCAACTTCAACCGGCAGCACAGCTTCCATTCCATACACTAGTGAAAATGGTGTTGCCCCAGTAGAAGTGCGAACAGATGTTCTATAAGCATGTAGGGCAAATGGCAACTTCTCATGCCAATCTCTATATGTCTCAACCATCTTTTCCACTATCCTCTTGATGTTTTTATTTGCTGCTTCTACTGCCCCATTCATCTTTGGACGATATGGCGCTGAATTATGATGCTTGATTTTGAACTGAGTACACACATCTTCCATCATTTGTTGTTCAAATTTCGAGCATTATCAGAGATAATTCTTTCTGGAAGCCCGTATCGACAAATTATCTCCCTCTTGATAAACTTGCAAACCACTGCTCGTGTTACAGTTGCATAAGAAGCAGCTTCAACCCATTTGGTAAAGTAATCAATCATCACAAAAATGAACCTATGCCCGTTCGAAGCCTTGGGAGTAATTGGTCCGATCACATCCATGCCCCACATTGAAAAAGGCCATGGAGGTGCTAACACATTTAGAGCATTTGGAGGTGCATGAATTTTATCAGCATAGATCTGGCACTTGTGGCATTTTCGAGCATAGTTAATACAATCTCTCTCCATAGTCAGCCAGTAGTAACCTGCTCTCATGATTTGTCGGGCCATCATGTGACCATTAGCATGAGCTCCACAAACTCCATCATGCACTTCTTCAAGAATTTTAGTAGCTTCAGTTGAATTCACGCACCTTAACAGTACTTGATCTCGACTTCTTTTGTACAAAATTTCTCCATCTAAGAAGAATCCCATAGCCAATCTTCTTATAGTTCTTTTGTCATTTTCAGTAGCATGCTCAGGATACTGCTGATTTTTTATGTATTGCAGAATATCGTGATACCAAGGCTTCCCATCTACTTCCTCTTCAACACTCAAGCAGTGTGCTGGGGAACTCTTCACTTCCATCCTAATTGGTTGGATCTCTGCATTTGCATCCAACTTGAACATTGCTGCTAGGGTGGCTAAAGCATCAGCTATCTGATTTTCTTCTCGTGGCAAATGTTCGAACTGGATATTTTCAAAATAATCAATCAACTCAACGATATACTTTCGGTACTGGATTAATTTTGGATCTCTGGTTTCCCATTCTCCTTTTAATTGATAAATTACCAGAGCTGAATCACCATACACCTCAAGTATCTTGACTTTTCTTTCTACGGCCGCCTGCAGACCCATGACACATGCCTCATACTCAGCTACATTGTTCGTGCAATTAAAATCCAATTTAGCAGTAATTGGATAATAACTACCTTCAGGAGATATAAGAATCACTCCTACCCCGTGCCCCAGAGCATTCGACGCCCCATCAAAACACATCTTCCATGGTCTTTTCTCACATTTTTCTTCTACAAACATCAAATCTTCATCTGGGAACTCCATCTTCATTGGTTCATAACCATTCGTATTGCGATCAGCAATAAATTCTGCAATTGCACTCCCTTTGATGGCTTTTTGGGCCACATATGTGATATCATATTCGGAAAGCATTACTTGCCACCTTGCGATCCTTCCAGACAATGCAGGCTTTTCAAAGATGTACCTGAGAGGATCCAATTTTGTGATTAACCATGTGGTATGATACAACATGTACTGTCTGAGTCTATGAGCCGTCCAAGCCAACGCAACACCTAACTCGGTATATTTAGACTCATAATCTGTGAATTTTTTGCTCAGATAGTAAATTGCATGTTCTTTCTTCCCAGATTCATCTCTTTGCCCCAACACACATCCCATTGACTTCTCGTAGACTATCAAATACAAAATCAAAGGTCTTCCAGTTACTGGTGGTACCAACACAGGAGGGTTCGACAAATATTCTTTGATTTTGTTGAAGGCTTCCTGGCATTCTTCATTCCATTCCCCGGGATCTCTTTACGAAGCAACTTGAATATTGGATCACATTTGAGGGTGAGTTGAGAAATGAAACGAGAGATATAGTTTAATCTACCCAAAAATCCTCTCACTTCCTTTTGGGTGCGTGGAGGAGTCAGGTCTTGAATAGCTTGTATCTTATCTGGATCCACTTCTATCCCTTTTTCACTGATCATAAAGCCCAATAGCTTTCCAGATTTAACCCCGAATGTGCACTTAGCCGGATTCAGCTTCAATTGATACTTCCTCAATCTATCAAATAGTTTTCTGAGACTAGTGACATGATTCTCCCCTTTACGCGATTTTGCAATCATATCGTCTACATAGACCTCTATCTCTTTATGCATCATGTCATGGAAGAGACACCATTGCTCTTTGATATGTAGCTCCAGCATTCTTCAGCCCAAAAGGCATAACTTTGTAACAAAAGGTCCCCCACATTGTCACAAATGTGGTTTTCTCCATGTCTTCGCGAGCCATTTTTATTTGATTATAGCCCGAAAATCCATCCATGAATGAAAATGTGGAGTATTTGGCAGTATTGTCCACAAGTGTATCAATGTGGGGTAAAGGAAAATTATCCTTAGGACTAGCTTTGTTCAAGTCTCTATAGTCCACACACATTCGCACTTTCCCCCCTTTCTTCGGAACTGGAACTATATTGGCTACCCATTCAGGGTACCTGGCCACCTCCAAGAAACCAGCATCAAATTGCTTCTTAACTTCATCTCTAATCTTCAATAACATATCAGGCTTCATGCGCCTTAACTTCTGCTGTACAGGCTTACATTCAGGCTTTAATGGCAACTTGTGCTCCACAATTCTAGTATCGAGTCCAGGCATATCTTGATAGGACCAAGCGAACACATCTACATATTCATGAAGTAGCCCTTTAATTCCTCCCTTTCATTGGATGGCAAGGAAGTTCCTATCTTCACCTCTTTTTATTTCATCATTTCCCAAACTTATTATTTCTGTTTCTTCTTGATAAGGCTCAATGGGTTTCTTTTCTTGATCCACCAATCTTAATAACTCAGAAGGCACAATACAATCCTCAAGGTTCTCTTCATGATCAGATTCATTAAATTGAACAAGTTTCTCAAAATTAAATTCTGAATTATTGTCATTTTTATCATCATTTTCATTGTCTGGATCCCTGAAAATTGGTAAAAATGAAGAATGTGGGTAATTGTGTCTTGGACAGAAAACGAGATTTGCACTTGAGGAATTGAAGAAAATGCATTTTACTAATTTTTATTGAAATGAAAATGAATGAAAGTTGGCCCAATACATGAAAGAAAATCTCAGTGCTCTTGGGCATAAGCACTCCTACATTATTTAAAAACTGAATGATCCTAAGAAAACCTAGAACAAATGAAAATAAGAAAATAAAGAAAATCCATTACTCTTGGGTGGCATAGACAACTGGCATCTCATAACGTCCAATTTCCTAGCTCTGCGTCTGAAGGGTACACGAACTGATCAATGTCAAACCCTCCACTTCCTTCTTCATCAACCACGGAGACAGACAAATTTGCAAAAACCTTCAACATCCATTTTCAGTCACCATCATTGGATCTGGATGAATATACCCTGCTGAGCGAAACGAATCATATAAGTGTGGTATGATTAATCTCTTGGACTCAAATCACGACCATGCAAACGAGCAATTCTCTTCTTTTTTCTCAGTCATCATCTTCATTTTTTCCATCCTTGTCGGTCTGTACCCTAACCCAAATCTGTCCTTGTTTTCGATGATCTCTAGTGGCTCTAACATTCCCTGCAGGTTTCTGCCCAACCCAGAACCAGGGCACCATCCTTTCCACAATATTTGCTTCACGACCATACCAGTGGTATTTGACAAGCGAGGAGTATACAGACTTGACCCTTCACCCACATATAGAGCATTTGCCACCTCAAAGGATCTGTATGAGCATTCCACAGCTTCGTCTCCAATGTCCACATAAGGTGTAGAGGAAGTTTGAGCTACCATCATGTCTTCTTCTCCTGAGATAATAATTATTTGGCCGTCCACCACAAATTTTAGCTTTTGGTGAAGAGAGGAAGGGACCGCTCCTGCCATATGAATCCATTGCCTTCCCAAAAGGCAACTATAAGATGGTGTAATGTCCATCACCTGGAATTGTATATTAAAGGTACATGGACCGATCTGTATTGGAAGCTCTATGTCTCCCATAACTTCTCTACGAGCTCCATCAAATGCCTTTACCACCATATTACTTGGCTTCATGTGAGATTCATCTATCGGCATCCTTGTCAAAGTAATCATCGGCATGATATTGATAGATGAGCCATTATCAATCAACACCCTACCAATTGTGATGCCTCTGCATTTTGCACTTATATGAAGAGCTTTAGTACTTCCTCTTCCTTCAGCTGGAATTTCATCGTCACTAAAGGATATGAAATTATCTACCACCAAATTGCTCACTAGATGGTCTATCTTTTCTACAGATACATCGTGCACCACATAAGCTTGATTCAACACCTTCAATAGTGCCTTCCTATGAGGTTCAGAGTTCAAGAGCAGAGACAATAATGAAATTCGAGCCGGCATCTTGTTTAATTGTTCTACCACACTGTACTCACTATGCTTAATGAGTCTCAAGAATTCACAAGCATCTTCGTCTGTTACCGGCCTTTGTCGATTCTCCTCAGGATCTGGGACTGGTGCCACTTCTTCTTCTCCCACTTTGGCCTTCTCTTTTCTTGCCTGTTGTAGCATCTCAGGGGTATAGCAACGTCCGCTACGTATCATCCCCCAACTCCAGCTATATTGGCGGAATCAGGACTATCCACCATTAGTTCAACATTTGCTCCATCTTTGATTATTGCATCATACCCATACCTCCAAGGTACGGCTTTGTCACTCTTGTATGGGAATGGAGTTGGCACCTCTATCACCACCTTAGGCCCTTGAACTGATGGCGTAGGTTTCTCTTCATAAAGCACTTTCAATGGTTTTAAAACAAACTCCTTATCAGTGGCATGAACTCCTTCAACTTGAACTTCTTCATAGAACTCCACGCAAGATTCATCAATTAGTTGTTGCAACTTCCTTCTAAAATCCTCGCAATACTGAACAGAGTGCCCTATTGCTCCACAATGGTATTTGCATGTCATTTTTCTATCATATTGCCCTTTATAAGAGCCTGCGACAAACATCACTGGTTGTAATAAGTCAGATTCCACCAGAACCTCAAACACCTTTTCTAATGGAGTTTTTATTTCGGCAACAGTCCTCTTGATTGTACCTCTCTTAGGTCCTCACCGCATTTACCGTTGTCCCAGCATGATCGGGCAATGGGTTTGCATTAACATCTGGCTCACCTTTCTTCCCAAAACTCAAAAGCCCAGCTTTGACAAGTGATTGGACTTTCACCTTCAAACCCATGCAATTCTCAATAGAGTGACCAATATTACCATTATGATAGGCACATTTTGCATTGGGGTCATACCATTTTGGGTAAGGAGGTTTCAAAGGTTCTATATAAATAGGGGCAATGAGATGACCTTCCACCAACTTTGGGAATAGCTCAGCGTATGCCATGGGTATAGGGTCTATGGCGATATTTCGGCTAGGTCGGGTGTACCTCTGGTCATTAGGTGGGAAAGTGGGGTTTGTTGAGGTTGTAGGAGTTTGTCGATGGAAAACAGGTTGATAGGTGTTTTGGGGATGAGTTTGTGGGTAAGATTGAGAATAAGTGTAGTTTACTGAAGGTGGGTGAGGGGTATAAGGGTGACGCGAATTGTTTTGGACGGCTTGTGCATCTCCTTCCTTCTTCTTCAAGAATCCACCCTTCCTACTATCATTCACAGGTGCTTCGATCTTACCGCTCTTGATGGCATTCTCAATAGCTTCACCTGTTAGCACCATATCTGCAAAGTTCTTAGTTACACTGCTAAGCATACGCTCATAGTAAGGTGCCTTGAGAGTATTCAAAAAGAACATAGTGACTTCCTTTTCAGTTAAAGGAGGTTGAACTTGTGATGCCATGTCCCTCCATCGTTGGGCATATTCCTTGAAGCTCTCATCTTTCTTCTTTTCCATACCTTGGAGAGACAAGCGATCAGGGGCTACATCAGACACATGTTTGTATTGAGCTATAAAAGCCCTTGCCAATTCCGACCAAGAGGGAACTTTGCTCTTTCTAATTGGTTATACCACTTAGCAGCTGACCCAGTCAAGCTATCTTGAATACATGAATCAATAGCTTGTCGTCCCATGCATATGCCGCCATCTTTCTACAGTACATGGTGAGATGATCTTTTGGGCATGATGTTCCATTGAATTTTTCAAATTCAGGTACTTTGAATTTTGGTGGAAGCACGACACCAGGTACCAGACACAACCTTTCAGCATCAACAGGTCCAAAATAGTCAACTCCTTCAACGGCACTTAGTCTTTCCTCTATCAAGCTCAGCTGAGCTTTAGTACCACTATATTCTTCTTTATGCTTCAACTCTGTGGGATATCTAAATTTGGTACCTCCACTGGTTTTGAACTTGTATCTGTAGAGGTGTGGGAGCTTTGACAGTACTTCCTTCAGGTACAAAAATAGGGTTGTCTCGCATTTTTGTTGAGGTTCTTGGATAGACTCCTCCTGATTACCCATCTTCTCCTTTCCTTTAATCATGGCTTTTAGTAATTGGGTAATCTCGCTCAATTGCCCCTTTATCTCTGCATTTTCCCTTTCCAACTTCTCTATTCTGTTATTTTGATCTTCTTCCATTATACGAGCTTGGTACCTTGTGTGGTATTTATGGAGAGCAGACCGTCTAGTAGATTCAATTTTGACACCTTGAATGCCACAATTAAGTTGAAATTATTTTCAAGAGAAAATGTGCAAAGACTTAAAAGAATTCAAAGATGTATTTTATTGATGGATGGAATTTTACAACCTAAATGCATAAAGAGAAAAAAAAACTTGTCTCATAACAATCATTTAGCAAAACCAAAATCCTAAGACATCCATGGAGAAATCTAATGGTGCCACATGAGTCTTCTAACTGCACTATAATGGCCCTCTATCTCTTCCAACATGGTTTTCTTCCTGGATGTAAAGAATCTTAATTTTATCAAATAATTGTTATGAGACAGTTTTTCCTAAAATAATGAACAAGAAAACAAAACCCCTTTTTTTTTTTTTTTTTTTTACAATCATTTTTCATCTTATTGTTCCTTCATGTGTCCTATAAGGGAAGTCTCTATATTATGGTTTCATCCTAGGATAATTCACTTAGGTCTTTATATGCATGGGTTAGATGATTCAAAATTCTAAAGGTTCCCAAATTGCTCCTCACTGTCATCCACATTGGACTAGTAAGGCACCCAATCCTCACCCATGACAGGCTACAAACGGAAAGGTTCAATTTGAGTGGTAGTATTTCGCTAGCCATTGCGGAGGTATTACCTCACGAGAGCGTAGTTACTCTACTTCCTCCTAAAAAGGATAAAGCCCGGGTAGAGGGCTAATGCATGCACATGCACATGCACGTGAAGTGTGTGTTGAAGGAACAAACAATCAAAATTAACATTCCTAAGGCAAACATAGAATAACATAAAACCAATCATTGGCTCGACTCTCTAAAATCCCCAGTGGAGTCGCCAATCTGTCATAACGTGTCAAGTCCTAAGACCTAACCCGCTAGACTTTAAAATTCTAGGAGTCGCCACCAACCATTCAAACCTAAGGTGTGATTGGTCACCTATTCATGTCTAAAGATAAGGCATGGTCTACGTTCAAAGATTCTTAGACTCGGGAGTACGGTTACGTGTGGGGAAGGATTAGCACCCCCACAACGCCCATCCTAAGATGGTACCAACTAACTTTAGGTTATCTTTATAGTTTGCCTTAAGTTTATATTAATTTCGATATACTTATATATTGGAAATATTTCTAAGATTTTTCCATCAATTTGGCTCCAACCTTAGAAACTCCCCTCACCTCAAGATGTTCAAGGAGTCTCAATTGACTTTCTTGAACTCCATCGTCGGATAAATTTTAATATTTTATGAGATTCCTCTTTTTCCTAATTTTGTCTTTAGTTTTGACTCTATATCCATTTTATAAATTTTTTAATTATTTTTATATTATTATTTATTTTATTTTTTTAAGAAATAAACATGAATTATGTTTTTATTGAAATTCACTTTTAAGCGTCCCATCAATTTGGCTCGGCCCAAAAGGAACCTCCTCACCTAGAAATTTCCAAGGAGTCTCAATTGACTTTCTTGAAATTTCATCATCAGCATAACTCATATTTACTCTTTTTTATTTATCTTATTTATTATAATTCTATTTATTATTTATGTACTTTATCATATCTTATTTTATTTATTTATCTTTATTTGTTTACTTGTCTTTATTTGCTCATTTTTATTTATCTATATCTAATCTTACTTTTATTTTTATTATAAATAAATATGAATTAATTTAAAAAAATTCTTTCAAAAGTATTCCATCAATTTGGCTCAACTTAAGAAAGATTCTTTCACCTAGAAATTTCCAAGGAGTCTCAATTGACTTTCTTGGAGTTTCATCCTCGGTATAATTCACATTTATTTATTTGATCTTAATTATATATATTTATTGTTCATATATCTTTTATAACTTTAGAATACTCATCTAAATCATACAACATTGTTAAATCAAAATTATACATGCAAATGCAAATTATCTACTAACACGCAAATTGATCACATCATTAGGTTATTAAAGTAGTTATATTCAAATTTAATTAATATAAAATAAAAAAATAAAAAATAAAAAAACCTGGAGATGGCTACGAGTCTTCTTCCTTTGTTTCTCTTCTAAAAACGATTGAGCGACAACTTGGGATGGGCAACAACTTGTAGCGGCTTAAGGCAGGCGAGTGAAGGCAGCAAGCTTTTCAAGGGTGGAACGATGATGAGTTTGAGCTGGACAAATCAGGGGTATTGAAGCAGAGCTAGCAACGTGAGTGGCTGAGCAACATCATGGCGATCAGAGGAAAAAGAGGTAGGTAGAAGCGTGATGAATGGTGATGGACAGTGCACTACGATGAAATTCGGTCAGGCAGACGCGTCTTAAGGGTGGTGATGGCTTGCAGCGTGTGGCTTTATTTTTTGGCAAGGTTGTGGTTCGGCTCAAAGGGATGAAGGCTGTCTTTTGAAGATGGGGAAGCGGCAGAAACAACAGCGATGTGATGACGCAGCAGACAAGCAAGCAGGGGCGGTGCACAATGCAGCCGAGGCTAGCAGCAGTGGTGCGACATAGACTTCACGTTGCGGTTCAACGGATGAAGGTAGACCAGTATAGGGCTGTTTTGCAAGCACGGGGCAGTGATCAGCGGGCGTGACGGTGTAGCAACGGTGGAGGGCGAAGCGAGAAGCAAGTGCTGTGCTGCACTATTGTTGCCTGACAGGAAATTGGACCGAAGATGTGGCGTGCACGACGATGAAGATTTGGTGATGCAGAAGCAGTATAAGCGGTGGTAGCAAAATTATGGGAAGAACGATGAAGGCACAAGGATGGAGCGTTGAAGGTGAGGCTGTGAAGGATCTTCCCTTTTTTTTTTTTCTCCTTTTAGGCTCCGTTCTCTCCCTCTTTTATATACACAAGTAGTATCTTTATCCTAGCCTAAGTGAATCTCTTTATTTTTATCTTATTTATTTTTTTATCTTACTTTAATAATTATCTAACTCTAATTCTAATCTATCATAAACTCTAATAATATAAATCATAATAATTATCCTAAAAATCTAATAATCTAATTATCCTATCTAAAATTAATTTTATTTTCTTTTCTTATCTCTCCTCTTTTTTTTTTCATTATTCCAAAATCCTATGTTAATTTTAATTTCCTAATTAATGTTAATTCTAAATCTACAAATTCTAATTTAATTCTAGCCTAATTCTAAATTGTTAAATTAAAATACAATGTCACTTAACTTAATTAATTATTTTTACAAATTAAGAAACCGGACAAAATAAGGTGTCTACAACATTTAATAAATAATTATTAAAATTAATTAATAATTTATCCAAATAATACTAAATAGTTAAATAAAAAATAATTATTAATTAAGAATAATTAGTAATTACTAATTATTAATAATTAATTAATACTTAATAATTAATCATAACAATTAATTTTACATATTATTTTAAATATTAATTAATTTTTTTATTTAATTATACTTAGTATTATTTTTTTGTAATGAATTAAGAATGTCTATGTGAATTTATAAAAAAAAAAGGATTAATATCCCATACATCATCAATAAAGTTTTTTTACTCCACAAGCTTGATTAAGATAATGACATATGTCTTTTAAAAATATTAAAAAATAAAAATAAATAAAATAAAGACATGTGTTGTCATGTTAACCCTGTTTGTGGAGTAAAAAACTCCACTGACAGTGTATAGGGTAATTATCCATAAAAAAATGTACATATGCTATATATCAAATGTATATATAGTTATCACAAAATGTTCATGTCTTTATATAGAGTTTTGTATATCTACATTCGAATGATTTATTGTAAGTATTCATATGTTTAAGACTAATTTTTCTTTTAGAACAAATATATGTATGTTTTATATCATGATATAAAAATAATTATCATAAAATGTACATATTTTTATAGGGCTTTATACATATAAGTATTCAAATCTTTTTGTAAAAATTCGAATTCTTAAGATTAATTTCTCCCTTGGAATGATAATCATATGTACATCACTTATTAAATTGACTTTATTTTGAGTTACAAAACTCAAAATTATAATCCGTTTGAAGTTTCTAAGGTTAGACTTAATTATTTTTCCATACATATAAAAATATTATGTAAATCAATATATAAAAAATATAATACAATTCTAAAACTACCATTTCTGCAGGCACCAAATAATATACATAATTTATATCAAAAATTCAATATCCTTTTTCTACCGGATGAATTATATTATTCAAAAGGCATAATTGGTGGATTGGAATAGGATATTATTTTAAAATTATTTATTATGCAACATTAACTAATTCATTGCATTTTGATGAAAAAAACTAATTCATTGCACACTATACGCCATACACTCCAAATTTGTTTCATATTTCTTTATTTTCATTAAAAAATAAAAAATGTAACATGGATTGAAGAATTAAATGAAATTAATTAATTGAAGAAAAGAAAATAAATGAAAGGTTAGTGGGCAAAAAAAGACACCACATTGTGGCCTATCTCCACATCTTTCTTGCTGGACTCACCATATTCTGATAATTAATGAATGAGATATCTCCACGACACTGGTTTTCTTTTTATTATCAATATAAAATATTTGCAAACAGCAAAGAATCATTTATAATTAAAAAATAATAAAAGAAAAACTTGCTTTGTTTAGATTGTCTGCTAATTTAAAATGCCACGTAGGATATTATTATAACACTATCTACTAACAGATTTTACCAATTTATTTCCATTTTCCCACATTAATGATTTTTTTTAAGGCTAAACCTAGATTTGTCGTGCTACCGAAGAAGCAAAAATGGCAAAGATAAATAAAGGTTTCTTTGGAGAAGAAATTTTTAGAGAAAAAATCATTTCAATAAGAATATTTAAAATTTTAAAATTAAATTTTTTATTGAAAAAGTTTGAAAATTTTCAAAATTTTAGAAGAATTTCTAAAAGCAATTTGAATACCGCACTTTTTTTCCTAAAAGTCAACCTAAATAGGTGGTTTTGAAAATTCCATTAAAAGTATCATTATTTTATTAAATATTACACATAACTCACCATTAAAAATTACACATAACTTACTATTAAATGCAAAACTAAAAAAACCATCATTTTATTTAAATATAACTTATATTATATTTTTTAATAATATCTATATATTTTTGACAAATCTAACCCATATTGCATATTTTATTCTATTTTTTCATATTCTTATATTTATTATCCTTATTTTATTTTATAATTATTTTTTATACATCAAGTTCAAATAATTAAAATTTCTTCCTAAAAATATTTATCCAAACAATACAATTACAAATGTTAATACTTTGAATTTTGAAACTCTTTTATTTTCAAATTCTTTAAAATTTCTTATCCAAACACACCGTAAAAAAAATATTTTACAAAATTTTTCATGATTGTAAATACTTATTTGATTTTAAAATTCATACTACATTAACGAAAAAAATCATTATAGATTTCTAGTAGTAATTGCAAAGCAGTTTGATTTATATTAGTTTTAATCAGTATTTAGTAAATAAAAACAAAAATATATACATTAGTTAACAACTATGGTCTAGTTATTGTTATTCTTTTTTATTTGTTAGAAAGGATCAAGTCCAATGTTTGATTCCATTTCTCTTTATATCTCATCAATCTTGCAAATGAAGCTTTGGCTTAGTGACAAAATAGAGATCTTGAAACTTTGAAGTCTCATGTTCGAATCTCATTAAATATGAGAATTTTTTTTGAGTAGTACATTTTTTTTAAAAGTTACAATCACAATCAGTATATTACATTCCATAAACAGGTAACTATGAGAATCATATTACTCAAACTAGGTAAACTAGTAAATAACTACAACAAACTAAACAAACTATTAAATAACTAGACTAATTCAAGCTTACACTTTGTGAACTCGAACTTGAGACCTCAAAGTCTCAGGACTTCCTCCTTGCCACTAAGCCAAGGCCTCATTGGCTAAATGTGAGATTTATTTAATTTGTTACTTTTGTTATATTTATCCGTTGTAACTTTGAATGAGAACGTAACCTTTCAAACAAATATCTCTTTAGTCCCTATAACCAAAAAAAAAAACTATAAACATTAGTTTTGTTTTATTCATATAGATTAATATGAAAACTAGATAAGTACAAAAAATTACAATATCAAAATGATTTTTATTAACATTTTTATTTTCCTTTTAAATGGTAAACACATTTTTAATAAAAAAATTGAATTTTCTGTAAAATAAAGAATAAATAATTTATAATACTTTTAATTTCATTTTAAGAATTAGTTGAAATATATTTTAAAAATTATTAAAGAATATTATTTTTTATTTGTTCAAAACTTTTTAATTACAAATTTAAGATAAATTATTATTTACTTTATGACCAAAAGAATTTCGACAGTGCGATCTTTTACAATAAAGAAGCCAAAAAAATGCTGGGGGACAAGTCCACAAAGTGAGACAAAGCGTGTAGAATCATACAGTTACTTTTACACAACTTTATAAATTCTCTCTCTTATTTTTATTAATATTATTTATTTATTTGTCAAATATAATAATATAATTTTATAATTGTTTAAAGGTAATCAAAGTTTGCTACGCCTTCTCTTGATCTTATCGATGTATAATTTATCCGAACATTGAACCTAGAAAAGGGACCTAACCTTTACTTTTAATTTTTCAAAACTACATTAAAAAACAATTTTATTTTTATTTTAATTTATTTATTATTCCGATCTATTGGAAATTGGATTGTTTTGACCTAAACCTTAGGATGATTAATTAATTTTTTATTCTTAAAATAATTTAACTTAATTATGGTATTTGTACACGACAAGCTGCTCATGCTTTTGTTATTTAAAAAATAGGATTTAAAAAATAATAACAAAAACACAATTAAATCACACAAGATTCAAGCTCGTGCTAAGGGACAAAGAGGATCAAATGCCTATGTTTCTCTTAAAGGAGATTGACAAAGAACATGCACGTGTGAAGGTGCCGCGTGGATGTGGATTGGCTCCACACGTGTGACTTTATATCTGAGGTTAATAATCTCGTCACAAAATTAAAATTTACAAAGTGGGGATTAGTAAAAGGAATAATAATAACTAGAAGGTTATTTCAAAAAAGAAAAGAAAAATTTTATTTGGTAGGCATAATAATAATAATAATAATAATAATAATAATAATAATAATATATTTTTATGAAAACTAATAACATAAAATAATTGCTATAAATATAGGAAAGGCAAGGTACATATTTTTTTTCTTTTTTTTTGGTCTAATAGAAGTGTGAAAATTGATTACTAAATTATCTTATGAAAAATGAACAAAAATATGTAATTATAAAGAAAGTTGAGGTTTCTTTGCTATAACAAAATAATAATTAATCAAGAAATATGTCGTCAATCCTAATTTGACTAATAGTTAAAGAGGCAGGAAGTTTTGCCTAAAGAAACATAACTTGTTATTGGTCACTTCTAAAATACCATTTTGCTTATTTGACCAAAAAAAAAATGTTTTGCTTATATAAATAAATAAATGAAATAACAATACCTCTTTTTTTTGTTACAAGGAAATATTAGATAACTGGGGATGGGGTGCTTAGATTCGAACTCAAGACTTACAATATGCCACAACTCATCTTTAACCATTAGGTCAAAAAGTTGTTGGCAATAACAATACCTCTTCAAGTAGGATATATATATAGGGTTTGTATATAATATACTGACAGTGCATAGTTTTTATACACTGTCAATGTATCAGAGGCTGAACCTCATCAATTGGTAAATTAAAAAATATGTCAAACCCTTAAAAGTAAATATAAATAAATTTTTTTAATTTGTTTATAAGGGTTTATTGATGAGGTGTCAACATCTAATGAATTGACAGTGTATAGAAACTATATACTATCTTATTCAAAAAAAACTATATACTATTAATGTATCATATATAAATCCATATATATATATATTGCAACATTCAAATGTGATATTAAATTAGTTAATTACAAAATCTTACCTTGTGGTTAAAGGTGAAATAAATACGTCACGTGTTGTTAAAAGCTCACACTTAAACTTGTCCTAAAGTTTTTTTTCCTATTTTTTTTTTGTTCCTACCCTTTTTTTTTGTCACTTCTTATTTATTATTAAATTTCAATACCTCTCTTTCTAAGAGTGTTATAAAAGTCGGCTTCTAAATTTTCGATCTCAAGAGGCACATTTATTTGATCTCTTTAAGCACAATTTATTTTATAATTTACCTTTAAAATATTAGGCTCTATTTCTTTTTTCTAAAAATAACTTTTGAACAATGATTTTTAAAATATATTTACATTTTTTGAAAAATTAGAGTTTTCATGATGTTTCGATGAGTTAACAAAAAATGTTTTCACTGTTCGTTGTTTTCTGAAATTTTTAATTTTCAATAATTACGAAATAAAACATTTAAAATAAAGATATATATTTTTTGGTTATTTAAAGCTGTTCTATGTTTCATTTTAGCAAGTTTGATTTAGGGTAGGTAGTTATGTTTAGATTGTGGAAAATGTCTTCTTCTTTTCAGAAGGTAAGATATTTTCTTGAAAATTGGATTGATTTTCCGTTAACCTAAAATATATTTTTCTTTGACTAAACTAATTTTTGTGAAACAAACACTAGAAAATATGGAAAACATTTTCTTGAAAGTTGTTTTCTGTAAAACAAGAGACTTATTTGAAAGTTTAAGTTGAGGCTTTACAATTGAATTTGGGAAAATGAATTGAAATTTATGTGATAAAAGAAAAGAATTGCTCATTGTATAATCCAAAGACAATAAACATTTGCATAACAATAATAATAATAATAATAATAATAATAATAATAATATTAATTATAGATGCCTAATTTTATCCGTATCAAAATCTTTTTTTGTGTGCAGGTCAAGACCAATGCCAATACAAGTAAGGTACTAATTCCAAATTGAGATCAATCTAAATCCAATAGCATGATTAATCGGTTCCAAAGGTAGGGTTGTAAAACGGGCGGGTTGGTGCGGGCACGGGGCGGGCTAGGCGGATACGGGCCAAATTGTATATGCCCGATCCGTTTTTAATCCGGACCGGGCCGGCCCGCGGGTTAATTATTTTTAAATAAAAATAATAAAAATAAAATTTAAAAAATCAGTAAAATTCATATATAAATACAATCTAAATATAATTACAATTCACTTACAATATTTTAAAATAAATAATTACAATCTTGAAAAAAACATAAATTTCTATTAAACATTAAACTATTTCAACTTCTTTTTTTTTCACTATCATACATATAATGTCATGGTTTGAATTCAAAATAAAATTACATAAATTCATTTTTTTTGCTAGAATACAAAAAAATTATGTCATGTATTATTTTGTAAGAAATAAAAATACATTAATAATATGATTAAAAAACAAATTATATAAAAGAAGACTTAAATGGGGTCAACCCACGGGCTTGTGAACCGGCCTGCTCGGATTGCTAACCCGCGTGGGCCAACCCGTTTAAAACGGACCTAAAAAACCAAAACCGACTCTTAAAAAGCTCACAAATTTAACGGATTGACCCGCGGACTTCTGTTTTACACCCCTAACCAAACGGATGTACCCGATCTACGTCCATTCTCGTTTCGATATTGGCCCCTAATTATATTATATTATATTAATATTTTCATTTTATTATTTTATTTATTTTCTAAAAATAGATAAATATAAAACCAAAAAATTAAAATAAAAAAAACTTTTGTTTTAATTTTTAGAGGTTTCAAAAATGTTTCATCATAAACCTCACTGTAAAAAAAAATGTTAGTAGAATCATAATAATAATAATAAATATGAAAATAATTAAAATTAAAACGAAATGCTGCCTGCAAATTGCAAACAAGGCCATCATTACAGATACTAGAGGAGTTTAGGTCACATAACCAATCACCGCCCAAATAACCTCTCATGCACTGCCCGAAGCCAGAGACCCATGTCACCGTCCTTGCCACTTGCACTGGCGGTGGCGTCCAAAGCAACGAAGGGAGAGCTGTATACGCTCAATCTCAGCAACGGCCACAAGGGGTGAGTGGTAGAGGAAAACAGAAAAAAAATCTAGATATCAATGAGCTCGAAACACACAAAAAAAAAAATCCAAGCAAACCATCAACCACAAAACCCGAAACCAAAGTAGATCACCAATACACATACGAAACTAAAAAAAGAAAATCAGAGGGACGTCCGAGACCGAGCCTTCCACACTATATCCATAAAAATCTAAAATAAAAAAATAAAATCAGGCAAAGCCAATGGTAGATTTGGACCCAAAACGTCAAAAGGAGTCGGAAAGGTGCGCCCTTTTTAAGAAGGAAGACCGGAGTGAGGCGGAGCACTGTGACTAATGCTTTATCAATCGGAGAGAAAAAGGAGAAACAAGGTATTTTTTTGGAAGCAAGTGAAATAATAATAAATTTATATATAGTGAGGGGGGCCAACGTCTACACGTGGACCCGAACCCTACCCAAGTCTGCGCACAACTGCCTCCGCACGCTAACTTGGGTTTGGTTTGGGTCCGCGCAAGCGACCCATTTTCTTTTTCTTTATTATTATTTTTTTAATTTTGTTTTCTTTATTTTATTATTTCTTATTTTATTTATCTTATAATTTTGTTTCATTCTATTTATATTAGTTATATAATGTACTGTTAAATTAAGGGGATCTTGTGAAATTTTATATGAACTAAAATATTATTCATAAAGGGTGAAATAATAAATGAAAAAAGGGAATATATTATTTATCCTAAATGGTGGATAAATAACAATACCAAAATATATAAATTAATAAAATTTTATTATAAACCTTGCCCAAAATGGTGGGAGAATTACAAGTCCAATTAATCCCACAAATGAAATTGTAATTGTATATAAATAAATAAGAAAAATATTATTTATCCTAAATGGTGGATATAAGAAAAAAAATCATTTTAAAGAATTTGTGTAGCACAGTGGACAATTGAATTTTATTTTTATGAAGTATTTAAAATTTCATCCAAAAATGATGGACAATAAATTCTTTATAAATCTAAAATTTTGTCCAAAATAGTGGACAATAAAAATTTAATAATTTTATAAATCAAATTAATAAATATTTTAATCTTTTGTCCAAAATAATGGACAATAAATTTTACAAAATTAAATAAATATGTTTATAAATGTTTTAAAATATTGTCTAAAATGATGGACAATTTAAGTTTTTATGAAATAAATTAAGAATTTGTTCAGAATAATGATACTTCATAAGTCGATAAATATTTAAGATTTTTATCTAGAACGGTGGACAATAAAATTTGTTAAAATAAGTCCAAGGAAGTTGTCCAAAATGATGGACAACTTAAAAATCAAATTAATTAATGTTTTAAATTTTCGTTTGTCCAAAGTAATTAAAAATTTTATTAGTGAATATTTTAAACATTTTTTCAAAATAGGATAAAGTAAATAAATATATGAAGATTTCATAATAATAATAATAATAATAATAAATTAAACACACAAATCTTTAAGATCTTTTGTCCAAACTGATGGACAACAAAGGGTTCAATAAATTAAAATTTTCTATGAATAATTGTCCAAAACATCGAACAATATAAAAAATTATTTTCTTTAAATGTTTGTGCAAAAAGGTAGATTATGTATAATCGAATAAAAATTACATTTAATGAAAGTACAATTAATAGTAACAATTTTTAAAAATAGCTTGTCCGAAATAGCGAACAATAAAATTTTTTTTTCCAATAAATATTAGAAATATAAATAGTCAACGATAGAACCACTTCGGAGAGATAAATGGTTTTCTTCGAACAGTCTTGAGGCATAATAATGTTTCATCAAAATGATAAAGAAACATCAAGAAAAATCTTTAATATTGGATAAAAGATTAATAATTATGACGAATATTAAGATCACGCAAGATTAAATGGTACCATTTATCGGAAGGACGTCATGAGGGTACTAATCTTTCTCAATGCATAACCGTACTTTCGAATTCAATCTATACTATGTAAATCAATCTTTATCTATGGAGTCAAAAAGGTGGCTAATCACACCTATAAAAAAAGGATCGGTGGTGACTCTCTCCCTTTAAAATTGTAAGTCTAGCAAGTAGGCTTTTTAGTGCTTGGCACGTTACAACAACAACAACAACAATAACAATAATAATAATGACTTATATATTAAAAGTAAGTTTTAGAAATTAGGAGAAAATATGGTTTTTTTCTTTGTTTGACATGTCGTCAATTTTGAGTCCAATTGTTCTTTATTTTTGTTAAACAATTTTGACTTCAATTGCTTTGCAATTTATGTTGGTTTTGTTGTAATATTAAAATCAATTTTGACTACTTGTAAGAGGAAACTCATCAACTTGTTTATACTATTTACTCTATGACACATTATTTGATATGCCATCAATGAAATTTTTAGATTCTATAAGTGGAGTTAATAATGAAAGTGTATGCCCTAGAGTCAATTCACTTGACAAGAGGCATGATATCATGGCAATATATGATCATTTATGTTAAGTGAAATAAAGATTTCTCGTTATCATTTAGATTGACAATAATGGGGATTATTAATCACTAAATGAGTTGAAGTCTATGAAGCAATATAACATTGCTAGGGAATTGTAAAGTTTTACAATTGTGATGATCCTTATGCATAAAAGTTCCTAAATTCCTAGTCATTGTGCTATCAAGATAGAGCATTGATAGTGCTAAAAAACTTGCACATGATAAGCCTTTTTACTTGCGAAGTAAGCAACCAGTCTCATAAGTTAAAATATAGGGATATCTGAGGATAGCATGTGGATGCTTATTAGAGAATAAGTTTATTAAACATGACCCGCTATGAGAGCTTTATTTACTAGTATATCACTCAAGTTTTTATAGAAGTACTCTCATGTATTAGAAGTGTAAATTATCTTTTGACTTGAGATGCTACGTCATCTTATGTGTGAGTTGAAGGTTTTTCGATCATGCATAGGCAAATCATACATGAGCATATAGAGTAAAATAGAAGCAGAAACAAAAAATCTTTCCTCAAAGAAGCCAATCCTAATGGATCTCTTTGATCAAGAACATATTAAATCATGCAAATACATACCAAGAATCATAAAAAGGGTTCAAGAACTATACCTAACCTTTAGATATTATAATCTAAAGTTGCTCTTTTTGGAAGATGCTTGTTCTTCTTGTCTTGAAGCATGAACTACCTCATGTATGATAGTCTCTAATGTAAGTCGACACAAGTAGCAATGAAGCCTTCGGGAGGTTGGATTGTATTATAACCATCACTATGCTAATGGCTTAAGTTTTATAAATTCACCTAAAACCATCTCTGAATCTTTTGAAACCCAAAACCATGAAGAAACACTTTTCTTCTTAAGCAAGAAAAGAAGCAAGAAAGAGACACTAAGTGCGACGACAATGGGCACAAGCTCATAAGGCTTTGCGAATGCTTTTCTTTAAACCTTTAGGTTTGCTGCCAATTGCATTTGCAACATAATCTTGAAAAGGTTGGCCATGAGGAGTTTTATTATAGGCTAGAGTTTCTCAAATCCTAGTAGCTTTTGAACTTATTAAAATTATATTTAAGGCCCTAATATTCATTAAACCCATTAATGATGAATGTAGCCCCATAACTTAGTTAAATAGTTTTAATTAAAGTTGATCCTTAAGATTTAATTAAACATTTTAATTAAATCCATTATTTTTTTAAATTAAAAGTGGGCCTACTGATTTAATTAAATTTTTTTAATTAAATCCAATAGTTAAATCTATTTTATAAGTCCATGTGGAAAATTTCAAATTTTCTTAAACCTTTCTAATTCAATTTAATCAATATATTACCCTTTTATGTGTGAACTATTAGGCTTCTAACATCATGGCATGAACTTGAATAGTAATTCAAATTTATAAATCAAGTTATCCATATAGCATTACCGCAAGACCACCCAAATATTAAAGAGGTTAAGAGTAATTATTAACTCAAGCTTTTCGGTGATTAGCCTCTCAATATAATTAACATTGTTCCATAAATTATATTTCAAGTAATAAATAAGGTGTATTGTTTACTTATTTAGTTTCTTATATTAGTTCTTGCAACTTTTGGATTTAAGTCTAATGAATCTAAATTAAATTCATTATTCAACTTAATTCATTGTACCACTGTCCTGGATTTAATCATGTCAATCCCAAGTCAAGAACAACAAAGATATATCTCCTAAATTCACTTAAGGTGATAGATCCTCTTTGAACCCCTCATTTACCTTCATATGCTTCAAGCTACACCAAAAAGCACTCGTTTAGGCATTTGGCAACTTGTAGAAGTGAAATTAAAGTGTGATATTCTACTTATAAGATGACCTAGCGTCATAATAAAATGATCATTTACATGACTATCAAATGAGAATGTTTTCATAAACACTTGAGTGATACTACCGAATGGAATTCTCACGTCGGATCATATTCAATGAACTTGTTCCTTAACAAACACCTAAATGTTATCCTCAAGTATCTCGCATACTTCAATTTATGAGATTAATTACTTACTTCACAGGTAAAAGGCTTAACATGTGCTATTCTTTAAAGCATTCTCAATGTCCATTCTTAACAATACATTGATTAGGAACGATTTTAGGAGGCAAAATTTTCTCCATGGGCTTCACCATATATTAATGACAAGTGCCTAAAAAAGGGTGTTTTTGGATGTGCCATGACACACATGAAGATGGATGAATAGTTAAGATGAGAATTCATTACACTGAGTGACTTTAGAGAAAATATCTCAATCATCTTAGCTCATATTAACTCATAAGATTTTGCCCAGAGCAATATATGTTATGGAGTTAATATTGGTAGATTAAGGATAAAAATGGAAATGTTATAACGTCTAGATCCTAAGTCTAATCGCTAGACACAAACTCAAGTAGTTACCATTAATCATTTTAACCTAAGGTGTGATTGGTCACCTATTTAAACTATTGACAAGGCTTGGTCTACATTCAAAAAATCCTATGCTCGAGTGTACACTTATGTGTGGAAGGATTAACACCCCTATAACGCCTATCCTAAAATAATACCATGCACATAGTGTAAAATTATCCTAATTTTGCCTATTATTTTGTTTTAGTTTCGATATGATTAAATATTAGAAAAATCTTCTAGGTCTCCTCCATCAAGCTAGTCGGGCAATTTAGAAGTTTTTTCTCACCTCAAGAGTATTCAAGTAGGATCAATCGCCTTTTTTAAAGAAGCTTCATTATTGGATCTTTTAAGTAAGTTATGAAAATCCCTAATTTTGTGTGAATGTCATTTATATTGGTTTGGACACATATGACGTAGAGCTGTAGATGCTCTAGTTAGGAGAGTGAAAAGGTATGAATGAAGAATGTAGGGTAAAGGCTAAAGGAAAGCCGAAAAAGACTTGAAAAGAAGCAAAAAAGGAAAGCCGAAAAAGACTTGAAAAGAAGCAATTCGAAAAGATATTAAGGCATTAGAGTTGGATGAACACATTGCCTTGGATGGGAAATTGTGGAGGAGGAGAATTTATATAGACGATTCAATGTGAGTTTAGATATTGGTTCATGTAACCTACCACAATTTCTCTGATGTTGATGATGAAAATCCCTAAATTGACACCTTACTCAATTTCTTATCACCCTTAATGACCTTATTATTATTTTTGTTCTCTTTTATTTTCCTTACTATATTATTATTACTTAAACTTTTATTTTATTTTATTTTATATGCATATTTTATTTTATTATTATGCTATTATCTTTTCAAATAAACATGAACTATTTTATATTGAAAACTTTCCTATAAACCTTTCATCAAACTAGTCAGACCTTAGAGGAAATATTCTCACATTAGGAATTTTTAAATAAGATAATTAAGCGCAATTCTCTTTTAAATTCCATCATTGGAATAACCCATATATATTATTAAAATTACATTATTAAATTTTATTTTCTTTTTATTAATTTCTATTTAATTAATTATTATTTTATTTAATTTTAATTCATATTTTATTTAATTTTAATTTTAGTCTCTAATTCTTATTTTTGATAATGAATATAAATTATTAAATATTGAAAATATCCTTTATGATCTTCTACCAAGTTGGTCGAACCCAAAAAAAGATTTTCTCACCTCAAGATTTCCAAAATAGTTACTCAAGCGCAATCTTTTCGGAATTCTATTATTGGAATAATTCATTTTTAATCTTCCTATTTAAATTTTACTTCTTTTTTTTTTACAATTTTCTATACATGATATTATACTAATTTTTGTTTGGTTTTATTAATTGTTCAATTTTAATTTTGATTTTTTTGCCCATACAACTAACTCTAATCCCAAAACTATACAATTATACATATAAAAGAGATCATAGCCAATTAAATAACTACTTCAAATTTTATTTAAGAAAATATCATATTTAATAAGTGTTACATTATGATTTATCTATTATGATTTATCTAACTTTTGATGGCTGTGAAATAGATTTTTGCCTTTTGCTCATAAAGTTTTGAGGGAAAATGTTAAGGACAGTCATTTTTAACACTTTCACTTTCATAAAGTCACGTCACATTATTTGTACCAACTTGGTAGTTGTAACAAGTTACTTACTTTCTCTTCTAACAATAAAAGTATATAGAGTACCAATAAAAGCGCAAGTTACCGGTTTCAACTTTCAAATTTAATGTAATTTGGCTTTATAAGAGTGAAAGTGTTAAAAATGATTGTTTCTAGCATTTCTTTGTTTTGAGTAAAATGGGTTCTTAAATGGAAACCTTGCATAATCATTTTGCACTAAAAAATTTAAAAAAAGGAATAAAATAAGGATTATTATCTCTTACAATGGAATTCTTTAATTTCACAAGGAAAAAAACTACCGCATATCCCACATTGATTTAAGTACTTAAAAATTATTTAAAGTTATAGCTTGTATTGAAAATACTCTCTCAAACTTTTTTTTTCTACTTTTCCTTTTCAAATTTTTGGTACATTTAGGTTTTACTTGATGGTATAGAAAAAAAATTGGAAAGATGGAAAAATGAAAGGAGAAAAAATGAAAAGATAGAAAATATATATTTTTTCCATTCATGTGCTTGCTAGAAAAGATAAAAAAAAGTGGAAGGAAAAAAAAATTTATTTTCTTTTATTGTTTGATAGAGTTGAAAAATGAAAAAAATTATATTTTTTTACCATTATACCGTTAAGATAACCAAATAAAATTTAAAAATAAAAGATAATTTTTTGAATATACATATTTGGCTCACATTACTAACATTTTCTTCCCACTAATTTTTTTTAAGTCGAAATTATTTGTTTTAACACAAGGAAAGTAAATAACAATTTTTACTATGTTCTTTTCTTATAATTTTTTTTTACCAAACATTAACAAAAATCATTTTCTTTCTATTTTTTCGCACATCCTTTTTTGTTTTTCCATCTTTTCACAGTACTAAGTGAAGGAAACCGAAACAACACGCAGCGGAATTTAAATCATTCGGCCTCCACCAAGATCGATTCGGAGAGTTGCCTGATTAGGGTTTCGAGATTTTACCTGACGTTTTCTCTGAATTTTCTGTCGTTGGTCGAGTCACAAGCAGCAACTTTTCGTTCCTGCCTCTACGGTATCCACACGAACGGATCTCACGACTCTTGAACGTCTCACGATCAGATGCCTTAAGGAGCGTTTTTATTCTTTTAACCGAACTGCTAGCTTCGATTAAAAAGAATGTTTTGTTTTCTGTTTTTAAAAAAGTGCGGCTATGTTTTAGAAAAACATCCCTTTTATAGGCAGTAAATTTTACCCTAAAATTTACTGCCAAACAGAACTCTAATCCTACTTAGAATAGGATTAGTTATATCCCTAATCCAATTCAGAATAGGATTAGTTATATCCTTAATCCAATTCAGAATAGGATTAATTAAGCTCCTCATTGATCCGTTCTAAGTGTGCGACCCAATAGGTTCTCAAAACAATGGCAATGACAAAATTGTCGCAGGCAATGAGCGGTATCTAGCAGCACATCATTGCTACCCATGTAACGAGAATGAATGTCAATGACTCGACATAACCTTACTCGTGATAGATGTTACCGTGTAGTTTAATCCCTTTATCCTATGATGTCTTGATTAGACACAAGTCATGGAATGTGTCACACTTGTATAGTCTAATCAGCGTTTCTTGATTCCTGAGTAGACTAATTAAACAAATAAAATCAATATCTCATATTGACTTATTCGAGCACGGCCATGCATTTCTTAGTCTCACTCTATCAAAGGGCCCAAGACATCACTCTTGTTATATAAGAGGGATAAATCCTATCTTGATCACTCAACATCCCTCTACATAGATCAAGGCATACCCAATTACTACCTTTATAGTCCATCCTGTTACGAATGACATCTAGCAGCATTAAAGTATGCAATTCTCTATGTTGGGATCTCTGATGATCTCAAGTCAAAGGATCACATACACCATCATCACTATGAGAATCGCTTATGACATTCATATAACAATCCATGTAGCGTTCTCATGGAGGGTCGATCCAGTACATAGTTCTCTAACATGTACCTATGTGATGACTTGATATCCTATATCCATGACAATGGTCATCAGTCAACCACATACTAGTCTTATCGTATCATTGTTATCCTTGTTCACAATAATACTTGACTAGGGATATTTTAAGAATAGTATGTTATTACTATTCTAAGGACATTATTATATAAGATTATATTACGCAGTTATAAGACAAATATAATAATGAACTATGATAAATAAAATGTCATGATACATAAAAAAAATGCCAAAGTCAATCATCTAATGAATGGTTCTAAGGGCATAATCCAACACTAAGTACACTATTAAAGTTAGTTAAGCTCTTGCCTCGGATTCAAACAAAGAAGGAAAGGTAACAAAAATTTAAGATACAAAAAAATCGGAAAATTTATGTTCAATTAAATTGTGTAAAATTTGTTGATTTTTTTATGTTGGTGAAGTGTTATGGGGTTCATACTTCATATTTTTAAAAAATAAATAAAATATAAGCAAAATAGAGAAATCAAATAATAAAATTATCAATAGCAAAATCTAATATTTTAATAATTAGATTGCTTGTTGAACTTAACTAGTGAGAGATTCAATCTTTGATTCAACCAATTGATTTCATTGAAGCATTTATTATAATTGACTATAACTTTTTTTTTTTTCGATCTAGACCATCCGGTATCCCCATACCTTTGGTATAGGACTAATCCGGATTCGAGCCGGGCAGGACCCAAAGGGCGGCAAAGCTCTCCCTCAAGAGTTTTAACACAGCTGCATACCCAGGGACTCGAACTCGAGACCTCTGGTTAAGCTAGAATAGCCCCCTGCCAGCTGATCTACGTGCTCTTGGGTGACTATAACTTTTTTTTAATCATAGATATTTTTATCCATTTTACAATCTGAGATTAATTTTGTTTGGATTGAGAATGAAAAATGGTAAAACTTTCCCAACAGTGACAACTTTAAGATTCGATCTATGTTTAAATGCCTTACGAAAAAGTCCACTTTTACTTCATCCAATATTGAATATTGAATAAGAATAAATATGGTGATTACATAATTAAAAAAAATAATTTTAATTGTTGAGACTTAAATATAAATGATGCAGATCTTGAGTTCATGCCTCACCTCACCATTTGTAAAAATTTTAAACAATATATAATAATAATTTTTTTTGGTTACATAATAAAAAGTATTTAATAGCCTATTTAATTGCCTAAAATTTGTTTTAGCATACAATTTAATCGATCAATATAACTTTACTTCGCTTTATAAAATATCGCGAATCAAATAAATTATCGATTTTTGATTGAATAAGTTCAATGTGATTGTAATAAAATTAGCAAAACAAAAATAAAAAATCAAAATACTGTTAAACTTAAAATTGCGCTAACGTAACACTAAAATCTATGACTATTATTTAAAGTAATCTCCAATTTTTACTGTTCATCTAAGTTTGCAATTTTACGCCAACTGTTTTCTAATTTTTGATTAAAAAAAAAGAAAAGAAAAACTACATTTATTTTATTTTCTTCATTTTTGTCAAAACCTTATTTTTTTTTAACTTTTTAATTTTTTTTAATTAAGTTCTTCAATTGATATTATTCATCTTAGATCTATAATTATTTTTTAAAGTAATTTTCTAATTTTTACTGTTCATCAAAGTTTCCAATTTTTTGCCAACTGTTTTCTCATTATTGCTTCTAGAAAAGAGCAAAAACAAAAGCTGTCTTTTTTTTTTTAATAAAAATTTTCTTCATTTTTTGTCAAAACCTTATTTTTAAAACTTTTTAATTTTTTTAATTAAGTTCTTAAATTGATATTAGTCATCCTAAATCACAAATTCTGTCACATATCACATGCTTGCTTAGTGGTGCAACTTTTTTTTTAAGCTTTCAATCTTTTTAACTATTTAACTATTTATTTTTTTTTATTTTGAGAATGTCCATAATTTTTTTATATTGTCAATTTATTTAAAATTTAGATAAAATAATTTCAAAAATTTGTTTGGCTATCGCATAATAAGTTTTTTATTCGCTACATATTTTTATTAATATTTATTAATTTTGATAATAAATTTTAAAATATAAATCCTCAAAGAGATTGTTTAATTGATACATAATGAATACTTAATAATTAAGTAGTACTTGCGAATACATGTGAATTACACATTAAAAAAAAACATATAAGTTACAATTGCGAATGTGTTTATGTAATTTTTAAATGATGGAATGCTATATATTTAATTTTGATAATTAATAAAATGTAAATATTTTGAATATTATATATATTAAAAATAAAAATGTTTAAGTAAATAATCATTTAATATTATTTAAATTATGAAAAAAATACATACACTGATATTCATATATGCAAAGATATATATGTATATATATATGGATTATTATCCTATCCACTGTCAGTGGAATATTTTAACTTCACAAGCGGGGTTAAGATAATAATGTGTCCTTCAAAAAATTAAGAAAATAAAAAATAAATAAAATGGGACAAATGTCATCATCCTAACTCCGTTTGTGGAGTTAAAAAACTTCACTGACAGTGTATAGGATAATTTTCTTTTATATATATATATATATATAATGATATATACACTGTTAATTACATTATCTTTACTTTTACATGCTCGCAACAAAGCGCGGGCCTAATACTTGTGAGCGATAGAGTTAAAGATTTGAGTAAAACTGATAGAAGTTAACAATATTATTATTATAAGGAATTATTTTATTATTATTATTTTATATTTGGGGTTGTTCAATATTGAATTTGGATTATTGAAACTAATAGCCTAATATTTCATCTACAAATCATAAGATGATTTTATTATTAATAAAAAATTATGTTATTTGGAAGAGAAATTCTATTGCAAACACTAATTTGCTCATTACAACCAGGTTGCTAAATACAACCATATTTTTAAAACTCAAAAATAAAAATTGCTCGTAACAATAGCTGTAACTGATTACTTTTCTCACTCTCACTCTTCCCTTACAATCATCCTCCTTAAGCCCAATACATCAATCACGCTTAAGTAGTAATCACGACAAGAGAAGACAATCACGAATCATTAACCGAATTCTTGAGGAGAGACAATCAAAAGGCTATTTGCTTGTTTTAGTGGATTTGATTCCTTGCTATTTGCTTGTTTTAGTGGATTTGATTCCTTTCTTTGGCTCTGGAAATGCAATAATGCTGATATGTTATATTCAAATTTCCATGTAAAGGGAATTCATAAAGCTTGAAGATGTCGAATAGGACTTTTATTTTGGAGGTTCAGAAGGAAAGAAGGAATATCTTGATAATAGGCTTGCTATCTTCCAAAATGCATGATTTCTAGTGATAGATATTGCTTTTAAAACCTATGCGAGTTTGTTTATGGTTTAATACCGATACTTTTAACGTTTGTGACAAAATCGAATTAAATCTTCAATATTTAATTGCATGAAAATCAGTTCATTAAATTTTATTTTAAGCAATTAAAACCTAAATGTTTCAAAATAACATAATTAATTACATTTCTGTTAAACCTCTCAAACTGCTGTTAAGTTTTAATTGTTGTGCAAAGGTAACTTCAGTTAAAGGACTTAATAAAAATATATTTAATTTTATTATTTTGAAATGTTTGGGTTTTAATTACTTAAAATAAAATTTAATAGACTGATTTACATAAAATTAAATGTCTTGAGTTTAATTTTATTTTTTAATAAACGTTAAGAACATATATAGATATTTAGTCTTTCTTTTTTTGGTCACTTTTATTGCCTTTGGAGAAAATCTGAAATCCTTATCAGCAGCCTTAATTATAATGAGTGCTAGAGAGGGAGGGAAGCTCTTAACGCAATTGATAAGTTCCCCTTCTATCCGTGGAGAGGTAAGGAAATTGTGCGCGTTGTAGAAATCTCCAACTCTGTGTTCTTGCGTCAAGATTTGGTTGCTGTTTAAAGAAGACAAGTTCAATGTAATTAACCATGTTAATGGAAGCGTCTTTTTCCATTTTGTGACAATATTTCTTCTACATTCTACCTTCATTTTTTATTATTTAATATCTAGCTTTAGAGAAGACAAATGAAAAAAAAAAAGTGATTTCAACAAAGAAAAGAAGGCAAAGAAGAAATTGACAAAATGTGATCGGCAAAGATTATAAAATAATTTCAATCAGATAAGAAAGTAATTTACTATTAGAATAATTTTGTAACAAAAAAGTTTTGATTGTAACAAGTAAAATAATGATTACAAATAAAAAAAATAAAAAAGATACCTTTCCAAAGAAAATTTGCCTTAATTTTAGGGTGAAACAATTTTTAATAAGATTAATATCTAATACACCGTTAGTAAAATTTTTTGACTTTATAAGTAGGACTAAGATGATGACATATTTCCTTTAAAATATTAAAAAAATAAAAATTAAATAAAATAGAACATGTATTATCATATTTAACCAACTTGTAGGGTCAAAAAACTTTACTAACGATGCTTTGGATAATTATCATTTTTAATATATACAAGACTAAGTTAACAATTAAGATTTAGCCTAACTGACTATACCTATTTAAATCCAAAGTTTAAGTCTCCCATTTTTTATCAGACCTTCTTTTGAAAAGACAAAGGCTAAAATATTAAAAAAACCTTTGAACTTTATCATTGTATTTAAATAAGCACTTATATTTTTATTGCATTTAATAAGCCTCTAAAGTTGAAGGATTAATATCCTATACACTGCTTATGGAGTTTTTTGACTCCACAAGTGGGGTTAGGGTGTTTACATATCTTATTTTATTTATTTATTATTTTTTAAAATTATTTTTAAATGACATGTGCAATCGTCTTAATTTCGATTGTAGAGTTAAGAAACTCCGTTGATGGCACATAGGTTAATTATCTAAAGTTTAATTTGTATTCAAGTAAACTCTTAAACTTTAATTTGAGTATTCAAATTAGCTTTTAACCTTTACTTTGTATAACTTTTAACATAAATTAATTTTTTATGGGTTTAGCAATTGGCTGATTTTTCGAATGGGATTTAGAGCCCGCTTCTTGCATAAAAAAATCTATTATATACAATATATTATATAATATTTAGTTATTTATATTACATATAATATATTTAAAAATATCGATTAATTCACTTAGTTTTATTCATAATTTCAGACACTGACTTAATCGGAAAAACTAACTTTAAAAACTGAGTTGAATTCGAAATTTACTTAACTAAACCGAATTAATCAAATTTTAATTAGTTAAATTGATTTGAATCAATTTTTACTCACATGTAATTTTTTATTTGAAATAAAGGCTTACTTAAATACAAATTAAAACTTAGGGTTTTATTTGAATGCAATAAAAGTATAAAAACTTATTTAAATAAAATGATAAAATTCAAGAACTTTTTTAATATTTTAGCCAAAGAAAAAAAAAGTTAAGAAATCCTGTAGAGTCAAAGTTGGGGTTCTTAGAATATTTTGGGCCACCAAAGAAACAAGAAAGCCAAATCAACTCACCTCAGGTCTAACGATGGGTTTTGGACAAAAACTTCTCCTCAAGAGGAAAGAACAAATATGTTGTGCTTATGTTTTCTTTCTCGTTTTCCTATTAAGACATTTGAAAAGAACAAACAATATTGGTCATGTAATAAGAACTTGACAAAATTTGTAGAAAACCTCTCTCATGCCATAATTTTAATTTTTTGTTTGATATTTGAATCCATAAATATGATAATGCAATAAAATTATTTATACTAATTCTAAAGCTCTTAACTAAACTAATTTAATGTCACAAATCAAAAATATTGATTTCAATATAGGTATAAGTGAATCGAATATAAACGAATGTTATTATATTCATATTTGTTCATTTATTTTTTTAAATATTATTCATGTTTTGTTTATCTTCGTTAAGATTATTCATGAACATTAACGAATATGTTTACAAATATATGTTCGTAATTATTAAACGAACATGTTTACCAACACGTATTTGTGAATATTAAATGAACATATTCATGAACACTAAATAAAAAAATTATACAAATAAATTTTATTCATCCTAATATATATGATTCCAAATAAGACAAATCCTACATAAATATATAATTTTAATAATTACATATTAAAATGACCTATGAGTAAACATGTAATTTAAAATTTGTTATTATTGAACATTATATATGTGTGTGAAAGAGAGTGAGAGAGACATTTTACTATTAAAAAAATTATCCACTTCTTAAAAAAAATCACGTGAGCATAATCATGTCAGCTTAGGCTGATGCGACTACACATTTTACTTCTTTGGGATAGAAATTGAACTTCAATGAACCTTGTCATAATGGCGTCATACTTGACGATTTTTAAAACATTTAAAAAATAAAGAGAGTTGCCATCAATTTTTTTGACTAAGTGTGATTGGCCACCTAAAAATATTTATCTTTTTAACAAAATCTCAAAGTTAATTAAGTTTTATTAAAAAGACAATTTGGGTCTGCGAAAACAAAGTTGAGTTCGGAAGTACGGTTACGCGTGGGGAAGGATTAGCACCCCCACGACGTCCGTTAAAAACGGTACCATAGTAATCATGTGTTATCCTTTAATTTTAATAAAATGGTCTTAAATTAATATTTAAAAATAATTCTTATTTTATTGCGATCTTTTTATTCAAAATTATTTTTTATTTGTAAATTTATTTTGTTTTATTTTAAAAGGTTAAACTTTATTTTGTGAAAGTAAACGTGAACCTTTTTGTATTGAATAATTAAATCAAATACTCCAATACTTTTGGCAGCATTTGAAATAATTTTCCTCACCTAAAGATTTCTTAAGAATCACTACTTGTGACTTCTACAGAATCTCATCCTCGGAAGGGCTCACACCCATTTCAAAAATTATCATATATATTAAAATAAGTTTTATTTTGAAAATAAACATGAATCCCTTTTATTGAAGAATTAAATCAAATATTCCAATACTTTTGGCAACATTTGAAGTAATTCTCCTCACCTAAAGATTTCTAAAGAATCACTACTTGTGACTTCTATAGAATCTCATCCTCGGTGGATTCATGTTTATTTGAAAATTAAGTGAATGCATATGATGCTAACAAATAATATATGATGCAAATGAATTTTTTAATTTTAAATTTCATTATTTATTTGTTGATTTATTTATATTTCTTTGTTTTAAAAAAACTTATTCATTTTCATTTTTAATAAAAACTTAAATTATTGAAAAATCATACAAATATTCCAATACTTTTGGCAACATTTAGTACGACTCTTCTTACCTAGGGATCAGTTAGGAATCACTACTTGTAACTTCCGTAACATTCCATCATCGAAAATTCACATTAGTTAAACTTAGATTTTATTATTAATTTTAAAAAAGAACTTATTTTATTTTCATTTTAATAAAAATTTAAATTATTGAAAAATCTTACTAAATACCTCAATACTTTTGACAATATTTAGTAGACTCTTCTCACCTAGGGATCAGTTAGGAATCACTACTTGTGACTTCCGTAACATCCCATCATCGAAAAATTTTTACTTAATTAGATTTAAACTTTATTATTAATTTTTTAAAAAAGAACTTATTTTATTTTCATTTTAATAAAAATTAAAATTTTTAAAAAATCATACTAAATATTCCAATACTTTTGGCAACAATTAGTATGACTCTTCTCACTTAGGGATCAGCTAGGAATCACTACCTGTGACTTCCGTAGCATCCCATCATCGAACAAAATAGTTAATTAAATTTAAAATTTTATCATTTACTCAAATTTGAATTTCATTATTTTTAAATACGCTTTTCTAATCAATAATAATAATTAATGAAAATACAAGTAAAGGAAAAATTTTCAAAAACTTTATTTTACAACATGCATTAATAATAATAATAATAACAACTAAACAAAATAATAATAATAACAATAAAACATAATAGTTAAAAAAACTGTCAAAATTAAAAGAAATATACCAATTTGGGTTTAAAACCCAAGAGCAAGGAGGCCCAAACCAGTGGCCCAGGGTGTGCTGGTCCACAGCTTTGTAATTGGGCCCAAAACAGATGGGCCGGATCAAGTTAGGGAGTTGGGTCGCGTGCGGCTTGGGTCGGTTCGTGGGTCTGGAGCCGGGTCGACCGGCACGCGGGTCGTATGGGTCAGACTGGGCGGACGCGCGGATCCTGGGTCGTGCACGGGTCACAAAATTCTTTTTCTTTTTTTTTTTGCTATAAGGCTACACTTTTTTTTTTCAATTCATTTTTCCTGTTTTTCACCAAAAAAAACCTTAGAGCCCCTTAAAGCTCTCGGCCACGGCGATTTTCGGCCGCCGCTGGGGTCGCTTCCGGTCGCCGTCGGCCGTCGTCGCCTGTTGCCAAACCTTGAAAAGCTTTTGACTTTTCGAGAGCTTTCGATCTCCTTTTCCCGTTTCTGGCCTCTGATTCACCAAAAGAACTTCCTAGCCCCACAGATCTGACCAAAACCGAAACCCCTTTTTCTATTTTTTTTGTTTTTGTTTTTTTTTTTTGTTTTTTGGTGTTTTCTTTGATTGATGATTCTGAATGTGCTTGAGGTTGCTGGTTGTTGTGATTTCTTTGTGGTATTTTTTGCAGGTTCAGGGGTTTTAGAAATCTCAGATCTGGGGTTTTTTGGGTATCGGGTTTGTGGGTTTTTTCTTTTGTGGTTTTCGTGATGGTGGTGAGTGAAGGCTCGGTAGGCAAATGTGTGGTGGTTTCGGGTAGTGAGGAGGGCTTGGATGGTGGTTTGTGATCCGGGGTGGTTCGGTGATGGTTGGGGTCTCGGTGGTTCGGGTAAGTGAAGGATTGGGTCTGTGTATGGTCGGTTTTTGGTGGTGTGCGGCGGGAATGATGGTGGTTGTTGGTGAGGTATGGTGGGATATGGCTTTGAGATGGAATTTTGGGTTTGTGTGTGCGTGTGTTTGGGCGGCTGTTAGGGTTGTGTGTTGGTTGTGGTGTTGGGGTTTTGGGTTTGGTTTCTGTCATGGGATGAAACTGGGGCAGTGGGTGTTTTGGGCGATGGCAGGGGTTGATTTCGGTGGTTGCTTAATGGGTTTTTCGGTTGGATGAGGATGATGGTCGGGTCTGTGTTGTCGGGCAAGAAAAGAGGAGCAAAAATGGCCGACCCTTGTTTCAGTTCGATCCTTGGCATTTAAACCAATTTTTTTCATTCTTGGGTCGATAGTGATCCAATCCCTGATATTCAGGGATTACGATCTGTGGTAGCCAGATTTGATGATAGGGAGAAGGAATCGAGTGGGCTGGCAGCGTGATTTTGGCTGCCAGCCACCCTGCACGGCACCAGCTTTTTCAAGAAAAGAAAATTTTTTTATACATAATAATAATAATATAATAATAATAATATAATAATAATAATAATAATAATAATAATAATAATAATAATAATAATAATAATAATAATAGTAATAATAATAGTAATAAATAAAAAATAAATAAATAAATAAATAAATAAATAAAATAAAAAAGACAAAAATAAAATAAAAAATAAAAAATAATAATTGTAATAAATAAATAAATAAATAAGAAAGTAAAGAAAACCTAATTTAGCCCATTTTTTTGTGGGCCTTGAAGCTCAATATATTTCTAATTTGGACTTTGAAAGTCCAATCGGATTAACAATATTTGATCTAAAAATTTATAGAAAATATATTACCGATTTGGACAAATTGAGTGTCTACAGTTGCCCCTCTTTGGTTATTGCTGAGGATAAGGAATAGAGCAAAGACGATAGACAACGATTTTGTCCGACTCAAGACCTAATCCTTCTTTTTTCTTCTCTCTTCTCCCCCCTTTTTTTTTGAATTCCTTTCTGAAAATGTGCTTCTCTTGCAGTAGAAGCGATGAAACTTTAAAATTTCTTTTTTTTTTCTTTCTCTTTTTTTTGAAATGTGCTCCTCTTGCAGCAGAGGCGATGAAACTTCAAATGCTCTTTTCTGAAAATACGCTCCTCTTGCAGTAGAGGCGATGAAACTTTAAATTTCTTTTTTTTTCTCTTTTTTTTTTGCTTTTTTTTGAAATGTGCTCCTCTTGCAGCAGAGGCGATGAAACTTTAAAATTTTTCCTGAAATGTGCTCTTCTTGCAGCAGAGGCAATGAAACTTTAAAAATTTTCCTGAAATGTGCTCCTCTTGCAGCGGAGGCCATGAAACTTTAAAATTGAAAGATTTCATATTCAAAGATCTAGGAATTCACATCTAGAAATTTTGTCTCAGGAATTCACATCCGAGTGTTTGTTTCAGGAATTCACATCCGAAAATTCAGGTATTCACATCTGAAAAATTTGTTCGGGAATTCACATCCGAAATTCCATTTCATGGATTCACACCTGAAAGTCCAGGTATTCACATCTAGATAATTTGTTTCGGGGATTCACATCCGAACATCCAGGAATCCTCATCTGGATAATTTATATCGGGAATTTCTAGTCCGAAAATCTCATTTATCTCATTCTAACATTGATGTGTTTAATCTTATCTAGAACTTTGTTTGAAGAGCTTCAATTCAAATTTAAACTTTCAGGAATTCTATTTCTTTCTTTCTTTTTTCCTTTTTTTTTCTTTTTCTTTCTTCTTTTCTTTTTTTTTCCTTCTTTTTTCTTTTTTTTTTCTTTTCTTTTTTGAACTTAGACTTAAATCGGGAATTCACTTCCAATAATTTAAGGGTTATCGTTTAGAAAATTTCTATTTCGGGAATTCACATCCGAAAATCTAGGAATTTACTTCTAGAAAATTTCGTTTCAGGAATTCACATCCGAAAGTTCTGTTTCGGGGATTGACATCCGAAGATCTAAAATGTCATTTCGGGAATTCACATCCGAAATTTCTGTTTCGGGGATTCACATCCAAAGATCTAAAATTTCATTTCGGGAATTCGCATCCGAAGGTCTAAAATTTCATTTCGGGAATTCGCATCTGAAAGTCTAGGTATTCACTTCTAAAAAATCTAGGAATTCACTTCTAGAAATTTGTTTGGGCATTCGCATCCGAATGTTGGTTTCGGGAATTTCACATCCGAAAATTTGACTTGGTGATTCACACCCAAACGTCCAGGAATTCTCATCTGGATAATTTATATCGGGAATTTCTCGTCCGATTGTTGGTTTCAGGAATTCACATCCGAACATCCTAGTAAATTTCTCACATTTCAACATTTTCTCTTTTTCTAAAAATTTTATTATTTCTTATAGAATTCAAAGTTCATCATATTAAAATCCAAATTCTTGCTTTAAAATTCTTGAAAATCATGTTTCCCAAAATTTCACTCAACTTAAAATTGAAAATTTTCCTACTCAAGGTTAAAATTTCTTCATTTCTTTCCTAAGTGCATGTGATGAATGCAATGCAAAGGTTGTTAAAAAAAATCATGCAAAAATGATGGTAACAAGGTTCACAAGACCATCCCTTCCATCATCTTACCTTTCCTTCTTAACACTGATTCCATAATCTCAATTGGTTTTCCTTCATTCTTCACTACCTAATCAACTCTGGTATATTCCAGTTGGAGACTTCAAGCATTAATATACTTCATTATCATCTCGATTCTCATTTGCCCCATATCCTCCCAAAAATTAGTAATGCATGAATTTTCATGAATAGTGTTATTCATTTATTTTTCATCACTTTAGTTTCATAACAAATGCAGTGTCATCACATTTTCTTGACTTTTTATTGGTATGCAACGAGATAAAAATTAAAGGAGGGGTATTTATGATGAAGGGAATAGGAATAATTTTGTCAAAGAGCAAGCCAACTTGAGGAAAAGAAAAGGCAACAATTTTCAAACAAAAAATATTCAATCAATCTTGATAGAAAATTTGGGATTCTTTTTCTAACAAATCTATTTCCTTGATGTCCTTAATCTTTTTGAGTTAATTGTATTGAGATTAACCCCTACT
This sequence comes from Heritiera littoralis, assembly GCA_031772115.1. Classification (NCBI taxonomy): domain Eukaryota; kingdom Viridiplantae; phylum Streptophyta; class Magnoliopsida; order Malvales; family Malvaceae; genus Heritiera; species Heritiera littoralis. The sequence continues at coordinate 805,150 of JAPDPK010000157.1, forward strand.
TGACAAAATGTTTCCACCATGAAAATTTAAGGCAGAGATCTCCTCTACTTGCCAACTTGATCATCCATCCTTATTTGACTCGAACCGCCTTTTTCGGGTTTTCGATTTGAGTTATTATTTTTTTTTCTTTTTTTTTTCATCATTTTTTCTTTTTTTTTTGTCATTTTTTCACCTTTTTTTTTCATCATTTTTTATTCATCCTCAACATCCTCATTATGGTCCACTATTAAAGAATCACAATCTTCACACAATTTCTTGGCCCAATGTATGGTTCTTCGACTCAAATTTTCACACTAGATCAAAATGGACTTTTAAGGTACGTAATGTAGGCTAAGGTGAGGGGTTATGAAAGAAAGGATATAGTAGGCCCAAACTTTGTGTTTTAAAAGGTTATAAACCAGAGGATCATTTTTCTAATGCATGGCTCATTTAGGCATTTTGCCCCATTCTTCTTCCATTCCTTTTTTATTCTAATTCCATTTCTTATTTTTCTCCCTTTTTTTCGCAAATAACTTTAAAATGTAAAGGGGTTTTCTTTTTTCATTTGCCCTTTAAATTCTTTCATAGATTTCAAGTGAACAAACTTTTTCTATTTTCTTCCTTCTCTCTTCCTTTTTTTTTGTTTTACCTTACTTTGCCCCCTAATGTGGAGGGTGATCCTTGGTGGGTTTTTTTAAAAAAAACAAAACAAACATACTAGGCTCAAAGGGGTTAGCAATGGACAATTTTTTTACAGTGAAATGTAGGTGAAAGATGGCCATTCTTCCTTTCAAATGTGAAAACTTTTATCAAAGAATCATTTACTGAGCAAACACCAACTTGCAGAACCATTTGTTACAAAATTGCATGTCAACCTCCACCTTCGCCATATACAAACCATATTTCCACTACAATATTCATGTCAAGGTTTTGGACAAGATTGTCAACACGAATAAAGCTTTGGTAGAGTTCTAATCCCAAATTATTATCAACATCGATGTCATATTTATCGTTTAAAAAAATAATAAAAAATGGAGGAAATGTGGTGAAGTGTATAAAGAAGACAAACCCAAATTCGAATTGAGGGAGAGAGAGAAAGAAAAATGTGATGAAAATGCATATGCTACTTTATTAAGATGATAAAAGATAAATGAAAGTCTATACATAAAAAGCCATTAAAGTTGGGCCATAACTTTAACCAAAAACAACTTCACATCATCATGGATGACCCACCAAAAGGATCTTTTTTATAGTTATACCCTGGCATGGTTGGACGAGAGATTAACATTCGATCATTCCTTCGTCTCAAGATTTAATAAACCCTTTCTGATCAAACTTTGCACCTTACGCTTAAAAGCAGGACAACTTTCTATCGAGTGACCCAAGTTTCCATTATGATAGTCACATCGAGCATCAGGGTTGTACCACTCTGGATATGGAGGCTCCAAAGGCTTTAGTGGGATTGGGGTAACAAGTTGGTTCTCGACAAGGTACTGAAATACTTCAGTGTAAGACAAAGGAATTGGATCAATATCAGTCTTTCTTCGTTTGTTTCGAGATCCACTTTGGTTGCTTTGGGTAGGCATGGGTGTTTGGAAACCCATTTGCCAACCAGATTGTGGGATTGGTTGACGGGTGTTCCAGCTTGGAGAGATATAATTTATGGTGGGGTAGTGAGTTTGGTACATGGGCTAAAGATGATATGGAGCAAAGTCTCCCACATGTTGCCCCTCATAATTCATAGCATGAACATCTCCTCCATTCCCCGATGTATCACCTATTCTTGCATTCATGGCATCATCTCCTACAAGCTTGCCACTCTTGATTGCATTCTCTATTATTTCACCAGAAATTACCATATCTGCAAAATTCTTGGCGGTATTATTGATGATCATTTCATAAAATGGTGCAGGGAGTGTATTGACAAACAGGATGGCGGTTTCCTTCTCTGTGAGGGGCGGTTGGACCTGGGCAGCTACATCCCTCCATCTTCGAGCATATTCTTTAAAGCTCTCCTCATGTTTCTTCCTCATGCCTTGTAAGGATAGGCGGTCCGGTGCCACATCTTCAATGTGATTGTATTGAGCAATGAATGCCCGAGTCAGTTCTTTCCATGAGCGGATATGGGCTCGATCTAGTTGGGTGTACCACCTGGTAGCTGATCCGGTAAGACTATCTTGAAAAATATGCACCAATAATTCATCATTTTGAGCATAGGCAGCCATTTTCTGACAGTACATCTTAATATGAGTTATCAGGCATTTGGTCCCATCATACTTTTCAAATTCTGGAACCTTGAATTTTGGTGGGATAACTACACCTGGTACCAAACAGAGCTCATGTGCATCTAAAGAGCCATATAAATTCATCCCTTCGATAGCTCGTAGCCTTTCTTCAAGGAGATCTAACTTTGTTTGAGGCTCTAAATTCTCTTTCATTGTTGATGCACTCATCTTTAGTTTCTCTTGTTCTTTAGGATCCTCTAAATCATGGATAGAGATTGGGTCTGATGGCTTCCTACCAGGGTTTGGAATGTCATGCCCCGAAAATGGCGTATGTTGTGAAGTACGAATTTAGGGTGGAATGGGACTTTGTGGATATGAACGTTTATCGTCTTGTGCCCACCTTTCTTGAGTAGCTGCTTCCCCTACTGGTTCCTTTCCTTTACTTATTTTGGTCATCATCTCCATCATTGCAGCCAATTGCCCCTTCGTCTCCTCTTGCGCCTTTTCTATTTTCTCCATTCGGCTAGCCTGTCCTTCTTCCATGGTCTATACTTAAGAGTCCCGAATTGCTTTGTAATCTTTGGTGGTCGAGAAGTCTTGAACCTTATTACCACAATTTTCTAATTAGAAATTCATATTATTATCTTACCTTTGTCTAAAAAAAACACTTTCTCTCATTTCTTTCAAAAATTTTTGGAACAAACAAATGTTTTGCTTCTTTTTTTTTTGAAAAATGAAGTGTATTGGCATGTTTACTAAAGTATAACAAGTATACAATGTGAATTTTATGAAAATCATGTTATTTGTATATGTATGCAAATGATATGTATGACAAAATCTATGAAATGGAATAATTTTTCTTCTTCTTTTTCTCTTTTTTTTTGTTAGTTTGCATAACTTTCTTGATTTTACATTTTAGGTGTTTAGGTCTTCACTTTAACCAAATCTTAGGGAAGAATAATTTCAAAGAAAATAATCAATCAATAGCACATGTATACAAATTTGATAAAAAAGAAAATTGAAAGAATAAACAAATTCAAGACTGTAAAAGACTTGGTCTATTTTCTCGAAGATTTATCTACAAAATATGATGCAACAATGTAAAATGCATACCAAAGTTCAAAGTAAAATTTGCCCCTTACTTAACACATTCACTTATTAACTTAAGAGGTCAAATCCGAAACAAGTAAGAAGAATTGAAGAATAACCTTGAACCATACCAAACTTGTTTCAAAACTCTCTCTTTTTTCTTTTGTTTTTAATCTTCTATGAGAAAGAACATATTCTTTTTTTCTTTTTTTATGAAATGCTATGTAAAATGTTTAAGACATGACACAATAACAAGGCATGATGAAGGACATGTTTATACAAAATGTAATTTATACACAATGCAGTGGTAATGAAAATCAAATTTTGTTTTATCTCACCTAACTTACATAATTCTAAAATGCACATGACATGACTATCAACATATATATACACAATGATGATGAAATGAATTAAAATGATATATGTCCCAACATGCTTGAGAAAAACGAATATTTGTATTCACAATACCTAGACACTAATCTTATTATTCCTTAATCCAATCATGCAAGAAAGATGGAATTCCTAACTAAACCTGAGCATTCTTCTTCATTTTCCTAGAAATCATTTTTCTCTGATCACCAAACAAAAAATTTTTTTATTTTCTATTTTTTCTAAAAAAATAAAATTCACATTCCCTATTCTATTCTTTTTTTCAAAAATTGATTTTATTTCATTTTTATTCCAAAACAAACTATTTTTTTTTAATTCTTTTCCACACAAATTCAAGGACAATTTTTTTGTTGACATCTTTTTGTTCAAAAATTTTTTTTATGAGATAATCAAGAAAAGGAAAAATTTTTTTTTTCTGTTTTTATATTTTCATTAAAACTCCTATACAACCCAAAAATAAAAAATATTTTTCTTTATTTTTTTCTTGTCAACTTATTCTTTAAATTATTCAAAAAAGGAAAAAAGAAAAATCAATGAAAGATTTTGTTAACTCTATTTTACCTTTATTTAGAAAAAACGTCAGCTCTCTTCGTATTTTTCCATTTATTCCCATTTTTATGTCCATATTTTTGAAAGAAATCCGTCTTCTCTTTTTTTTAAGAAAAATTATTCCCATTATTTTGAAAGAAAAGTTTGTTTTATTATTTTTCTCACACTTTCTTTTTTCATTAAAACTTAGATTTCTTTCTTTTTATTCTACAAAATCTCTTTCCACAATTTTATTATTATTATTATTATTTTGAAAAATCCTTTTTGAAAAACAAGAAAAATTTCTAAGACTTTAATTATGGACAATTCAAACCAAAATCCATAGTACCTTTATTATCGATACGAGAAATGGGGTCAAATAATGTTCCCTCTTATGTCCTAATATCGGGATAATTTCTACAAAAATTGGACATGGCTCTACTTAAGGCTGGCCTTTTAGGTTTTTCTATATGCTGAGCTGGGTTTTCAAATCTAAAGGTTCCCAAATTATACCTCACTGTCGTCCACACTGGACTAGTAAGATTTAATTTGAGTGGGAGTATTTCACTTGCCATTGCGGAGGTGATTACCTCACGAGAGCAAAGGTACTCTACTCCCTCCTAAGAAGGACGGAACCCGGGTATAGAGCTCATGTTATGGGAATGCATGTGCAAGTGTGTGTTTGAGGAAACACATCAAACATTCATCAAACCATAACCCCTATCCTAGATGCCCCACAATTTATTAAGAATAATATATACAAATAAAGAATGCTACAAAATAATCAACATAATTAAAACACAAATGCAACTAATTATTTTAAATTAAAGAAATTAAATTTAAATATTAGTTAAGACCTTTAAATTAAAACTTAGGATAACACATTATTAATAAATGGCTTGACTCTCAAAAAGCATCCCCAGTGGAGTTGCCAAGCTGTCGTAACGGCTTCACCCTCGACGATTTTAAAACATTTAAAAAACAAAGGGAGTCGCCACCAATCTTTTTTGACTAGCTGTGATTGGCCACCTAAAAATATTTATCTTTTTAATAAAATCTCAAAGTTAATTAAGTTTTATTAAAAAGACAATTTGGGTCTGCGAAAACAAATTTGAGTTCAGGAGTACGGTTACTCGTGGGGAAGGATTAGCACCCCCACGACGCCCGTTAAAAAACGGTACCATAATAATCATGTGTTATCCTTTAATTTTAATAAAATGGTCTTAAATTAATATTTAAAAATAATTCTTATTTTATTGCGATCTTTTTATTCAAAATCATTTTTTATTTGTAAATTTATTTTGTTTTATTTTAAAAGGTTAAACTTTATTTTGCGAAAGTAAATGTGAACCTTTTTGTATTGAATAATTAAATCAAATACTCCAATACTTTTGGGAGCATTTGAAATAATTTTCCTCACATAAAGATTTCTTAAGAATCACTACTTGTGACTTCTACAGAATCTCATCTTCGGAAGGGCTCACACCCATTTCGAAAATTATCATATATTAAAATAAGTTTTATTTTGAAAATAAACATGAATCCCTTTTATTGAAGAATTAAATCAAATATTCCAATACTTTTGACAACATTTGAAGTAATTCTCCTCACTTAAAGATTTCTAAAGAATCACTACTTGTGACTTCTATAGAATCTCATCCTCGGTGGATTCACGTTTATTTGAAAATTAAGTGAATGCATATGATGCAAAAAAATAATATATGATGCAAATAAATTTTTTAATTTTAAATTTTATTATTTATTTGTTGATTTATTTATATTTCTTTGTTTTAAAAAAACTTATTCATTTTCATTTTTAATAAAAACTTAAATTATTGAAAAATCATACTAAATATTCCAATACTTTTGGCAACATTTAGTACGACTCTTCTTACCTAGGGATCAGTTAGGAATCACTACTTGTGACTTCCGTAACATCCCATCATCGGAAATTCACATTAGTTAAACTTAGATTTTATTATTAATTTTAAAAAAGAACTTATTTTATTTTCATTTTAATAAAAATTTAAATTATTGAAAAATCATACTAAATACCTCAATACTTTTGACAATATTTAGTAGACTCTTCTCACCTAGGGATCAGTTAGGAATCACTACTTGTGACTTCTATAACATCCCATCATCAGAAAATTTTTATTAATTAGATTTAAACTTTATTATTAATTTTTTAAAAAAGAACTTATTTTATTTTCATTTTAATAAAAATTAAAATTATTGAAAAATCATACTAAATATTCCAATACTTTTGGCAACAATTAGTATGACTCTTCTCACCTAGGGATCAGCTAGGAATCACTACTTGTGACTTTTGTAACATCCCATCATCGGACAAAATAGTTAATTAAATTTAAAATTTTATCATTTACTCAAATTTGAATTTCATTATTTTTAAATACGCTTTTCTAATCAATAATAATAATTAATGAAAATACAAGTAAAGGAAAATTTTTCAAAAACTTTATTTTACAACATGCTTTAATAATAATAATAATAATAACAACTAAACAAAATAATAATAATAACAATAAAACATAATAGTTAAAAAAACTGTCAAAATTAAAAGAAATATACTAGTTTGGGTTTAAAACCCAAGAGCAAGGAGGCCCAAACCAGTGGCCCAGGGTGTGCTGGTCCACAGCTTGTAATTGGGCCCAAAACAGATGGGCCGGATCAAGTCAGGGAGTTGGGTCGCGTGCGGCTTGGGTCGGTTCGCGGGTCTGGAGCCGGGTCGACTGGCACGCGGGTCATATGGGTCAGACCGGGCGGACGCGAGGATCCCAGGTCGGATCCCGGGTCACGCGCGGGTCACAAAATTCTTTTTCTTTTTCTTTTTGCTATGAAAGCTACACTTTTTTTTCAATTCATTTTTCCTGTTTTTCACCAAAAAAACTTCAGAGCCCTTAAGGCTCTCGGCTGGGGCGATTTTCGACCGCCGCTGGGGTCGCCTCCGGCCGCCGTCGGCCGCCGTCGCCGGTTGCCAAACCTTGAAAAGCTTTTGACTTTTCGAGAGCTTTCGATCTCCTCTTCCCGTTTCCGGCCTCCGATTCACCAAAAGAACTTCCTAGCCCCACAGATCTGACCAAAACCGAAACCCTTTTTCTTTTTTTTGTTTTTTTTTTTTCGTTTTTTGGTGTTTTCTTTGATTGATGATTCTAAATGTGCTTGAGGTTGCTGGTTGTTGTGGTTTCTTTGTGGTATTTTTTTTGCAGGTTCAGGGGTTTTAGAAATCTCAGATCTGGGGTTTTTTGGGTATCGGGTTTGTGGGTTTTTTCTTTTGTGGTTTTCGTGATGGTGCTGAGTGAAGGCTCGGTAGGCAAATGTGTGGTGGTTTCGGGTAGTGAGGAGGGCTTGGATGGTGGTTTGTGATCCGGGGTGGTTCGGTGATGGTTGGGGTCTCGGTGGCTCGGGTAAGTGAAGGATTGGGTCTGTGTATGGTCGGTTTTTGGTGGTGTGCGACGGGAATAATGGTGGTTGTTGGTGAGGTATTGTGAAGACCGAGAATTTTCTAAATAAATATAAGCTATTCGAAAAATTTAATTTGGACAAATTGAAATCCAAATTAAATGAGAATGAAATTGGAGAAAATAAATTTGGGTATAAAGAAATCCAAATTTAATAAGAAATAAAAATATGTAATTTTATATTTATATAAGGTTATTATATAAATATATTTTTGAATAAATATATACATTCATATATGGAATATATGTATATATCATATGTTGAAATACCATTTTTATATAATTGGATATATATGTAAATTTTTGTACATTTATGCATATATATAATAATATATATATGATATATATATATATATATATATATATAGAATTTTTGAATTAAAGTATGCATATATATAAACGGTTTACATATGAAATATATACTTATTTATAAAAATATATATGAAATATATGTATAGTGTTTTAAATTGAAGTATATATATATATGGTTTATACAAATTATATATATATATATATCAAATATAGTAAATATATATAATTATATGAATATAATTATATATATAAAAAAACAAAGGAAAGAAAAACGGGCGGGAATCGGGATACCTGATTCCCACCCATTTCCTCCTCTGTTTACAACAGAGGAGGGATTTCCAAAGAGAAGCCGGCCAATGTCGGCTGGCCAAAGGAGAAAGGGGGAAGAGAGAGTGGCGTCGCCGGCGAGTGGAGAAGCGATTGGCGGCGGCTCGAGGTGGAAAGAGAAAGAAAACGAAACGGAAAACAGAGACAAAACCGAGAAGGAAAAGAGGAAGTGGAATGGCTGTGCCGGCCAATCCGGGCACCGCCATCGACACCAACGCCACCGGTGAAGATGCACGAAGGAGAAAGAATCCACCGGCGGTGAAGGAAACGGCGGAGGAAGGAAGAAACAGAGGTGAAAGGAGTCGAAACCCACATAGTCAAATCCGGTGCTGTCGCCAGTGATGGGGCGAAACCGAGACCAGATCCGGCATCCCTGCAACCATGGCTAGCTGTGAAAGGTGCGAACCGGCAGTGATGTCGGCGGGAAGAGGCCGAACCGGCCAGCAGAAGTGAACCGGCCTGAACCGGTCTGAACCGGTTCAGGAAAAAAAAACAGAACAGAAAAGAAAAGGAAAAAGAAAAAGAAAAAAGAAAAGAAGAAAAGAAAGAAAAGAAAAGAAAAAAAAAAAAAAAAAAAAAAAAAAAAAAGAAAAGGAGAAAGAAAAGAAGGAAGAAGACCGGTTCAGGCCAGAAAAAAAAAACAGAACAGAAAAGAAAAAGGAAAGAAAAAGAAAAGAAAGAAGAAAAGAAAAGAAAAGAAAAAGAGAAAGAAAAGAAGGAAGAAGAAGAAGAAGGAAAGGAAAAAGAAAGAGAAAAAAATGTGGTAAGGAAAATATAGAAAATAAATTGATGGTATTTATTGAATAATTTATGGTTATATTGATGTAGTGCATTGGTATTGAAATTGTAGTAAAACAGAAATGCGACGAATGGTAGAGTTCGACAAGGCTCGAAAATCGGAATGTACGCTAAGCTTGGCTAATAGGTAAGATACTTTTATAAAACCTTAGTAGCATTATATTGTATATGGGATTTATGATGTTATATGATGCATTGATGGAATGATTTTTAATGGAATTGTGAATTTTTTTTTATGATGCATCGATTTAAATTGATTTGCTAAAAATGCTAAGAGGACCCACAACTGATGGTGGGGGTCTTAGTAAGAGGTAAAAATTGGTGAGAATCAACGGCTGCAAGTATAAATTGTGTTTCCTTGCAGGAGGTTTAGAGAAAATTAAGCCGTTATGCTGCCGAAATTTCCACGAAAATGTTTAAGGAAAAATATTAAGTTCTTATCTAAATGGAATCCTGAAAGAATTATCGAAGATAAGCTTGAAAGGATCTTCTTGTGTCATAGGAAAAATTGATTTTTAAATGGTTGAGAAGGTTAATGGATGAGCACGATAATGTGAGGAATTTTGTTGTGAATCTTATAGAGTCGATAATTCGAGTTATTTAATATTACAAGTTGACTATCGAGTAGAAATTGAGGTCGAATCTCGATAGTTGGAGTATTGATAGATGTAACGATGATTATATGATATTGCTTTGAAGAGAAGATCATAGTTGAAAATTGATGGTTAAATGATTGGATTGTGAAGTTATTAACGGAGTAATGATTTTCAGAATTTACCGAGTCCGATTTCTTGATTTTGAAATAATTCCAAAACGTGATAATATGGACAAATTCGAAAGATAGAAATGGAGACGATTTCACCGTCCTACATTGTACTGTCGGATATACGTGAGATAATAAACGGACATACCCTAGTAATATGGGTCTTAGTATCGATACGATGGTACACAATGAATAGTTATGATATTTAATCATAATGAATGTACGAATTATGCATGCAGAAAATTGATTGAAATTGAGATTGAATTACGACACAATCCGATCAATTATGGGTTCAAAGAAATGAGTGATAAATATGTGAAAAGGTGGTTGTGTTTATGACCTTAGAATAAATCTCGAATAATAAGATCGACAATTGCATAAATTCGGATTAAGTCATAAAGGCCGCATAAAAGTTGATTTGAGGATTTAGATATGATTTTGTGTTCGTAAATGAAATTGAACCTCAAATTGGAAATGATAAACATGTATCAATAGATCAAATCATAGATGGATTTGATAAGTGACTATTGATGTGGTGATTTTGTTACCTTCGATGTCGATTCTGGAATAGATATTGAGTGATGATATTATTATTTGCATAATTTTGGTACCTTGATGACTATTTAGAAAACATGATGTTTAAAAGCTCATAGAAACTTAGAGGATTCATACTAATGATGTGATCCTAATATTGATGATGAAGTGTATAAATGATTATAATAGTCGATGAAGATCGAGAAAGGATATTGAATACCGAATGGTCTGAATATCAAGTGATTCGATTTCCAAATGAATTGAGTACTGAGCAAATTGAATACCGAACTAAATGAATAGTGAATAAATTGCATAGTGATTTACTGACTTGACAGAAAGAAAGTCTTGAAATCGAATAATTGATGGTGATAAAGTCGAAGGAATCGTTTCACTGTATTGATGAAAATATTACTGAAGTTGCATACTGAAATGTTTTATAACATCGCATTTAAGCATGCTTTCTTACAACTTGAAACATTTTAATAATGGTTATATGAATACTGAAAGGTATTGATTTGTTTTGAAATGAAAGTATATGGTAGATATATATATTTTGATATATGAAGTCTCATACAGAATTTTACCATATGCTTTGCATGATATTGAAAAGAAAACTATAGATTTAAATGTTTTATGAGACTGTAGGCACCCTAAAAGAATGAAATTCAATAAAGCATAATGGAAACCGCCTAATTGGAGCTTTGCTCATTAGGCAGAGAGATGCTTGTCCGACAATAGTCGTGGACAGGTCTCAGTCACGCCTGATCAATGGGGCTGAGAGAGATGAGGTCTATGGCCATAGATAGCGCCCTAGTTGGTTTCCAGGGGACGATGACATGATTTTCACTGCTAGCTACAGTGATTTAAGTCTTTATTGATAGAGGATGATAGGATCTAGCCTAGTCTCTAACTGATATGATATGAAGTCTAGAGTATGATTTTATTGATATGAACTCTAGACTTGACATGATTTATACTGTACATGAAACAAGTTTGAAATAAAATATGTTTTGAAACAGTACATGTTTTAAAAGTCCATGAAATATGATTTCGACACTTATATGATTTATATGTGATTTTGTGTCGAACATGGCATTATATGCGGTCTACAGTATAGTTTGATTTGATATGAACTCTAGACCTGATATGATTTACAATATATGTTTTAAAAGTACATGATAAATGATTTCGACATTTATATGATTGATATACGATTTTGTGTCGAATTTAAAATGATATGCGGTCTAGAGTATAGATTGATTTGATATGAACTCTAGACTTGCTATCACTTATAGTATATGAAAAATGTTTTAAAAACCGCACATATTTTTGACATGCTCTAAAAACGAATACATGAATTGAAATTGAATATGTTTTTATCATGCTGTAAGGGTAGACTTGAATGAATTGAAAATTTATACGTGGAGCATGTTCTAAAGTACGTATGATACGATTAGAAATGATAGCGGTTTGTACAGTAAAGTTACATAAATTGCATATTAAACCCTGACATGATAATATGCTTAGTACATGAGAATTCCATGAGGAATGTCGTGACTCGGTGGTAGCTATATTTCATCGATATGATGTCATGATATAATATGAAACATGAATATAGAAATACACGAAGAGAATTATGACTTTGTACCACCGTGATCATAATCCACAATATGAGAATTGTTAAGAGATGATAGAATACAGAAGTATGATTATGAAATGAAAAGTAAATATGAGAAATGATATGAGATGATAGAATACAGGAGTACGATTATGAAACATAAAATGATTTGATACGATATTTCAATTGGACGCGATGTACTCCGAGATTGAAGAAAGTATAGACTAATAGTATATGACATTTAAATTGGACATGACATATTGTTGTGCAATACACTATAGTATAAGGATGAGAAGACTGAAATAGTGATTATGATGATTTATTTAAAAGTATAAGTGATAGACAGATGACAAGAAATGAGATGATGATATGTTATCGATGAGAAAGGATTAACTGTAATTGCAAACTTGCAAGTTTTAAGCATTGCAGTTTAAGACAGTATAATCCTACTCTTGTATTTATATTAGTATCTTACTGAGCCGTGGTTTTTCTCACCCCACTAAATTTCATCTCTTTCAGACTATTGAAGTTAACATCTGCCATGTGAGCTGCTAAGTGGGCATCGGAGATGGTGAATGGACTTGGTACTAGTCTTCTGAGGTATATGTTCCTTATAAAATACTTGTTTACATGTAAGAATTAAATTGATGCACAATACATATTCTGTTTAACAAGTCGGGATGTAACTAAGAATCGTTTCCGTGTTTGTTTAATATTTAAATGGAATGACTATAGGTCACCTAGATAGTATAGTAACTATACTGACACCGAATACAAACCTTAAAATGAAAAAGAAAAAAATTTAGTCCATAAATTTGTAGACTAAGAAAAGTATAAGTATTAAAGTAAAGTCGCGACCTTCGGGTCGTGACAGGTATGGTGGGATATGGCTTTGGGATGGAATTTTGGGTTTGTGTCTGCGTGTGTTTGGGCGGCTGTTAGGGTTGTGTGTTGGTTGTGGTGTTGGGGTTTTGGGTTTGGTTTCTGTCGTGGGATGAAACTAGGGCAGTGGGTGCTTTGGGCAATGGCAGGGGCTGATTTCGGTGGTTGCTTAATGGGTTTTTCGGTTGGATGAGGATGATGGTCGGGTCTTTGTTGTCGGGCAAGAAAAGAGGAGCAAAAATGGCCGACCCCTATTTCAGTTCGATCCTTGGCATTTAAACCAATTTTTTTCATTCTTGGGTCGATAGTGATCCAATCCCTAATATTCAGGGATTACGATTTGTGGCAGCCAGATTTGATGATAGGGAGAAGGAATCAAGTGGGCTGGCAGCGTGATTTTGGCTGCCAGCCACCCTGCACGGCACCAGCTTTTTCAAGAAAAGAAAATTTTTTTTATAGAATTTTATAATAATAATAATAATAATAATAATAATAATAATAATAATAATAATAAAAAATAAATAAATAAAATAAAAAAGATAAAAATAAAATAATAATTGTAATAAATAAATAAATGAGAAAGTAAATAAAACCTAATTTAGCCCATTTTTCTTTGGGCCTTGAAGCTCAATATATTTCTAATTTGGACTTTGAAAGTCCAATCGGATTAACAATATTTGATCTGAAAATTTATAGAAAATATATTACCGATTTGGACAAAATTGAGTGTCTACAAACCTCAATAAATACATTTTTTTTTGAGAATTTAAACTAGGTTGCTTAAATGGTGATTGATATGGGTGGACTTAGTGTCACTAGGCCTAAAAATAGAATAAACCCAATACGAAGAGAGGGACCAATAAGGACAAACACAACTATTTAGAATTGGCCATGTGGCCCAATTAAAGAGTGCCACATGGCATGCGGACATGTTGTGGGTCTTACCTCGAAGACTTATTGCGAGAGACACGTGGAAACACCGAACGATGCCACATGGCGCCCAACAGCTAAGGTACCCTAGCGACTGACCTTGCTATTGAGTCTTGGGCCTCAACAGTTGACTTAGCCGCTTAGCCTTTACTCCAGCAACTGACCTAGCCATTGTGGCCATTATCCGCTAGCCAATTTGAAGCCTTGACACGACAAAGTGAAGAAACCACTTGAGCACCGCGAGTAATGGTGGATTTCCTTAAAGGTGCTTTTCTATAGCTGAGTTTGCCACCAATTATCCAAAATCTGGTTGGCGGAACTAGCCAAGAATGAGGGACCCCAGGAGTCGCTAACCATGAACAGCAAGCTTAAGAGATGACGTAAAGCGAGCATGAGACTCAGAGGCAGAGTCAATCGTTGACTCAGGGGTAGAGTCAGCCGCTGACTCGAAGGCAGAGTCAGCTGCAGACTTAGAGGCAAAGTCAACCACATACTCAGTGGTAGAGTCATAGTATAGGACCTGTTGGGATAACAGATCATGAGAAGGGAGTGCGTTGGGATGATTCTAAAAGTGCTCTTTTTAAGTTCCTTGCGGGGTCATATCAAAATCTTAATGTATTTCAAAGTCACCAGCTTCTTCGAAATTAATAGGCACATTATTTATAGATAATGCATCATTTTCCAAGAAAAAGCCATATCTCTCAAGAAGTTATCTCTACCCACTAAATCTTCACAAGACTTGTGTCTCTTGAGCATTGGTTTGTGCATTCGATGCATTAACCAAAGGCACAGGTTCTACTTCTGTGTTAGCTTTTGTTCCTATACTTCTTCAAGTACAATCTTGCTCCCACAAGTTTTCTATGCGAGAAACTTTTTCTCCAAGAAACAACATGTTTTGAGACAAACATCTTTTGCTTAGTGGGATTATAAAAATAGTATCCAGTACTTTCTTTTAAATACCTAATGAACATACACTTGTCTGATCTTAGGCCTAATTTATTAGACTTTGGACACTTTACATAAGCATCACGCTCCTAAATCCTTAAGCGAAACAAGTATGGTTTTCTTCCTGTTCATATCTCATATGAAGTCTTGTCCACAGATTCGGTTGAAACCCTATTGAGAAGGTCAGCAATAGTTTCTAAGGCACACTCTTATAAGGATATTAGGAGGTTTTAGACATCATGGAACAAACCGTGTTTAATGTTCTATTCCTTCTTTTAGATACTCCAATGTGTTTTGGAGTTTCAGGAGGTGTCCACTGTGACAATATCTCATGTTCTATCAAATAATCTAAGAAATATTAGCCCAAATATTCTCCTTCTCGATTAGATCTAAGAGCAAAATATTCTTGTTAATCTGCTTCTCTACCTCAACTCTGAATTTTTTGAACTTTTCAAAGGCTTCAGATTTATACTTCATCAAGTATTCAAATGTAATGAAATACAAATAACCATATTTAGCATCAGTGTTTATTAGTCCAGATATATCAAAATGTACTAGGCCTGATAAACCACTTACACTTTCACCTTTTTTCATGAAAGAGGTCTTGGTTATCTTGTTAATGAAACAACTTTCACATGTACCATATGATTTATAATAAAATGGTTCAAGATAATAATCTTTGTATAATTTGGTCATCTTTGTCTCATTGATATGACCTAGTCAATAATGCCATAAATAGGTCGAAGATGGGTCATCCTTTCTTGTTCTCTTAATATCAATGTTGAGTATGAGCTTCGTGGAATCCATTGCATAAATCCCACTACAATATGTAACCATTCCCTAACAAACTTCATTTAGAATTATTGAGCAACTATTTTCCTTAAAATTTAAATTTGAAGCCATCGTGCACCACAAGGTATGAAATCAATGTGATGTTTGTTGTTAATACAGGAACAAAATAACATTTTTAAGTCTCAAACCCATCGACAAAAAAAAAATAGTTTAAGTTCCTACAACAATGGTAATAACTCTTGCTCCATTGCCTACAGATAGAATTACCTTGTTCTTGTCAACGTGTCTATTATCCTTCAACATCTTTGTACCATTACATAACTACGAGCCATATCCTGAATCCAATATCAAAGAATTGATGGTGACAATAGAAAGGTTTAATTTAATCACATTGATCAACAAATGATTAACTTCTTTCCTTTTATTGAGAATAGTTCCCAAATTCTTATACCATTCCAAACTTTTGAAGGCAAATTGCATCAATTATGCATCACACAGAAGTATTTAAATTACCTATTCTAATAATCTAAGTATAAACAAAGTATAATTAGTTATTCAACTCATAACAAAATTAAGACGAAGTGTTAAATCTTTGTTTGATTTTCCCATTAATTTTTTCAAAACAATAGCCCTCACTATTGGACGAAACTTTCTTCAGGGTACTTCTATTGGGACTGTTTCAATCTTATTGCAATCCTTGCTTTCACAAGTGGTTAAAACAACACCTAATTGGGTAGATAACATTGCTTATCAATTATATTACAATGTAACACCTAGATTAGTTGCGTGACAACTCTTTACCTAAATATATTATATATGCTTCACCCAACAATTGTCTCTAAAGCTATATAGTCAAGTTTTTCGCATCTAAAATATATAACATTAGTTAAGAAATACCCACTATCGATAAGCTTAATCATGTTTGTTTAAAAGTTTGATCATGACTTTCATTACTAGGCCTTCGATTAAAATATCTCTGATTATATTGCCAAGATAGTGGAAGGCATGTTAATCATGCATAGCATGTGACTATATTTTAATGAGGGATTTATTATTTTATAAATTGAAACCTTATTATCATGCATGCATAGCATTCATATTATCAATTATAATAAATATATTACATGCATTCCCTATTAAGATGATTATGGACTTTATCTACTCTAATTTCCTCAAGCCACTGAAGAAAATTAGTTAGTCATATCCTAGGATTACATACACAATCTTTTTCGAGCTTGCTTGTAATCTTCACAACGCTAATGGATCTCCATCTTCATCTTTCGATTACATAAATCTCAATCCTGTATCTAATCCAATTTACATAGTTAATCTAATTACATAAATTGTAAAGAAACCTTGAGATACATTCAAGAGGATTTAGAAGAGAAAAGAATGTTATAATCTAGGAAGATAGATAGAGATAAGGCAAGGCATGCAATCCTTATTTCAAAAATTAAAAATACCATGAAAACATAACCATTCAATCACATTGGTTTAAGTCCATAATCATCATCATACATCCATAATACAAGACAATTGAAAAATTAGGTTTTGTGTTGTCGATGTAGGTATCTTGATTTTGAAAGATATCCTTTATTGAATAATCCAATCAATTTTCCATCTTCTAAACCATTTAGTAAGAAATTGATTGTTATTATAATGATTAGCTTGCCTTTAATGTCCTAAATTAAATCTTCAAGTTCAACTTAGATCTTTAAAGTAATTTTGAGCTTTAATATAAAACTTTCTATTCTTAGAAACTCCTTTTTTATTTTTGAAAACTCTCTTGAAACGGGGTCCACCTTGATTATCTCGAGCCATCACTTCTACCATATAAAATAGGAAGGTTTAATGATCATTTAGCTCTTGAACTATACCACTTTTATCACTTTGGTACTTAATGAATTTTTGTTATCACTTTGGTACCTGAACTTTACTTCCGTCAAACACTTTAGTACCTAAGACTAATGCCGTTTGAAAATGCTGATGTGGCTTGAAATGCCCAATAGGAATTTGACACGTAGCACCATGTCAGTCATATTTCTTTTTCTATGAAAAAATATTTTAAAAACATTTAAAAATAAGTAAAAATAGTTAAAAAAATATAAAAAATATAAAAATATGTAAAATTATTTAAAAAATACAAAATACTTTAAAATATGTAAAAATACTTAAAAATATTTAAAAATAGATAAAAATATTAGTTAAATAAAAACTAATTAAAAAAACCCACAAAGAATCCTTTTGATTTTTGGTTTCTTCTCTCTTGGCTCTGTATTATTCTCCAAACCCAGCAGAAATAACACATCCACATTCATCCACAAACCAAACAAACAAATACAAAGCCAAATACAAGAAACTCAAAATTGAAATCAGTACAAAACCTTATCCCCTCGGCTCATCCTAAAATTTTGAGAATCCTAAATTCTAGTACTGTTGTACATGTAGGACCACTCATCACTGTTCAATCCTTGTGTATTTTACAGATTCAGCCGAGATAGTAAGGTGGGTCCCACAGGCCATACAGTGTATGGATGGACGTGAGACCGGACAAATATTGTAACGAGAGCCCAACAAGCCTATGGTAAGAATTTCCAACCTAAAATCCTTTATTAAGATTATTTTTGGGAAGTACGAAAACAATTTAGAAAATGACGATTAAGTATATAAGCTGGATGAATTTTCATGAATAATGATCAAACTAAATGGAATTGTGACCTATTGACTTAAGTATGATATTCTACATGGAAATAAGTTCTAGGCTATGTCAACAGATGGATTGAATCTTGGGTAAAGTAAGAAATTTACGCTATTTACCTGATAGGGTTATTTTCATAATTTCACTTTTACAGTAGGTCAAACCGGAACCAAACCACCTTTATTTAATAAAATATGTCTAATAATAATACATCCACATTCATCCACAAACCAAACAAACAAATACAAAGCCAAATACAAGAAACTCAAAATTGAAATCAGTACAAAACCTTATCCCCTCGGCTCATCCTAAAATTTTGAGAATCCTAAATTCTAGTACTGTTGTACATGTAGGACCACTCATCACTGTTCAATCCTTGTGTATTTTACAGATTCAGCCGAGATAGTAAGGTGGGTCCCACAGGCCATACAGTGTATGGATGGACGTGAGACCGGACAAATATTGTAACGAGAGCCCAACAAGCCTATGGTAAGAATTTCCAACCTAAAATCCTTTATTAAGATTATTTTTGGGAAGTACGAAAACAATTTAGAAAATGACGATTAAGTATATAAGCTGGATGAATTTTCATGAATAATGATCAAACTAAATGGAATTGTGACCTATTGACTTAAGTATGATATTCTACATGGAAATAAGTTCTAGGCTATGTCAACAGATGGATTGAATCCTGGGTAAAGTAAGAAATTTACGCTATTTACCTGATAGGGTTATTTTCATAATTTCACTTTTACAGTAGGTCAAACCGGAACCAAACCACCTTTATTTAATAAAATATGTCTAATAATAATATTTGGTGATGAAATCTAAATTTTTGGAGTTTAATTAGATAGTTAGAAAAATTACGGAAGCTTAAGGGCATTTTTGTCCAAAAATCTAATAACCAAGGGCAAAATGGCCATTTTGGCCTTATGTAGAATATTCTATCATTTGCTATGCACATCATCCAGCCACTATTCTCCTTTCTTCAACCTTCCTCACATTGCCACCATAGCCACCTTAAGTGAAGAAATAAAAATCTCACAAAATCACCATTAAAATTAAGCTAACTCACCAAAGTTTCTTCTACAACCCCACCTAGAATTTGATTCTCTACAAACCTAGACCCACAGATCATTGGAAAGTTGAGAAAATCAAGAGGCAAGGAGCACTCTACCATTCGACCAAGAAGAGGTAAATCCATGCTTGTGATTTCTTTCAATTCTAATGGTAGATAATGATAAATCTAAGTGTGTTAAGCATGGTTTTGATGTTGGTTTGGATTAAATCTCAATGATTCCACTCCCTAGGCTTTCGACCATTAGAAGAACTTCATGAAACCACGTTGTTTGATGTATAAAAATGAAGCTAGAATGATGAAGGAAGATGATTAAGCATGAAACAAGTGATAAAAAGTTGAAAATCCATAAGCTTGGCTACATATACCATTTGGCCATTAAAAAGGGAAGGGTTTTTTGTGCTTCATTTGATGAATTTAGGGTGCCATGAGACTTTAGAAATTGCGAGGAGACTGTTGGTGAAGTTGAAATTAAAATTGGAGTTATGTAGGCGAAGTTATGTCTTAGTACCGGTATAATTTAAACTAGTTTAATATTTTCTACTAACAATATGGTAGTATAATTTATACTAGTTTAATTATGGTGATTAATGGTGATTGGTATAATGTTTTGCAGTCCGAGAGTGTTGAATCCCAGGTGGTGCTATTGACAAGTCGGTAGAAAAAGTACAAGGGATGAGTGCGTAAATTGTAAGGATACTATGAATGCATGTTTTGGCTTAAATGAATTTTATGAAGTGATTTGGAACTTAATTGCTGTGGAATTGGTGGATTTATGGACATTGGCTGGTTTATAACTGTATTTTTCGTGCAGGAAGGCTAGGTTAGAAATCAACCGTTACTCTACCGAAAATTATAGAACTTCTAAGAAATTTTTTCTAATATTTTTTTAAGGATATAAATAGGTAGAATTTCAAGTGATTTCCATGGTATTTATTAAAATTGCATAATTTTAGTATTTACCAAAAAACAATATTTAAATATTCATGTTAATGAATTTTAATTACGTGAAGGTACAAGCATTAGTTTATTATCGTTCTACAGATAAATAGAACATTTTCAAGAAAGAATGCTGAAGTGTGAATATTTTATAAATTTTTATTCATAAACTGAATATATTTTCAATATATTTATTTATGGACTGATTGAAGATATTATCAGTGAAACTGATTTCATAAATGGTGTTTCTACTGGATATACACTGTTTTGAGACTGTTAGGCCCCGTATCATGCTTACATGTCGTGTGTTACTGTTACTGTATTGTTGCTAATAGACACTGATCTTATTATCAGCGTCCCAGTTTTCACTTGATCATTTCATATTGTGGACCCTATAGATTATGGCCATATGTCTCACGTGTTATTTTTTTTCCTTTTTGGGATATTGTCATAGCATGATATTCTTTGGGTGTTGCCTGGTCTCTACTATACTGTACTGTTTATTTCACTGAAAATCCTACTGGTACCGAAGTGACCGTTTTAAATCTTGACTATACTATGAAGTTTTAAAGCGTACTGTACTGTTTATTGAATTTTATACTGAATTGTTTACGGAAGAGTTGAAATGAAAATTTATATATATATTGATATATATTGCATAATACCATTTATTGTTTTTATATGATTAAAATGTTTATTCATATTAATTTCGAATGTTTACTCCCTATAGTCGTTTTTAGGGGCCGGGACACTACAAGTATTTTAAAATACCTCCTATCTTTCATCTGGTTATTTAGCCGATTATAGTATCCATCCTGATTTATACTCTAGTGTACTGTTAGGAACAAAGTGTTTTTAGCATATAGATTTCATAGTATCAATATTACATATGATTCTCTTACTGAGCATGTTAGCTCAACCCTTATTTTTTCACTCTACAGGTTATCTACAGTGACCATTAGTTATATCGTTCTGAGGATTTAGTTGCGCTTTTGGTATCTCGAGGCAGCTATTAGTGGATCTTGGAGGTATATTCATCTTCTTTATATGTTCAGAGATTATTGTACAGTATTACATTTTATATAATTATGTACAGGGGATGTAAATTGATAGTACAATTATGTAAATATTGAGAATAAATAAAAATAAATTTTATTTACTAGCATGTTTACTGTTACAAGTGAAAGTGAATAGTGATAAAGACATCACAGACAGCCCAATCAATCACTGTTATGTGTGTGAAGTGTGATATGTATTGTATAGTACGGGATGTGACAGTTAAATTGGTATCAAAGCGAGGTTGGTTTGATGTTTGTTGGTGTCTTTATGTTTAAATCGGAGTTCATCTCCTGTAGTATTGTATAGTCTGAATGTATAAATGATTCAAGTGACTGAAAACCGTTTTAAATGTCTGTGTTGTGCAAAAATGAGTGGACGTAAGGGTATTAGACGAGGTTGAGGACACGGTAGGGCAGAGACAATTCTGAAATTAGTACCGGAGCTTGCCCCAGAACCCGCACTCCCTCTGCAGCTCGAGAGCTCGAATACTAGAATTACGAGGTTGGAACGGATGTTGGCAGACTTTATTGCCATGTATAATGCTGATAGGGCTGTAGACAGAGAGGCTAGAGCTACAGCACCACCCCCACCTCAGCTGGTATAGGCACCAGTACCTCTTGAGTCATAGCCTATACCTCAGCAACAGGTAATACCGCAGCCACCAACATAGCAGCCACAACAGGATGTTGAGTCTTATTGTGATGTGAGTTTAGTGCAGTAGTTTAAGAAGTTGGATCCTCTGAAGTTTAAGGGGGATAAGGATTTATTGGTGGTAGAGCAATGGGTAAATGCGACAGCGATATTATTTAAGTATATGTGGTGTTCAAAGACAGAAAAGGTAGGCTTAGTAGTGTTCCAATTGATTGATGATGCAGAGCACTGGTGGAAGTTGACTCAGATAGTATTGTTGGCCCAGAATCCAGTGGTGACATGGACGATTTTTTTGGAGGCTTTTTGCATATAGTATATTCTTCGGATTGCGCAGAAGAAGTTATAGCAGGATTTTCTAGAATTGGTTAAGGGGAGTATGACAATAGATCAATATGTGTCCAGATTCACCATGCTTAGCCAGTTTGATCCACAGACTAGGACTAGTGAGGAGTATCGGATTGATAGGTTTATGGCGGGATTACGACCCTCTATTAGGACCTAGTTGGTTCATCTCAATGTTAGGACCTATGATGAGGCTGTCCGACGAGCACAGTTATGTGAGAGGGACTATGAGCAGTTCCATACTGATTTTGGGTCTAAGGCTAAGGGAAAGGGTAAGGAGAAAGTGGAGAGAGAAGTAGAGGACAGATCAGTAGATGGCAACCTAAGAAGGCCAGGACATCGGGTATACAGATTTCAGAAGGGAGATCAGTTAGATATGTTACTACTGCCCCTACTACTAGCCCTAGCACTACTTAGAGGAGTACCGCGGTCAGGTGTACATTGCGTGGGAGGTCGCAAGGTACTCGACCTTGTTATATGCTCTTTAGGGCTTGCTTCAAATGTGGTCAGATAGGGCATTTGGTGAGAGATTGCCTGATGTTGTGAGAGGCAGCTACATCTATTGCTCTAACTACTGTTCCACCTCCAGTAGCCTTGACACCAACAGAGTTAGAAAAGGCGACACCGTCACAGCCCAGACAAGCAACAACAGCAGAGAAGGGTAAGAAGGTTGTGACGTAGGGTCGAGTGTTCGCACTAGACCAGGAGGCTGCTGACGCTTCTACCAATGTGATTAAGGGTAAGATTTACATTTTTGACATATTAGTACTTGCACTATTTGATCCTGGTTCTACACATTCCTTTTTGTCGCTTACTTGTGATAGTAAAATACCGATAGAACTTGAACCCTTAGGGTATATCCTATAGATAAACACGCCCTTTAAAGAGTCACAGTTGACGAATATGGTGAATAGAAACTGTAAAGTGACTGTAAGAGAGAGAAAACGATAGCTAACCTAATTTTGTTGAATATGTATGATTTTGATACAATCCTAGGAATGGACTGGTTAGCTGCGAACTATGTTAGTTTAGGCTGTTACACTAAGTTTATTACCTTCTTTTGCCCTAAACATTATACTGTAAAATTATTAGATTAGTAGTGGAAATGAAATTATTATTACTAAATTGTTTGAATATTATTTGTGGTGTGATTGAAAGTTTCATTGCATATGTGGAGGATGTGGAAAAGAAACGTCTAGAGCTGTCTAAGATTTCTGTGGTTAGGGATTTTCCTGATGTATTTTCGGATGATTTACCAGGGTTACCATCAGGTTGGGAGACGGAGTTTACTATTGATCTGGTACCCGGTACAAAGCCCATTCTAAGCCCACTTACCGGATGGCATTGATGGAATTAGAGGAGCTTAAGAAGCAACTACAAGAGTTATTGGATAAAGGGCTTTATTCACCCTAGTGTGTCTTCGTGGGGTGCAGTATTATTCGTCAGGAAGAAGGATGGCAGCTTGAGGTTGTGTATAGATTACAGGTTGCTTAACAGGGCTACCATTAAGAATAAGTATCCCTTGCCCAAGATTGATGATTTGTTTGATCAGCTCAGGGGTGCACAAGTGTTCTTGAAGATTGATCTTTGATCAGGGTATCATCAGTTGAAGATACGAGAGGCTGATGTCCTTAAGACTGCATTCAGGACTCGGTATGGTCACTATGAGTTCCTTGTGATGCCATTCGGATTGGCTAACGCCCCTGTAGCTTTCATGAGTCCGATGAATGAGATCTTTAAGCCATACCTAGAATAGTTTGTGATAATGTTCATAGATGACATATTGGTATATTCCAAGTCAGCAGAGGAGTACAAGCAACACCTATACATAGTACTACAGGCCCTCAGAGATCGGAGGTTGTATACTAAGTTTAGTTAGTGTGAGTTCTAGCTAGATCATACTACATTTCTAGGGCATGTCATATCTAAGGACGGGGTGTCTGTAGATCTGTCCAAGATAGAGGCCATTGTATAGTAGGAGAGGCCTAAGATAGTGACAGAGATACGGAGTTTCCTGGGTCTAGCTGGATATTACCGCCAGTTTGTGGAGGGATTTTCGAGATTACTTGCTCAATTGACTCGTCTTATGCGCAAGGATGTTAAGTTCGAGTGGACAGATACGTGTGAGAGCAATTTTCAGGAGTTGAAGAGGAGGTTCACCAGTGCTTTTATTCTTGCCTTCCCAGCGGATCAGGGGGTTTCTTACTCTACAGTGATGCTTCCACATTGGGATTGGGATATGTTTTCATGTAGAATGGCTGGGTAATTGTTTATGGTTCCAAGCAGTTGAAAGAGCATGAGAAGAACTACCCGACTCATGACTTTGAGTTAGCCGCTGTGGTGTTTGCATTGAAGATATGGCATGTGAAATCCCCAATTTCATGTAAAGTCCTCACGATTGCAAAGTATTGTAAGCTGAAATAATTCAATAAATCTAAAATTTTGATGTATAAATGATATATGAGACATATGTGGAATAAGGAAATGGAAAGTCATATAGTTAAGGAATAAATTCTGAAGTTAAGAGAATAATTGTATGAGAAATTAATATTAGATTTTATTGGATGTAAAATAACATGTGGCTGATGAATGGAAGAAAGATGGGTCAAATAATGAGGGTCAAAGGGTCAAAGGAATTATGGCTGATATGGGAAGGATATTAACATGCAATTAATGAAGCTTGATGAGTCATCTTCTCCCACCATCAAAGTCGACAGCCCCCTTTCCAGCACCCCTTTCGTTCCCCCCCATTTTCTTCTTAAGCTTCCATTCTAATTCCCATGACAAACTCCCATGTTCACTCACCAAATCAATAAACCTTAGTAACGAAAAACGATCTTTGTCACTAGCTTAAGCTAGGCTTGTAATATGAAAGGCTGAATCCAAGGAAATAAGGAGATCAGAATCATTGTTAATTTGGCCAATAGCAAAGGTAAGAGATTTAAATGGTTTTAATTGATTCTGTCAATAGTATGGAGATGAGTAAAGTTGATAGAGTATATTTCTAAAGGTTTCTTAAAGGTTTGAATTGTCATGATGATTTCAGCTTAGAAAGGTGAAGGGAAAGAAATTGGGTGCAATCAAGCAATTTGCATTCTCGGGGTTATTGAGGTAAGAAATTTATGTAACGGATGTAGGGTGGCTATGTCCGCATGTTTTTAATGGTTTTGGAATGAAGTACCAGCTGTTTTAAGTGTATGAAGGCTGAATTTCGTGTTTTACTCCTAGTTATCAAAATGCTAGGAGCGGCCGACTGCCTTAAGTAGCGGCCGACTGCTTAGAGACAACCAAAGCGAAGATTTCCCGAAAACTGACTCAAACTAGTCGACTGCTATATAAGCTAGTCGACTGTTGTTTTCAAGAAAACATTTTGTTTCAAACCAGTCGACTGCTATATGGATCAGTCGACTGCTATTTACTTGAAAAGTATTCTGTTTGAGAAAACAGCCAACTGCTATATGACTAGTCGACTGCCCTGTTTTTAGAAGTTTTTAGAAGCAGTCTGTTTGCGAAACCAGTCGACTGCTATATGACCAGTCGACTGCCTTTTTCTCGAAAAACATTTTGTTTCAAAACCAGCCAACTGCTATATGGACCAGTCGATTGCCCCATGTGTTTTCAGAATTTTGAAATATCGAAATTTATAAAAGAAAATAATTTCAATAAAGCAAGATATGTAAATGCCACTGACTGCCTTATGAGACCAGTCGACTGCCCCCTTTGAAAAAGAGGTTTTAAAGCTATATGACAAATGTTTTGAGACTATAAGTACTAAATGATTATGCAATTCTGTATATGTACATGGCTGAGGAGCTCTAGTCCAGCCCTTAGTGCCACAGATGTCACCTGACTAGTGTTCATTGTGGCTTACCGATACTTGGCCATTTGTCTTTGTTATATAATTGGCTAGGGGAGGATTCCTGGCTCCTACGGGAGTACGCCAACTGTTTATTCAGTGCATAATTCCGTTAAAATGCAAATAGTCTCTCTGTTAGTTGAAGTATTTGAGTATAAGATTTTTGAAGAAAGCATATGATGTTTATAAGGAAATATATGATGTATGCTTGTATATGATGCAAATTGAAAGAAGTATATGATCTATGTTTTATAATGATTTTACATGACATTATAGAGCTAAGCAGGAAAACTGCATATAGAGGCATAGTACACTCTTTTACATATATTTCTTACTGAGCGTAAACTCACCATTTTACGAATATTTTTCATATAGATTATCTGAAGTGATTTCTGCACTGGATAAAGGAGCACCCTTTTGAGGTTTTATAGTGTACCTTCGAGATACGCTTCCCAATAATTATTGAAAGTATACTTAGTTGAGATATGTTTCGACTATTGTACAGTACACGGCTACAGAATTGTTTATAAGATGTTGGGGATTTAGGTATGTAAGATGTGTAAGATCTTGTGGGAAGGAATGATATGTATATATATCATTATTCTGCTTTGTTTGAAATTAAAATATTTATACTGAGTTATTAAATATCAAGCTTAAGAAGAAGAAGAATGAATGACATTAACGAACGAGTTTAATCAAGTCGTATAAGAAAAGGAAAAAGTTAGATGGTAATAGGTAGTCACTGGGATGTCACATGGCGGTACTACCTCTACGGAGAGAGATTTCAAGTATACACAAACCATAAGAGTCTAAAGTATTTATTCTTGTAACGAGAGTTGAATATGAGATAACGCAGATAGATGAAGCTGTTAAAGGACTATGACTACAAGATTTTATACCACCCAGGGGAAGCGAATGTGGTGGCAAATGCTTTGAGTCGTAAGCAGATGGGTATGGTATCCTACATGATGGTCCAGGAATATGATTTAATAGAGCAGTTCTTAAGCCTCAATCTGAGTGAGATTTCCTCTGAGAGATATGGGTTTATAACTAGTTTCAAGATTGAGTCAGATTTGATGGATAGAATTAGGGATGCTTAAAGGAGTGATACTTATTATATTAAGGTTGCCAGTTAGGTACATATAGGAGTACAGTCAGGTGATGGGATTGGCACCAACGGGATACTGAGGTTTAGGGGCAAATTTGTATTCTCAAGGACCAGCAACTAAAGCATATGATCTTGATAGAGACCCACACTTCTAGGTACACTCTGCATCCAGGTAGTACTAAAACGCACCATAATTTACAGAGAGTGTATTAGTGGCCTAAGATGAAATGAGACATTACAGAATTTATGGCAAGATGTCTCACATGTCAGCAGGTGAAGATTGAGTACCAGAAACTTGCTGGGTTACTACAGCCTCTACCAATTCCAGTGTGAAAGTGGGAGCATATCACGATGAACTTCATTATGGGTTAACCAAGGACCCAAAAGAATCATGATGGTACATGGGTTATAGTTAATCGGTTGACGAAGTTCGCTCATTTTCTTGCCATCAAATCTATTGATTCCCTCAATGCCTTAGCCGATTTATATGATTGGGAGATAGTGAGATTACATGGTGTTCCAGTTAGCATCACTTCTAATAAGGATTCCCGATTTATTTCACATTTTTGGGAGAGGTTTCAGGAGGCTATGGGATCCCGATTGAGTTTCAGCATTACTTCCCATCCACTGACTGACGGACAGTCCGAGCACACCATCCAGACGCTCGAGGATATGTTGAGAGCGTATGCACTAGATTTTAAAGGCTCTTGGGATGATCGTTTACCACTTGCAGAGTTTGCATATAATAATAGTTATCGGTTCAGTATTGACATGGCACCATATAAGGCTTTGTATGCAGACGATGTAGATCACCTGTTACATGGGAAGAAGTGGGTGATCGAAAATCGTTAGCTCCCTATTTAGTAGAGCAAGCTTCCCGAGATGTACATATTATTTGTGAGAGATTGAGAATAGCACAAAGTCGGTAGAAAAGTTATGTAGATACTCGACGCCGACCGTTGGAGTTCTCAGTTGGAGATTCTATCTTTCAAAAGGTCTCGTCTTCGAAGGGTATCATGAGATTTGGTAAAAAGGGGAAATTGAGTCCTCGATACATCTAACCGTTTGAGATCTTAGACTGGGTGAGAGATGTTTCTTATCGGTTAGCACTACCACTAGAGTTATCCGAGGTGCATAACTTCTTGCATGTATCCATGTTGAAGAGGTACTCTCCATATCCCTCTCACATAATTCAGTACAAGCCATTGGAGATCAGAAAGGATATGAGTGACACGGACAGACCTATTTAGATCTTTGATCGGAAGGATAAGGTACTATGGTCTAAGATGATTCCATTAGTGAAAGTGCTTTGGCAATACCATTCAGAGGAGGAGGCTACATGGGAATTAGAAAGTAGAGGTGGTTATTGGGCCGGGTTGGCCCGACCCAGCTCGCAACCGGATCGGGTTAATTCGACCCAAAGACCGAACCGGCACAGTATCGAATCTGAACTGGCCCAGCTTGGTATCATACCGGGCTAGATCGATTCAACTAATTCTGAATCGAGCCCGGGCCCGGTTACGAACAGGACCGGTTCAACAAAAATTAAAAAAAAAATAGTGCAGTGGCAGGCATGCACTCAGACGCAGGTAATAGCCTGTAAAGGCTACTGCCTTTGTTGATGGGCAACGACCATCAACTCTTTAATGGAGGGAGCGTTTCCCTCCCTTTTTTTAAAAATTTATTTTTTAAAATTTTTAAAATTATTTTAAATTCTCATTTTTCCTCTATAAATATCAATTTATTTCCTTTCATTTTTTTTAAAATTTTCTTTCATATTTTCTCTCAAATATAAACACTCATCCACTCTTATTCTTTTAATACTCACTTATACTCTCTCAATAATCACTCAAACTCTCTTAAATTTACTTAAATTCTCTTATTCCAAATTTATAATATTATCATTTTATTTTCTAAATTTCATTTTTTTATCATAATAATTTTATTATAATATCATATTCATAATATAACTTTATTTTATTATAACAATAGTTTTATTATATAATTTTATAGTAATTTATTTTTACATTATTGTTACATTAATTAAATAAATTATAATAACTTTATAATAAATTGTTGTTAAATTAAACTATTAACATTATTTATTATAAAAATAAATTTGTTAGATTAAATTATAAAAATATATTAATATATATATATATTTTTATTAAAATAAATTAATATAAATTTTAAAAAATAAAAAATTTAAATTAAAAAAGGACCGAACCGGTTTAAACAGGTTCGGTCCGGTTTAATAGCGAATCGGTCCATGAATCGGGCCGGTTCGCAAGTAAAAATAATGTGAACCGGCCCGGCTCGGACCGGTTCACTACTGGTTCGGATCGGTTTATGTTGTTAGTGAGCCGAAACCGGTGAGAACCGACCCGAAACCGGCCCGGTTCGGCCCACTAATAGCTCTATTAGAAAGCCTAATGCGGCAGAAGTATCCAGAGCTATTCCAATGATTGGTCCGATCAAATTTGGGGGACCAAATTTTCTAAGATGGGGAGAATGCAAGAATAGAGGTGGCATACGGGTGGGCTCGAGCGGGCTTGGGCAAGTTATATTCAGGTTCGGGTTATTTCGGTTATGAGTTTTTTCGGTTTCAATTTTTGGGTTTCAGGTTTTTTCAGTCTCAACTTTTTTCGGTTTCGGGTACTTTCGGTTTCGGGTTTTTTCAATTTCAGGTATTTTCGATTTCAGTTATTTTCGATTTCAGTCAGGTTTCGGGTTCGATCCGATTTTAATCAGGTGGGCTTAGCAGGCTTAGTCAAATTGTTTTAAAATTTTATAAATTATAAGTATTTTTATAATTTTAAATGTAATAATTAATTTAATTTTATATAGTTAAATAAAAATATAATAGAAATGTTAAATTAAAGTTAAAATTTAATAAATATTTATATAAATATAAATTTTTACATTTTAATGTTTTTATTACTTAACAATTATTATTTATTTTTTAATTTCCTGTGATATTCACATGTGTTATAAAATATATAATTATATATTAATAATTATTTAAAAATTTATTTTTTAAGTTAGCCAAATATATAGTAAAACTAAAAGAAAGTAACAATCCAAAAGTATTAGCTATACAAATAAATAATTAACAAATTATAAATAAATCACACTAAATAATTAAATATTTATATAAATAGCTTTATACTCTTAACAATAACTTATTAGGTTATTGTATTTTTTTAGGTCAACATTGGGCCATTGGAATTTAGACACTCTTAGTTCAATAAATTTCTTTTTTTTTTTACTTTGTTTTTACTTTTAATAATTATATTATATTTTTAATAAAATTTTAAGTTTTTAAGAATTTTTTTACATTTATTTTGTCTTTTAAATATCAACATAATTAGTAATTAAATTAAATCTAACCGCATAACTAGTTAACTAATTGTTCAATTATAATGTTGAATAAGATTATAGTATACATTAAAAAAAACTTAATATTATGAATAATTGGTCAATTAATTACCTCAATTTTATATTTATTTTGTTTTTGGTTTGTACATAAATCATAATATAACATTATTATATTAAATATAATCGTACTCATACATATTAATTAATCAAATATCTCATTAAAAATTTAGAACGTCAAATTAAACAGATTATATACACCGATTGACATTATATTATAAATAATAACATTTGATATAATCATATCATATACGGTTATACACCAATTGAGTACTAATTGTTTTCATGTTTACATTAATAGATATACACCAATTGATCGAATATCTAATTAAAATGTTAAATAGTAGATATTACTAAATTAATTAATATAATGCGAGTTATTTAAATATAATTAATAATAATATTAATAAAGTATAAAAAAATTTATTAAAATTACCACTT
Organism: Heritiera littoralis; assembly: GCA_031772115.1. Lineage (NCBI taxonomy): Eukaryota > Viridiplantae > Streptophyta > Magnoliopsida > Malvales > Malvaceae > Heritiera > Heritiera littoralis. The sequence goes on from JAPDPK010000157.1 coordinate 836,351, forward strand.
ACACAGTAATACTACTCTAATATATTATTAAATTACACTTTAATTTACCATTAGAATTATTATTTTTATCCACACTTTAATTTTACATTTAATAGATAATAAATAAATTATTTTTAATAAATACTTAATTCTATCAAAATAATACTTATACACTAAGAGATTACATAATTTATTCTTAAAAGATTATTATAATATAATATATAAATCATTATTATAAGATAGCAAATTGGTTTATTCATGTATAATATTATTATAATATAATAAATAATTAATTACCAATAGCTTGAATTATTAATGTCTTTTGTTTTAAGGCTAAAAATTAAATTACCACTAGTTTGATTTATAATTTTCTCTTTTAATGATGCCCAAGCTTATAAAAAAAATTGTACTTGTATTGTTTAATTTAATTACTTAACTTTTTCTAATCTTAAAAACTTGAATTTTAATTTTAAGATTAGTTTTTTTTTAATCTAAATTTAATATCTTTCTATACTTGAAACTTTAAGAAAATATAGTTTAAATTTAATTTATTAAAAATATTTTTAATGTGGTGCACAAAATATCAAATTCAAAGTTTCAAACAAATATTGAAATTATATAATTTTTTATATATTTGATTTATTACTGTATTAAAATTAAATTTTATTATAAAATAAAATAATAAAATGTTAAAATGATTTTTATAATAAAATCAAATGTTAAATTAATAATATATTTATTATTATAAATGCAATAAGTATAATATTAAAGATTATTTGATATCATATATTATGGTGTTTTAAATTAATTTAATTTAATTGAATTAAAAAGATTCAATAGTTATTTTGCTGGTAATACATAATTGATAAAATTGTATAATAAATAATAATTATTTTCAAAATTTTAAACTTTTTAATTAAAAAAGTGTATCAATTATTTATTTATTTTTAAATAATAATTATATAATTATAATTTGAGTTTTCTCGGGTATAAATTCGATTTTTTTACGGGTTTCGGGTTGAATCGATCTCAGTCTCGGTTCGTATTGGGCTCGAGTTACGTCGGGTTCGAGTTTTTTGGGTTTCGGGTTTTTTCAGTTACGAGCTTTTTCGATTACGGGCCTTTGATTTTTTTGGTCAATTCGGGCTGGTCCTGGTTCGGTCTTGGGCAGATTCGGGCGGGTTTTCGGGCTCGGGCCAGTTTTTGCTACCTCTATGCAAGAACCCTAAATTCTAGTACTGTTGTACATGTACGACCACTCACCACTATTCAATTCCCTGTGTATTTCGCAGGTTCAGACGAGACAGTAAGGTGGGTCCCACAGGCCTTATAGTGTACAGATGGACGTGAGGGATTGGACAGATATTGTAACAAGAGCCCAATAAGCCTATGGTAAGAAATTCCAACCTAAAATCCTTCATTTAGATTATTTTTGGGAAGTACGAAAATAATTTAGAAAATAATGATTAAGTACATAACTTGAATGAATTTTCGTGAATAACGGTCAAACTAAATGGAATTGTGACCTACTGACTGAAGCATGATATTCTACATGCAATTAAGTTCTAGGCTATGTCAACAAATGGATTGAATGTTGGGTAAAGTAAGAAATTTAGGCGATTTACCTGATAGGGGTATTTTCGTAATTTCACTTTTACAATAGGTAAAACACGAACCAAACCACCTTTATTCCTTAAAATATGTCTAATAATAATATTTGGTGATTAAATCTGAATTTTGGGAGTTTAATTGGATAATTAGAAAAATTACAGAAGCTTAAGGGCATTTTTGTCTAAAAATTTCATAGCCAAGGGCAAAATGGTCATTTTAACCTTATTTAGAATATTCTATAATTTGCTATACACATCAGTCGGCCACTATTCTCCCTTCTTCAACCTTCCTCACGTTGCCACCATAGCCACCTTAAGTGAAGAAATAAAAATCTCACAAAATCACCATTAAAGTTAAGCTAACTCACCAAAGTTTTTTCTACAACACCATCTAGAATTTGATTCTCTACAAACCCATACCCACAGATCATTAGATGGTTGAGAAAATCAAGAGGCAAGGAGCACTATACCATTTGGCCAAGAAGAGGTAAATCCATGCTTGTGATTTCTTTCAATTTTAATGGTAGATAATGATAAATCTAAGTGTGTTAAACATGGTTTTGATATTGGTTTGCATTAAATCCCAATGATTCCACTCCCTAGGGCTTTGAACATTAGAATAACTTCATGAAACCATGTTGTTTGATGTATAAAAATGAAGCTAGAATGATGAAGGAAGATGATTAAGCATGAAACAAGTGATAAAAAGTTGAAAATCCATAAGCTTGGCTACATATACCGTTCAGCCATTAAAAAGGAAAGGGGTTTTCATGCTTCATTTGATGAATTTAGGGTGCCATGAGACTGTAGAAATTGAGAGGACATTGTTGATGAAGTCAAAATTAAAATCGGAGTTATATAGGCGAAGTTATGTTTTAGTACCGATATAATTTATATGGTTTAATATTTTCTACTGACAATATGGTAGAATTTGATGAAGGAAAAATTATTAGAAATTTAATTATGGTGAATAATGGTAATTGGTATAATGTTTTGCAGCCCAGGAGTGTTGAATCCCAAGTGGTGCTATCGACGAGTCGGTAGAAAAAGTACAAGTAAGGGATGAGTGTGTAAACTGTAAGGATACTGTGAATGCATGTTTTGGCTTAAATGAATTTTATGAAGTGATTTGGAAATTAATTGCTTTGGAATTGGTGGATTTGTGGACATTGGCTGGTTTATAAACTGTATTTTTCGTGTAGGAAGGCTAGGTTAGAAAATAGCCGTTACTCTGCCGAAAATTATAGAAATTCTAAGAAATTATTTCTAATATTTTTTTAAGGATAGAAATAGGTAGAATTTCAAGTGATTTCCATGGTATTTATTAAAATTTCTTAATTTTAGTATTTATCGAAAAACAATATTTAAATATTCATGTTAATGAATTTTAATTACGTAAAGGTACCAGCATATGTTTATTATCGTTCTACAGATAAATAGAACATTTTAAAGAAAGAATATTGAAGTGTGAATATTTTATAAATTTTTATTCATAAACTTAATATGTTTTCAATATATTTATTTATGGACTGATTAAAGATATTATCAATGAAATTAATTTTATAAATGGTGTTTCTACTGGATATACACTATTTTGAGACTGTTAGGCCCCGTATCATGCTCATGTGTCATGTGTTACTGTTATTGTACTGTTGTTGATAGATATTGATCCTATTATCAGCATCCCTTGTCACTTAATCGGTGCATACTGTAGACCCCATAAACTATGGCCATATATGTCTCACATGTTATTATTTCTCTCTTTTTGGGATATTATCATAGCATGATATTCTTTGGTTATTACTTGGTCTCCATTATACTGTACTGTTTATTTCACTGAAAATGCTACTGGTACCGAAGTGAACGTTTTAAATCTTGACTGTATTGTGAAGTTTAAAGCGTACTGTACTGTTTATTAAATTTGATATTGAATTGTTTACTAAAGTGTTGAAATAAAAATTTTTATATATTGATATATATATATATATATATATATATATATATATTGCATAATACCATTTATTGTCTTTATATGATTTAAAATTTCAAAGAAAACCTAGTACATTGTTGGTGCGATTCCGATGGGGTACGCCGTCGTTGGCGACCCCTTTCCCTTCCCTCCTCTTTCCTTTTTCCTCCCCTTTCGATTCTTTCTCATTTCTTATTTTTATTTATTCTTATTTTAAATTATAAAAAATATTTTAATTTAAATATTTTTTAAAGAAAAAATATTTTTTTGAATATTTTTAAATTTTTTTAAAAATATTTTAAAAAAGAAATAAAGTTGATGTGGCACGAAAATGATGTGGCATTATTGCCACTGTCACGAACTGAAATATCAAATAGTTAATTGATTTCACGCAATCAAATCATATATGGTTGGGCTCTCTGCAGTGTCAACTTATATTCAAAATGGAATTTATTTATTTTTATACGAACCTATGATTCGAAATCCAAACACATAAACAAAAATATAATTATTTACATCTTAGGTATTATATACATAAAAGTGTACTGTACAACAAGTTTGAATACAAAAAAGAAAACTGTCGCATACCTCGACGAAATACTATGCTCGCCTGAGGGATACCAAAAATCAGGTCCTTCAGAAAGCAGACCCTACTCTGGAAGTAAGAAAAATAAAGAGGTGAGCTATTTGCTCAATAAGAAATATATATACAAATGCTGATACATCGTATCCTATATGCAGTTTAAAATTTTAATTTTAATACGAAAACTATGAATTCATGACTGAAATCTTGCAGGTACAAAGTCGAAAGGATACTATAGTGGATCAAATAACTGGATGGAGTACAAAATGATGCTTTAGAGCACCTTGTGTGTCCCGGCACCCAAGTCCACTATAGGGAGTTCAGAGATATTTAAATTAATCACAAATTCAATAAATATTCAATAGCTTGTCAAACATTTCTTTAATCATTCAGAAAACATAAATCACTCCGTAAACAATATTAAATCACATTTGAATCATTTACGAATAGATAATTCAAATAATTATAATTCACCAAACATGTTATAAAATCATAAAGCATATACAACATATAAGCGAAATCGGAAATCAAATCAAAACTAAGAGTGCCTGGATCTAAGTTAATCTAGGATTCACCACCCTAGTATAAGTTTAGTGGAAACTAGGCTTCATCCAATAGACACATGCACTATAGTAGACTTATTGCCATAGTGAAGGGGCCACAGTGTGAGCACTAGCAAGATGTCACCTGTGGGAGCTAAAGATTGGGCTAGAGTCAGTAGCATCGAAACAGAATGGAATGGAAATGCATATACTCGCAGATAGCTACGAGGCCAATAGTCTCAAAACATTTCATAAATATTTTCAGAAATGTTTATGGAGTTAAATTTAATAATCACGTCTTAAATAAATTCATAAATTCAATATAGTAAAACATGAAATTATACCACATTATCTCAAAACAATATTTAGCATGCAAAATATTTTATTCAAATGACACAAAAATCAAATATTCAAACAATTGGAAAAACATATAATTTTCATAAAAATCTTATCAGAGACTGAATTTGTGATTTAATTTCTTTTATTTTAAATACTATGCTAAATAATATTTTAAAGGGGTTTAGGCTATTTTTAGAAAAATTTCGACAACATAACGGTATATTCCAGCTTAACCCTCCTGAACGAAAACACAACTTCAAACCACAATTTCTAATTTCCAAATTCAATCCAAAATATCAATTTCAATTCCATAAAAGCCAAAATTTATCAAATCATACAACGAGGTATCCCTACGCTTCATACATATATTCCTTACTTCTCAATTTCTCGGTATTTGCCTTGTCAGCACTGGTAGCACCTTCTGATTTCGAGGGTGCAAATTCATTATCCAAACTCAATAAATTCACATATTTTATTTAAAATAATATTTAACTAATTAATTTCTAGTACATTGTCTATTGTAGCTCTAAATGCAGTCTAAATTCTACTGGTGCTAAAATCACAACTTATGCTAAACACTGCCATTTTCGATTTCGATTGCACCTACAATCTCAGAATAATTTGTACATTATTTTAGAACCTAAATTACATTGAAATAAGCATAATTTCAGCCTCCCCTTATGTTGGCCGAAACTACCTACCTAACCCACACTTTGCTTTTCTTCAAATTAAGCTTTATTACATAATCTAAACTTGTTCTTTTAATTTCCTACACCATTCCTACATGAAATTCACATTGAATGGCCTCAAATTCATGCTCCCCTTGTCATGGCCGAATAGGTTCCTTCTCCTTAAACTTGGTGTTTCTTCCATTTAAGCTTAATTAAGCTTGTTTTCATGTTTTTCTTAATTTTTACATGATTCCTACATCAAATTCCCATCAGAACACCTCATGTTCATGAAGAATGGATGGTGGCTGAAACCCTCAAGTGCCTAGTTACCTAATTCTAACATGATTCAAGCTAAGAGAAGCATGAAAACATTTTAAACACATGGTGATTAACTAGAAAACCATGAAAAATTCTAAGTTTCTCAACTTCCTCACCTTGACCGAAACTAATGGAGGGCTTAACACTATGATTTTTGTTGTTTTGGCACCAAAATGTAGAGGAGCTTGAGGAGAACAAGGTTGGTGAAGACAACTTTTGATTTTAGTGTGTTTTTGGCTAGGTTTTTCTCATTTTCTCTCTCTTCTACAAGGTCACATTAATGGAGTAATGTTTGCTGCTGGTTTTTGCCAAAAATGTAAGAAGAAGAAGCTGGAAATATCATTTAAAGTGATATTTTCTTGGCCAATTTACCATTTTGCCCTTATACTTAAAGAAACTTTTCAATTTTGCCCCTAAAGTTTGACTTAGTTGAAAATAGTCTATCCAATCTCCAAAATATTTCATTTAATCATAAACACCTCTATTTAACTTGTTCTAATGGTTGGTGAAGCTTTTGTTAGGGTTCGGTTATTGATTTGGGTGAAATTACCAAAATACCCATAACTGTAAAATCGCTTAAATTTCTATTTTACCTTTAATTTATTCCAGCTGTCTACATGTCCTAAAACTATATTTCATGAAGAATTATTTACTATAGATAGTGGGTCAAAAGTCCATTTAGTTTGACCGTTATTAATAGAAGTTCCGACGGCCCATGGACTAAACCATTATTTATCAAATTATTGCACATTTTTTTTGAAACATGCAAAAATAATTGAGTTTGATGTTAGGATTCTTGCCATCATAGTATTCGGCCCTAAATATCTAATCCATCGAGTTTCACCTCCATCGGGACCTTAAAGGGTTAGTGGGGCCCACCTACTATTTTGCCTTTATACTTCAAATATAATTAACACTTTATTAATTATAAAATATTCAATATTCTTAATTATATAAATAAAATTAGACAATGCTTCAAAATAAGAGGTCTCACAGCCACGTGTCAAATTCTTATTAGGCATTCCAAGCCACGTTAGCATTTTGCAAACGACGTTAGTTTTAGGTACTAAAGTGTCTGACAAAAGTGAAGTTTAGGTAACAAAGTGATAACGAAAATTCATTAAGTACCAAAGTGATAAAAGTGGTATAGTTTGGGGACCAAATGATACATTAACCCAAATAGGAAGTGATACAAGGTTATAAACATCAAAATTACCAAAATCACACACCCTTAGGTATGATTATTTAACTGTCGAAAATTCTGTCTCAAGGTTCCCTTAGGTTTTTGATTTTAGGTCTTCCCATTGTTTTTCGAGCCACCACTTTCACAACATTTAGGGGATAGTAGTACAAGGTCAAATACACCAAAATGCCCAAAATTCAACACTCCTACCAAAACATAGAGGCTGTCAAAATTGTAGGGCTATAGTGAGCTTCGAGTTTCGATTTCATAGATTTTCATGAACGATTCATTATCCTATGATCCTTGAATCTTTCTAGCATGTATGTAAAACATTTTTACACATCTTTATGCTTAAGATTCATCAAATTACAGCAGCCACAATGATCTCCATGCTCAAATCGAAATTCATATGAACAAAGTTTCATGCAAATTCAAAATTTCAATTTGTTTAAACACATTGCATAATATCTTTCAATTGTTTAAATCATTATTCAAACATAATAAATCAATGATTAAGATTAATTTCAAGAATTGAAAACCTTTTAAAAAAATATTTTTAAACATCTTAATTCAACAAGAAATCTCATCAAATACCTAACATGCTTCTTATGCATCAATGGCAATAATTAAAAACCCAAATTTCGATTTTCTATCATATTAAGTGGCTCGAATACCAATTGTAGGTTATGGTTCATGCTCAATCATAAACATACATCATAGAGTACATAGTAGAGTACATAATAAACATACAATGCTGAAACCAACCAATGGATCACACTTAACACATGGAAATCAACATACACATCATAATCATGGATTTCAAAAGAATTTCATACCTTAATCTTTAGGACTCGTAACTCAAGATCATGAAGATTTAACCAAACACGTACATCGAACAGGTTGTTTCAATCCAATAGCCGTTTAATTGCCTAGCCTTTAACGGTAATCCTCACAGATAACAATAAGATTCTACAGTAGGATAAATTATATTACGACAGTCTCTATGCTAGTAGATTGAGATTCTTATCTCGCCATCCAGTCTCAATTTTGTCTTCTAGCTATTAAGAAATGTTTTCTTAATCTTTAATTAGCCTAGAAGAATTTAGGAATCAAGACCACAAGAGACAATGAGGGCGGGGGCATAAGGAACAATTCCTTAGGGTTTGTGCCGTCAACAACTAGGGTTTCTCTCTTCGTGATGGCCAACATAATAAGGCTTTTTATAGGCTAGGGCTTTGTCTCTATTTAATTGGTATAATTACCCTTTAACCTTAGAATTTATTATAATTATAATTTGACCCACAACTTAATTAAACACTTTTAAATAATCCACCTAATTAAACATTTTAATTGGGCCCAATTATAATTCTCTTTTAATAAGTTCAATTAAGAAAATCGAAGTTTCCAAGCCTATCAATTTAATTTAATTCGTTTGTTATCTTATTGTGGGTAACCCATTGGGTTTCCAACATTTTGGCAATAGATTAAATTTTCATTTAATTTATAGATCAAGAGTGGCATTTAACAATGCATCATGACTACCTAAATGTTAAAAAAGTCAAATAGTTTGACCAACTTATTAAGTGTGCAACATCTCAGTGTAGTTTGATCATTTCATCTCAGTATCTCACAAATGGACAGAGTCTAGCTCAGTGTGACATTTTCTTTTCTACACTTGAACTACCAACATTAACTTTAACTCTAATTTTGCCTTGGCCAAGGACTACAAAATTAATGTGAACTAGGATACGTGAGTTATTATCCTCTTAAGTCACTCAAGGAGATGAATCCTTATCTTGACTACTCATCCACTTTCATATGTTTCAGGACATATACAAAAACATTTGTTTTAGGCATTTGGCTTTTCTAAACTTGTGAAGATGGAATCAAAGTATGCCGGTCCACATATAAGATGACTTGGCATCTCAATTCCAGGGATTATTATGCTGCTGTGTGAAGACCGAGAATTTTCTAAATAAATATAGGTATCCGGAAAAAAATTTAATTTGGACAAATTAAAATCCAAATTAAATAAGAATAAAATTGGAGAAATTAATTTGGATATTAGGAAATCCAAAATTAAAGAAATAAAAAAGGTATATATTTATATAATTATAAAATTATATTATATAAATATATTTTTAATGTTAAAGAAATAAAAATGTGAATAAAAATATAATTATATAAATAGATTATATAATATATTTTTACACGTTTTAAATAAGTGTATATATATATATATGAAATATATATACTAATTAGATCAAAGTGTATATATATACATATAATTTAAGATAAAGTATGTATATACGTATATATATTAAAATTTAATAGTATATGATATATATATAAAAATCTAATTTTTATATAAAAAAAAAAAGGAAAAGAGAAGTGGGACATTTCCTTTTCTGTTAGCCAAAAACAGAAGAGGAAACTAAAGTGGAAAGAGCCGGACGACGCCGGCCACTGGAGAAAGGAAGAAGCGGGAGGAGCGACGTCGCCGGCAAAGGAAGAAGCCGATGACGGTAGACCGAGGCGGAAAGAGAAAGAAGCGGTGCGAAAACAGAAGAGAAGACCGAAGGAAAAAGAGAGGAAAAGAGAAGAGGAGATCGGCGGTGCCGACTGATCCGGGCACCGCCACTCCCCCCACGAGACCGGCGGGGACCAGGGGAAGGTGAGAGGAGCCACCGACGAAGAGGAAACCGGCGGAGGAAGGAGAAAAGAGGAAGAGAAGAGCCGCCGGTGTCGCTTCCAGATCCGGCGCCGTCGCCGGTGATGGGGCGAAACCGAGGCCAGATCCGGAGTCCTTGCAACCTCGGCAAGCTGTTGGGTGGCCGAACCGCCGGAATGGGTTGCCGCCGGTGACCGAACCGGCCAGCAGAAGATTGAACCGGTCCGACCCGCCTGACCCGGTCAACCCGACCCGACCCGATTTGACCCGGTCAACCCGAACCCGACCCGACCCGGTTCAGAAAAAAAAAAGAGAAAAAAATGAAAAAAAAAAGAAAAAAAAAGAGAGGAAAAGAAAAGAAAAGAAAGAAGAAAAGAAAAGAAAAGAAAAGGAGAAAGAAAAGAAGGAAGAAGAAGAAGAAAGAAAGGAAAAAGAAAGAAAAAAAAATGTGGTAAGGAAAATTTAAGTCTTTTCGCCATATATCTATTGGATTTATTGGAAATTTTCGGATTATTTTCTAAATGAAAATATATGTTAATTTATGAAATTGTAGCAAAAATGGAAATGAGACGAATGGTGGAGTTCGGCAAGACTCGAAAAATCGGAAAGTGCGCTAAGCTTGGCAAATAGGTAAGATACTTTTATAAAGCATTAGTAGCTTTATATTGTATGTGGGAATTATGATTTTATATCTATGATGCATTTATTTAATTGATTTTAAATGGAATTGTGATTTTATATGATGCATCGATTTAAATTGATTTGCTAAAAATGCTAAGAGGACCCACAACTGATGGTGGGGGTCTTAGTAGGAGGTAAAATTGGTGAGAATCAACGGCTGCAAGTATAAATTGTGTTTCCCTTGCAGGAGGTTAGGGAAAATTAAGCCGTTATGCTGCCGAAATTTTTAGGAAAATAATTGAGGAAAAAGATTAAGTTTCTCACATAAATGGAATCTTGGAGATAATTATTGAAAATAAATATTAAAAGGATTATATGGTATTACTGAAGAGTTTGATATTGAAATCGATGGGAAGATAGATCATTGAAAACGATAATGTGGTGAATTATATGGTCTAAACCTTATAGAATTGATAAATCAAGTGATTTTAATATCATAAATGGTATCAAGTTGAGATTGAGGTGAAATTATTTATTTGACGGATCACAGATAAAGGTGATGATAATTATATGATACAACTTAAAAGAGAAAAAAAAAATCGAAGTTGTGATTTAGATGGTCGAATGATAGAATTGCGGAATTATCAATCGAGTGATGATTATAGGATTGATAAATTCAAATAAATGGACCGTCTTAGTGGTATGAACTGAGATTTTTGGCAATAACATGGATAGTCGCAAGGCGACTTAAATGATTGAAATACTGTTGATAGTGGAAACTGGCAAATTCTTTTAAGTGGTGAATTGCCAATCAAAAATTGAATTGAGGACGTTTATGGATAATTTTAACATGATATTACATTCTACAGGCCAGATGAAAAGTGAATTGAGGATTGTGATATGATTTTTACGATAGTGAATGAAAAATGAACCGCAAGTCGAAAATTCTGAATATGTACCAATAGGTCAAACCATAAATGGATTTGATATGCGATTATTGATCTTGTGGTTCTACGATCCTCGATGTCGACTCTGGAATAGATAACGAATGAGGATATTAGTATTTCATAATTTCAGTATCCTGATGGCTATATGGAAACATGATATTTGATGCTCATAGATACTAAGAGGATTCACACTGATGAGGTGGTTCTAGTATCGGTAATAAAAGTACAATTGATTATTATAGTCGATAATTATCGAAAAGGATATTGAATACTGAATGATTTGAATACTGATTTACTGATGTGTCAAAAGGATAGTTTGAAATCAAATAATTGATGATGATAAAGTTAAATGAATTGTTTCAAAGCATTAGATGAAGGTATTACTTATATGGACATTTGAAACTATTACCAAAATTACATACGGAAATGATTTCATAGCATCGCTTTTAAGCATATTTTGCTATAGTTTCAGATGTTATAATAGCATTTATATAAATGCTATAAAGTATAGATTAGCTTTAAAAAGAAAGTATATAGTTTATACGTATTTTTATATACGAAACCTCTTAAAGAACTTCACCATATGCTTTACATGATTTTAAAAAGAAAAACTAAAGATTTAAATGTTTTATGAGACTGTAGGCACCCTAAAAGAATTAAATTCAATAAAGCATAGTGGAAACCGCCTAATTGGAGCTTTGCTCATTAGGCAGATATGCTTGTCCGACAATAGTCGTGGACAGGTCTCAGTCACGCCTGATCAGTGGGGCTGAGAGAGATGAGGTCTATGGCCATAGATAGCGCCCTAGTTGGTTTCCAGGGGACGATGACATGATTTTCACTGCTAGCTACAGTGATTTAAGTCTTTATTGATAGAGAGATGATAGGGATCTAGCCTAGTCTCTAACCGATATGCTATGAAGTCTAGAGTGTGATTTTATTGATATGAACTCTAGACTTGACATGATTTATACTGTACATGAAACAGATTTGAAATGAAATATGTTTTGAAACGGTATATGTTTTAAACATGTTTTAAAAGTCCATGAGATATGATTTCGACACGTATATGATTTATATGCGATTCCGTGTCGAACATGGCATGATATGCGGTCTAGAGTATTGTTTGATTTGATATGAACTCTAGACCTAATATGATTTGCAGTATATGTTTTAAAAGTAAATGACAAATGATTTCGACACTTACATGATTTACATACGATTTTGTGTCGAATTTAAAAGGATATGCGGTCTAGAGTATAGATTGATTTGATATGAACTCTAGACCTGATATAACTTATAGTATATGAAAAATGTTTTAAAACCACACATGTTTTAGACATGCTCTGAAAACGAATACATGAACTGAAATTGAACATGTTTCTATCATGCCTTAAAGGCAAATTTGAAATGAATTGAAAATTTATATGTCGAGCATGTCCTAAAGTATATATGATATGATTTGAAATGATAGCGGTTTAGACAGAAAAATTACATGAATTTGTATGATAATATGCTTAGTATATGAGAATTCCATGAGGAATGTCGTGACTCGACGTAAATGATGTTTCACCTATACGATGACATGACATGATATGGTACATGAACATGAAATTGATATGAAGAGGATTCTGATCACACTCTATCGTGATCATAAATTCCCAGACGATAAGTGATATGAATTGATGTAATACGGGAATGTGATTATTAAATGTAAAGTGAATTCGATAGGATATCTGCAGTAAACATGGAGAATATATGAGGGGTGTCATGACTCAGTGGTAGCGATATTTCATCGATATGATGTCATGATATGATATGATATGATATGAAACATGAATATAGAAACACACGAAGTGAATTATGACTTCGTACCACCGTGATCATGACCCATAATATGAGACTTGATAAGAGATGATAGTATACAGAAGTATGATTATGAACTGAAAAGTAAATATGAGAATTGATATGAGAAGATAGAATACAAAAGTATGATTATGAAATAAAAAGTGAATATGAGAAGTGATAATGAGATGTTATCGATGAGAAAGGATTAACTGTAATTGCATCCTTGCAAGTTTTAAGCATTTGCGGTTAAGACAGTATAATCCTACTCTTGCATTTATATTAGTATCTTACTGAGCCGTGGTTTTGCTCACCCCACTAAATTTCATCTCTTTCAGATTATTGAAGTTAACATCTACCATGTGAGCTGCTCAGTGGGCATCGGAGACGATGTATGGACTTGGTACTAGTCTTCTGAGGTATATGTTACTTATAAATACTTGTTTACATGTAAGACTTAAATTGATGCACAGTACATATTCTGTTTAACAAGTCGGGATGTAACTAAGAACCGTTTCCGTGTTTGTTTAATATTTAAATGGAATGACTATAGGTCACCTAGATAGTATAGTAACTACACTGACACCGAATACAAACCTTAAAAGGAAAAAGAAAAATTTAGTCCATAAATTTGTTGACTAAGAAAAGTATAAGAATCAAGTGAAAGTCGCGGTCTTCGGGTCGTGACATGCTGTCACATGAAAGTATATTCCATAGACATTTAAGTGAAATTACCAAACGGAATTCTCATAATGGGTCATGTTCAGTGAACTTATTAAGCACCCACATGCTATTTTCAAATATCTCCATATGTTAACTTATTAAACCAATTGCATACTTTATAAGTATAAGGCTTAGCATGTACTGATCTTTGAGCACTACCAATGCCCATTCTTGATAGTACAATGTCTATGAATAAGTTTAGGAACAAAGTTTTGATGCATAATGATCCAATAATTATAACACATTATAATTCACTTGTAAAGCTATTATGTTCCATTGGCTTTATCTACATAAGTATAATAATCACAATTATTCTTGACACTTATGGGTAAAGAAATATTTCATTATAATTGTCAAAACTCACAGTGATAATTCATATAAATATAAATGACATAAAGAATAACAATAATGTGTTTACATCCAAATTAAGTCCCAATTGGCTTGTGGGGGTTACACTATTAAGGGGTGAGTTTTAGAAACTTGATCTACTAGCATAGAGACAGTCCTAATACAGTCAAACCTCCTTAAAGTTTCATAGCTACTTGTGTGGATCATTACTAGATGCTAAACAACTGGACAATTTGGTTTGCTAAATCGGGCTTTGGTATGTAAGAACAAGGGGGGAATAAAGGTCTTAAGACGATTACATCTTGAGATATAAGGTTTGAAAATTTTGAAACTCCATCGTTGCACACAAAAGTGCGTACCGATTTCTGGAGTTAAGAATTTGTATAAAGTTTTGATCTTTGTTATTTCACTGGTTCTTTGAATCGCTTCTTCTGAATTTTAATTAACATCTTTTTAGTGTCAATTGCATGAGTCGATACCAACAATATATTTTAGATCCAGTGTGTTTAAGGTCATTCGTGGCAAAACCAATGTTTGCGAACACCATTTTTTTTTTATTTTGTTGTTGTTATTCTTTTAGAAGAAACAAATTTGTTATTGTTATAATTTTTTTTATCAATTTTCGAAAACAAAATTTAAAGGAGATATTTTTCATTTTACAATTTTTTTTCTTTCATTTGCCCAAGAAGTATGTATTTGTTGTTATTATTTTTGTATTAAAAAAAATCTATTTATGCATATTTTCAACCAAAATCGATATGACCGTAGTTTCTCCTTTCTTTTATTGTTTTTTCTTTTTATGTCATTTAAGAGTTTCAACAACTACAAGGTCCAAATAAGTTTATCAAATATTTGATGTGGTTGTAGAATGAGTTTACTTTTGTTGTGATTGTTTTTTCGTATTTTGTATTTTATTCTAGATTGTAATTATCATTATTATTTACTAAATTGATTATATAATAAATTGTTTTTGTTCTATTTAGTCGGAATATTGTTGGAATATGATATTATTTTTTCGAGTTTTTTTTATTATTAATGTGTTTTTACATTATAAGTATTTCTATTGAATTAAATAATTATAATTACAAAATTTAAAAGGTTTTAATAAGATTATTTCATTACTTCAAAGAAACAAAGAAGAAAAAAAATTTGTAATTTTTCTTTCTTCTCGCAATAAAGCATGGGTGCATCTACATTTTACAATAACTCTTTTGGATAATTCACGCATTAATTCCGTCTCTTTTATTTTTCATATAGGTATATGGGTTTATGTCAAGCTACTAATTTAGCATTCAAATTTAAAGAAACAAATATTAAAATCTTATAATTTTGGAATAAATGCTTATTTATGCAATATGATAATCTATAGTTGATTTACATTTTAATTGTTTGTGTATTGTTTTACTTTTGTACGTATATTTTTCTAGATATCTAATTTTTCATCTTTTATTGATTTTTTGAACCCACCAATTGTTTAATTTGTTTGATCAAATTTGAGATGATGTTTATTTCAAATGAAATATATAAAATTTTAACTATATTTTAAAAAACAATTTAATAATTCTATAAAAAGTTTTGACCCTTGGCAAGGCATGGGTATCATTAGTTGTGAATTAAAGTTGTTCCTCAAATTTGCTTAGAGTGGTGGTAGAAATTTGAATGGTAACATAGTTTCTTTAAGGAGAAGTGTTACCATCAAGACGAAGTATTGCATAAAAATTATAAGCCAAGTTAGAAAATAAATTAAAAAATATTAATTACTAATTATAAGCTTCAAATGCTCTTATTAGGGATTTTAGAAGGAAGATTTCTTCGGCTATTCTTGGCATTGATGTTGCGTAACTTAGCAGTGCACTGGGCTTGGTATGTTAATCTAGAAATGAAATGGTACTGTTTTGTGTACGGGCTTGCTATCTGCATATATTTGTCGGGTGAAAGGAAGATTATTTAATGGGCTTTAAGAACATAATGTGGGTTTTCAAACTCTATGGGCTTTTGCTTGTTATTTAGTAAAGAATACTTTACACAATCAAGAGATATTTAAATATAATTTGAGTATTAAAGTCATTATTATTGAGAAAGGCTTATTGTTTATTATTTTCTGTCTAAACAAAATTAATTTTAGATCATAAATCGAATAAGAATATCTGTGGTTAAAAAAAATCTCAGCTTCAGCTCAATTAAGAAGAAAGAGAATTATACTCTTTCTAAATTTAAGAAGCCCATGATGCATAGAGCCGAAAAGAAAAGGTTCTTACAAAACAACCAAACTTGGCCTAAGCAGCAGTTATTTTTATTTAAGAGAAATTAAATTAAATGTTCGACCTTTTTTCTCTATACGTTTTGAAGTAAAAATCTTAACAAAATTTGTAAGGAAACAAAGACGTATAAGTATAGAGTTTGTATATGATACACTGACAGTGTATAGTTTCTATACACTGTCAATGCATCAGAGATTGACACCTCATCAATAAGTCCTTATGGGCAAATTAAAAAAATTTATTTATATTTGCATATAAGGGCCTATTAATGAGGTGTCAACCTCTTATGCATTGACAGTGTATAAAAACTATACACTGTCAGTGCATCATATATAAATCCATAAGTATATAAGTGCATTTAAAAACGTTTGTGGATCGAGTTGTCCATTAAATTTGTGGATTTAATCCAACTCTCACCAAGTGTTGGGCGAAGATTTTCAGCTTTGATCTGACTCGATATATTAATTTATTAGTAAAAATATTTTTTATTTTAATTTAATTATAAAGATATTTAGAAATACTAAAATAAAATACTTTAATATTGTTTCTGAAAACTACAAAACTTATTTGAACCTTCACGAGCTGATTGTTTGAGGAAAAATTATGGAACTGTTAACCAAATTTGGTTATATTCTGTCCATGAATACTTTTAATTACAGCTTGTAAAAAAAAAAGGTTAAAATTGTATATTAAAAAATTAAATAATAAAATTTAAAGAAATAACAAATAGTAGTGTATATAATTTTGTAGAAAGGAAACGTGCAATATGTCTTCAAAGTGTTGGCAGCCAGCATTTTCAAATATGAAATAATTAAGTACCATCAAATTGAGTTGCACTTACTCACCCATCATCTAGAAAGCTAAGACTAACAACAGTGCAAAATGGAACTACAAAAATTCAAAAAGAAAATCATTATTATATGTCCCATTCATAGCACAAGTCCATCAAAATACGGTGGTGGAGGTAAGTGGGTCTGATTTTCCGAGTCAGATTATAACTTCAGCAAAGTTCTATTTAAAAAAAGAAGAATCTTAATTATCTACTGATCAATTGTTAATCTCGTGATTCTCTGCTTTTGCGATTGGGATTTGTGATTATCAGATAATTATAGCACAAAAATTTTGAGAAAAAGATGGTTTTAGTTTTATGGTTCGACAAGTCAAAGAAGGGACCTTCAATAATTTTCTCCTTTTATTTTGGGAGTTTAGTCAGCAATGACAACCCCTTTTTTTTTTTTTTAAATAATTTGCAAACTCTCAAACTCGTTACTTTTTTAAAGTTTTCTTTACTAAAATTGGCAGAAAGAAGTGATAAAAAAATTATTAATTCAATGATTTATCTATGAATTAAAAAAGTGATTATATGATAGAATTATTGAATAATTAAGTTTTATATTTTTATTCATTTTTTCTACAACGTAAAATCATATTTGGATAAATTCACGAAAAAAAGAGTTTGAATTTTTTTGATCGAAATTTCTCGGTATCTGAAAGTCATTTTGAACCTCGATTAATCCGGAGTCGAGTTATTGTCGAACTTTGTTTTCTCTATATACAAGACTCGAACTCGAGACTTTGCTTAAGGGATACTAAGCTCCTTCCACTTGGCTCCATAGGCGTTGGTTGAATTTTTTTTAGTTACAAGGAAAATCTTTAATAATTGCGACAGGGATGGATTGTTTGGATCGAACTTAAACTTTATAATATATCACAGTTTTTTTTAACTATTCGGTCAAGAGATTATTGGAAAAGAGTTTAAATTTTAAAGGAAAAGTACCTATATCTATTGATTAGGTTTTTTTTATTACAAATTATTTTCTTTAATACCAAAAACCATTTTCTTGAAGTTTCTACTTAATTTTTGTGAATTTGCATAACCATCTTTATAGTTTATTCCACGAAGTTCTATTTCCTTAACATATATAAAAGAGAAATGTTAGAAGCAGTCACTTTGACAGTCATATTTCAATATTCTTAATCTTATTGGACTACGTCATTTTTTAGTTTTACGTGAAGACCTCTTACTCATGTGAGAAGTTGAAAAGCTGAAGTGCGTAGATGCCAAAAAATACTTTCAAAATAACTTGTAATAGTAAGTAACATGAGTAAGACGATGAGTAAGAAGTCTTCACGTAAAACTAAGAAGTGACATGATCTAATAAGACGAAAAGTGTTGAAATATGATTGTCAAAGTGATTGTCTTTAGCATTTCTCTATATAAAATTTTGCTAAAATTTTCTAGATAGGTGGATAAAAAAAAGTTGTGATATATTGTGAGACCTGAGTTTGAATCCAAATAACTTCATCTCTTATCCTTAATGATTGAAAAAAAAACATATAGAATTTAATGATGCCCTGAAACCTAAATGGAAAATATTATGTTTTCCAATCCACTCTTTGTTCAAGATATTGAGTACTACATGTCAAAGGAATCTTTATTAGAAACATTTTATCAAGGTTACTATGTAAAGCTATTTTTTAGATGCATTAAAATTAAATTTATAATCAATTTTTTTATACTACAGTCAAATATACTTTTAAATGTTATCTGATTTAATTTTTAAAAATATTAAAAATACAATTATACAATACTCTTTCCAAATTGTAATGAGCACATTATCTCACTCGCGCACAAACACATGCGCTGAGCACATTATATATATATATATATATATTCATATTCATGTCCATTATACTTCAATAAAAATGTGTATTACTATGTAACATAACTAAAATACAACTTTATATATAATTTTTAATTAATTCACTCATTGCAGCATGATTATATGCATGCTATAGTATTCAAAAATTGGGTTTCGGAATTCAAATCTCTTTTGAAGGATTGATCAATTTATTCTATTAGAAATGTGCAAGTTTGTCCTTAAACAGGAACAGATAATATAAATTTATACAAGAAAATTTTATATTTGTTTTCTCATTCTGGACTGTTGTTGATAAGATTACTCAAGAAAATCATTTTATCAATATAAATTTATACAAGAAAATTTTATATTTGTTTTCTCATTCTGGACTGTTGTTGATAAGATTACTCAAGAAAATCATTTTATCAGAAAACAAAATATAAGTTTGTTTAGTTTTATAACAATTCAAATCAACTTTAAGACAACAAATATTAATTTGGTAATAATAATTTCATATTTGACATCTTTCTTATTATTTTATGGTATTTATTATTTATGCACCATAATTTAAAACTGCATAAGAAATTGATATATGTTAATTAATATGTATATATATTTGTTTCAGATGTTGTTAGAAAATTAAAACGCATAACTCCAATTAATGATTAAATCCATTATATTAAGTTTGGAAAAAAAGGAGCATTCTGAGGCTGTTCACATACGATGCCTTAATTTGCTCCATTCTTTCTTTTAATTTGTTTCTTTTTTAATTTTTAATTTTTATTTCTTCTTTTGGGGCCCATTATTTTTTTGCTTAATCCCAATTTGCTCCTATTTTTTTGTTTCTTTATTATTTCTTTTGGTGGTGTTTTTTCCTGTTTAAAATTTTCTTTGTCTTTTGATAACCTTTTCTCCTTTTCATTACCTTGATGTTTTTCTCTCTTTTGTTTGTCCACATGTTTCTTTTTTTTTCTTGTCAGCGTTTTGTGCCTTTTAGGTCAATACGAAGGTATTGAGAAAAAAAATACATTGAAAAGTGAACAAAAAATCCTTGAATGTAGTTTTAATAAGAGAAAAAAAAAAGAAGAGTGGACAAAACAAGATAAAACTTTGGAAAGAGGAAAAAAAAGAAAAAAAGAAAGAGAGGAGTGGGTAAAATAAGGCAAAATGAGAGAAAAAAAACCACGAAAGAAGAGAGAGAAGGAGAAAAAGAAAAATGACAAGGGAAAAAGGCTGAAAAAGGAAAAAGAAGAATGATAAAGATGATATTTTTTTAATTAGAAATGGTAGTTTTTTTTGCAAGAAAAATGACGGAGCTAGCTTTTTATTAGAAATTATTGTTTTTCAAATACCATTTGTAAATTTTTTTCTTCATTTTTCATTGTTCTTCGCATATTTTAGTCCCTTTAATTTGTCCTTTTTTAGGTCTAGTCATTGTTTAGTTGCTATAGTAAATCTATTTTAGCTTGTTCTATGAGTGAGATCTCAGTAAGCTCAGAAGATAAGCTTTGTTGGTTTTCTTTTTGATTGTGTTTGTTTAAAATGTGATTTCTTTTAGAGTTTTCTCTTTTCTTAAAACGCTTTATTTTTCTAATAATTTTACTCGTTGCTGATCAATGTTGAAAGGATTGAAAAGAGAGAGCATAAAAGAGAACAAAGAAAATAAATTAAAAGGTAAGGAAAAAGTTTTTTTGGTATTGTCATCACGTTTAGGTCTAAAAATCTAAATCGTTGAACAAAACCAAAAGTCGTCACAAATCATTTAAACTTAGGGTATGATTAGCCATTTATTCAAAATAAAGATCATGCATTAATTTATATTAAAAAAGCCTAAGTTTGGGACTATGGTTATAAGTTGGAAAAGATTAGCACCCCGCGTCGCCTATCCAAAAATAGTACAATCTAGTATTAACTTTATTCTAAGTTTGCCTTATGTTTTTATTAGTTTCAATAATTAAATATTGGTAATAATTTTCAAGACCTTTCCATCAATCTGCCTCCAGTCTTAAAAAATTCTCTCACCTCAAGGTGGTTCAAGAAGTACCAATCGACTTTATTAAACTTTATCGTCGGATTGATCAAGTGTTTTATTAAATTTCTAGCCTATTTTGACTTTCTTCTAATATTTATTATTTTGCTAAAGTTTTCTAAATTTTATTATTTTATATTTTTATTATCTTGAAAGTAAATATGAACTATATGTTATTGAAAATTCTTTTTAAACATTTTACCAATATGGCTCAGGTTAAAAAGAATTTTCTCATCTAAAAATTTCTAAAGAGTACTGATAGACTTCCTTGAAATTTCATCATTTACATAATTCACATTTATTTCGTTTATTTATTTATTTATACATATTTACATTTTCATAAATAATCCTAATTTCCTAATTTTCTATTTCATATTGAAATCTAATTTCAAACAAGCAAACGTATATATAAAAACAAAACAAATACATAAATTTCACAAAAATATATCAAACATGCAAAATTAATTATTTCAAACATATTAAATCAACTAATTGAATTTTAATTGCCTAAACTTATCATTCAAATTATTATTATTTTTATTTTATACATGAATCAAATATCCTAAAGTCTTTGCTTTAAACTCAATCATACACTAAGAATTACCTAAATTTACATAATCAATTTTTTCAAATTAAATTAATTACTAGTTGAATCAACTAAACTATTTAAACCAATGACTAGTAAGATTAATTAAACTCAACTAAACTATTTAAACCAATGACTAGTAAGATTAATTAAACTATGGATTAAATTATTTACTCAGATGAATTATCACATACAAAATTATAATTAAAAACAATTGGGAAAACAAAGTAAAAAATCACAAAAAAGAAGAGCATAACCAATCAATCTAGTTTGTTAGAGTCAGGTAGAGTTAGTGCCCCGCATGAATCTTATTTAGGTTATTGGGTCAATAGTCAATCCTCCTAAATGACACTATTTGGGGTTAACCACTACTTCGACTCTCGGAAACTGTTCTTACACGCTTCACTCCATTCCAAGTTTACCCCTTTTCGAGTGAGATGAGTAAATGGTGTAGAAATTTTTAGAGAATCTTTCAATGAATCTCCAATAGTATCAGGCTAGCCTTATGAAGTTGCAGATCTCTGTCACAATCTTCGGTCTCTCCCACAACATTGTAGCCTTAATCTTAGATAGATCAATAGACACCCTACCCTTAGATACAATGTAGCATAGGAAGGCAATTTGATTGAGCTAGAATTCACATTTACTAAGTTTGGTATATTGTCTTTCCTCCTGGAGAATTTGAAGGACTATACGCAGATTACTCATATTCCTCATGCATGTGGGAGTAAACCAAAATATCATTGATGAAGACTATGACAAACTGGTCTAGATAGGGTTCTAAACACTTCGTTCATCAAGCTTATAAAGGCTGTGGTGTATTGGTCAATCTGAACGGCATAACAAGAAACTCGTAATGCCTGTTTTGGTTCGAAAAGCTGTCTTTGGTATGTCCTTTCCTTTCATCCTTAATTGGTGGTACCCAGACCTCAAATCTATTTTAGAGAAGACTTGAGCGCCCTTAAGCTGATTAAATAGATCAACAATGCGTGGAAATGGTACTTGTTCTTGATAGTGGCCATATTTAGCTACCGGTAGTCAATGCACAGTCTCAAACTACCGTTCTTTCTAACAAACAAAACTAGAGCACCCTAAGAGGATACACTTAGGCGCATGAACCCTTTATCCAGTAGTTCTTGTAGCAATTTCTTTAATTCCTCCAATTCGGCCAATGCTATGCTATATGGAGGTTTCGAGATTGCTGAGTACCTGGCATCAAATCAATGGTAAAGTTAGCCTCTTGTTTAGGGGGTAATCTCGATAGATCATCCGAAAATACATAAGAAAAGTCTCTCTCACCCAACTTTGAGATACTCGAGAAGGTTGGTGATATTGAATACAAGTTGGCTTTATGTCCTTAGTTAGCTGGTGTTCACAATGTTTTCCATGTTTCAATGTTGCAAAAATATCATCGCCACCCCTCCCATGTAGCTGAGTACAGGTTATTGGGCATCCATGAGGATATGATCTATGTTGAGAAATCAGTTAAGATTTTAGATTAGAACAACAAGGTTTTGAGGTCTAAAATGATTCCGCTAGTTAAGCTGTTGTGGCATCAGCATTCTAAGGAAGAAGCCACTTGGAAAAAGTAAAGTTTGATAAGGGAGAAGCATCCTTACTTGCTTTGATACGACCATAGTCAATTTGGAAAACCAATTTTCTAAAGGTAGGAGGCTATAATAACTACAATTTTTATACGTGTGAAATTATGCTAATTGACCGTTTCAAGGGTGTTTAGAAGCCAAATTGTGACATTTCAAGATTTAGTGTGGGAATGCAGGCTTTCACATTAACTAGCCAATAGGCTCCATGGGAGTACACACCCACCCAATAACCACGTAAATACCTTAACTTTATCATAAATGGTTTTAGGTAAAACAATATAGTTCCCATTGTTAAGATGTTGGCTTATCCCGAGATTTAGGCAATAAACCAAAAATTTTAGTTTTTGCTTATGACCAATTTGCCTTGTTTTGATCATATCTCTTAATCGGAGTATTGAAAAGATAAACTGTAAAATTTATATGAAATCTAACTTAAAGATATTCCAGTCGTATAAAGATCTTATTTTAATTCCTTACGGATTAATACCAAACAAATCCTAAAGTTGCACTAGGTGGAGTGAACCTTCTTCAACTGATCCAGTTGTAAAGAGTTAAGCATATCTTTTAGTAGGAAACTATGATTAAGGAAATTCAAAATTTTTTTCGAAAGATAGCCCAAAATTCTTTTCAACCATATAAGGCTCATCTTCTAATTCATTACAGATCAACAGCAATAAATTCTTAAAGTCACGTCTTGTGCATGAATTTCAGAAAGTAGGTAATCAAAAAAGAATCGGGCATAACTTTTGATAGGGAATTCTGATTTAGGTGATTCAAATTGGATTGAAAATCTAATTTAGAGACCTTTATGATCATGTATGGCATGTTAATAGACTTTTTGTGGATCAATACAGTTAATTGTCAAAATTTAGACTCAAAATTTGAGTAATTAGAATGAACTGACTAAGTCGGAAAAGTTTAATAGGATATGGGGCTTAGTATGATTAAAAGGATTTTGAAAGGACCTAAATGGAATGAAAATAATGTATTAAAGGGTCCATATATAATAAAATCAAAATAGCTATTAGAGATTTATGATAACTTATATAAATCAAGGATTAAAACATAAATTATTCATTTTGAAACCCATTAACTTGTAACCCATTTTTAATCCCTTTCTCCCTTGGTATACACAAAATCAAAACATGGAAGAAAAATTGGGAGAGTCTCAGTTTTGAATAAGAAAGAAGAAGAAATTAAAGCCTAAACTCTTCTTCCCCAAACTGGTTTTATTCTTCTCCTCCCTCTATTGCTTCCAATTTTGGGAATTAAGATGAAGGTAAACTGAAAATTGGGGAAATCAAGTTATGGTTTTAGCGACAACAAATTGAAGGGTAAGTGATCTTCATTTCAGGTTTAATTTTTGAAGAATTCTCAAGGATTCAAGCTTAGGGTTTTGGCCATCAAAGGGAATTCATTGGGTAAGTGTAATTTTTACAAATTGTAACCTTATATGTGTTAGGTGTGTAGACACCCCATTTTGTCCGGGATCTTTTTTTTTTTAGACGATGAATTTAATTTTTGTATTACTACCTTATTTATTATTAAAATAAAAAATAAAAAAATAAAAAAAATAATAAAATGAAAAGAAAATGAAAAAAATAAAAAAAAGATAACAAAAAATAATGAAGTGATCAAAGAAGAGAAATTTGGAAAGGAAAATCAAGATCTCAACATAAGGCAAGTCAATGAGAAATCAATGAAACAAATTTGGATAGTATCAAATTGGAAAATTAAAAATAAACCGTGTCAATTAAAACCAAGGTCAATTTGGAAAGAAAATCAACAGAAAATTTTGAGGAAGGATTTGAAAGAAAAATTTTGGAAATTAAATCAAACAAGTCAACTCCAAGATTGTGCAAAATTGGAAATCAACATCAGAATCAAGAGATTTGATACAGAGCATTAATAAAAGTTTTCCAAAAATAATGTAAAAAAAAAATCAAGAATAAAAAGGGGGAAACCCTAGAGGAAAAGAGGGGAAAAAAGAAAAGAAACCTAGGCGGCTACTTCATCCCCTAGCCGCTGCTCCTCTCGGTTCTTGGCCACAACTCCATTGGTTGCCGAGTTTTCCTGCATCGTGACTCTGCGTACCACCTTATATTACTGCACCATCACCATTGCTTGAGGTTCCTCAGCCACTGCTGACCCCTGTGCACGACCATACACTGTCCTGCTCCAAGCCACGACCAAAAAAAAATTATTGCATCTGTGTTCTTTGCACCGCTGCTGGTTTTATTCTTTCTCAAGATATATAGGATTAAATTCACAAAAATAATCACAAAAGGGGGGACGAGAAGAAAGGATCAAAATATCTTCATCACCATCATCTTGGTTCGTCACCATCACCACCCAGCCCACAACATCTTCATTATCTTCATTGCTACCGTTTCTGCTCGTTGCAACACCACCATCATTCCCTGCCACCGTGTGCTGCCTCTCCATCGCTGCGGCAAGGAGTGTGGTTTCCCTGTCCTGTCGCTGCATCATTGTGAAACCAGCCCCTGCTGCAGCGATTGCGTCGTCCCATGCTTGCTTCACTGCCGTCCACTGCATCGAGCCTTGTTGCTCTGTTATTCTTGTTCTGACTCGCCACCTTTGTTGCGTGAAGACACTTTCTCTGTACAGGTGAGTTGCTGGTTTAGCAACATGAAAACAACATGAATGACAGAGATCAAAAGAAAGAACGTGGAAGAAGAAAAAGAGGAAAGAGAGTGAAATGACACTGTCCTTTTTAAGCTTTGCAGTACCATCATCCTCAAGCTCACTGCTGTGTCGCTCCCTGCCTGCTACCGTCGAGTAGTTTACATTGCAATACTGAAGAAGAAAAGAAAGAAACGTGAAGACAAAGAACCATCTGATCAAGGTAAATATATTTAAAGATTTCTTTTACAAGAACAAAACCTGGAAAAAGTCTCTCATTTTTTACTCAATTCACGTGCATTTTTGTTTAACATTTTTCCTTTCATGCTATATTAACGTGACCACCAATTCACTTTTGGATCTCAGTTATGCATGCTTAATGGTGATATCTTACTATCTTGTCAAGTTGTTATTAGTTTCATTATTTTAAACATAAAAAAGGTTGGTTTTAGTTTTCTGTACCAAAAAAAAAAGGGTTGGTTTTAGTTTTTATTATTTTAAGCATGTACTAAATATATTTTTAGGGTGTTTACGAAATTTTTGTTGTTGTTTTTAGTTAATTTATTACTCCGTTTTATTTAATTAACTTATTTTATTTAACTAATTATGAATTTTGTTTTTAGTTTAGAATTAGATTTGTTAACCAATAGAAATTAAAAACCAAATTAGCCTAAAAATAAATCTTTGTACAAACTCACATAAAAATTAATTAAAAATTAAATAAAAATAAATAATTGAAAGGAATGAATATAAGTTATACCGATGATGGCATTTTGAGAAAGTCAATTGAGACGTCTTAAAATGTCTAGGTGAGAGGATTCTCCCTTAAGTTGAGCCAAATAGATGGGATACTTTTGGGAGAATTTTCAATAAAATATAATTCATATTTATTTTAAGATTAAATAAATATAAAATAAATGAAATGAATAAAAATAAATTAGGCAAAGACTAAAAATTAAATGAGCACAAATAAAATAATAGATAAATAAAAGGATAATAAATAAGAAATAGGAATTAGGTTGAGAATTAGATTTTATAGAATGAGTATGAATTATGCCGATGATGAAATTTCGAGAAAGTCAATTGAGACTCTTTGAAATTTCTAGGTGAGAGGATTCTCCCTTAAGTTGAGCCAAATTGATGGGATACTTTTGGGAGAATTTTCAATAAAATATAATTCATATTTATCTTAAGATTAAAAAGATATAAAATAAATGAAATGAATGAAAATTAATTAGTAAAGACTAAAATTAAATAAGCATAAACAAAAAAAATAGATAAATAAAAAGGATAATGAATAAGAAATAGGAATTAGGTTGAAAATTAGATTTTATAGAATGAATGTGAATTGTACCAATGATGAAATTTCGAGAAAGTCAATTGAGACTCCTTGAAATTTCTAGGTGAGGAGATTCTTTCTTAAGTTGAGCCAAATCGATGGAATACTTTTGAAAGAATTTTCAATAAATCATAATCAATATTTATTCTTAGTAAATTAAATATGAATAAAATATAAATAAATATAGATGAACAAATATAAATATGAGAACATAAATTAGATGAAAAATTAATAGGAAAATAATTAGTAATTAATAAGATTAAATAATAAAGAAATAAATATGAGTTATACCGATGATGAAATTTCAAGAAAGTCAATCGAGACTCCCTGGAAATTTTTAGGTGAGATGATTCTTTCTTAAGTTGAGCCAAATTGATGGAATACTTTTGAAAGAATTTTCAATAAAATATAATTCATGTTTATTAAATAAATATAAATAAATATAAATAAATAAAATAAAGATAAATTAGATCAAGATTAAGATTAAAGAAATGTAAATAAAATTAGATAAATTAACTAAATAGCTTAGAATAAAAATTATAGGAAATAAAAAATATGAATTATGCCAATGATGAAATTTCAAGAAAGTCAATTGGGACTCCTTGACTTTTCTAGGTGAAAAGATTTCTTTTAAGCCGAGCCAAATTGATTGGACGCTTTTAAGAAAATCTTCAATAAACCATGATTCATATTTATTCTCTAAATAAATAAAATAAATAAATAAAATATAGAGATAAATATAATATGAAATAAGATTAAAAAATATAGAAATTAATATGGAGTCGAAATTAGAGCCAAAGTTAGAAAGAATAAGATTTTCATAAATTATTTAATTGATCCGACGATGGAGTTTAAGAAAGTCAATCGAGACTCCTTGAACATCTTGAGGTGAGGGAGATTTTTAAGATTGGAGCCAAATTGATGGAAAAATCTTAGAAATATTCCCAATATATAAGCATATCGAAATTAATATAAACACAAGGCAAATTGTAAAGATAACCTAAAACTAGTTGGTACCATTTTAGGATGGGCGTTGTAGGGGTGCTAATCCTTCCCTACACGTAACCGTACTCTCGAACCCTAGTGTCTTTGAACGTAGACCAAGCCTTATCCTTAGTTTGAATAGGGGACCAATCACACCTAGGTTAGAATGGTTGGTGGCGACTCCATTTGATTTTAGTGTCTAGCTATTAGGTTTTCCCCAAAGCCTAATACGTTATGACAAGGTGTATGATTTTAGACATGATTGATGTGTTAATTTGGATTGTCAGTAGCTAAAGCTTTAAATTAAAGTTTGACAACTTTGTGGAATTTGGAGATTTTCTTATTTAGGCTTAAATTGATATTAGTTTTGTAAATTAGAGCGATTTGGAGGCTTAATTTTGAAATGGTATAATTTTAAGGTTTGATTTTTAGGAGAATTTTTTAAGTGTGATTTTGACATCTTCACACAATTGGGGAACTGTTTAAATAGGATTTAAATTATTAAATTAGTCCATGCTATATGAGATTGGGAAGTTAAGTGATGACTTGATGGTATTCAAATAAGAAAATGCTGGAAAATTCTTAGTATAAGTTTGATTTCTGTGGCCTAAAGTAACAAGAAATTTATCTCTGTTTGTTTAAAGTTGAATCGTGTGAAAATGATAGCTAACTTTAATTGTGGTATAATTGGTGTATGAATAGCCTAGATCAAGTAAGTGATTGAGATTTCAAAATGTTAATTTTGAAGTATAAGGCTTACGGCATGGCTTGGCACACCATCTGAAAGCATGAATTTGATGCCTACACTTGGCTTAACACAATTAGAAGCACAAATAAGGCTATTCGATATCACGCTCTTTGTATGGAACTTATGCACCTAGAATCTTTACATGGTTAATTTTAGAAACACTACTAAGGGTATACGTGAGATTCAAAGGCATTTAGACGACACATTGACACCTCGAGCTATTTGAGCACTTGTTAGGTGAATGACTTTAAAAATGCATGTGCTGTTTGATACTAAGCTTTTGGCATGAATCATTGGTGATTTAATGTGGTTGCAAATGTGTTGTGTAGTGGACCATCACGGTACTTGAGCTTGGTGAGGACTGGAAATCAAGCTTGGAGGCATTCGATTTGCTAGCTTTGGACTATAATAAGTAGACTTTATAAACTATTCTGGTTTGCATTTAAATGTTTTAATATTTGATTAAATTGTGATTTGAATTCTGAAATTGGTGCTACTGCACACATAATTTAAGTTTTGAATTACCAAGGCATCTTCAATGCTAAATGAGTTGTGAATGGATTTGAAATTATGCTTTTGTATTCGGCCAAACAGGGGTTAAGATACCTTAGGCTTTACTTTTGAACACTACCTAGTTTTCATAATGATGGTTTAAGAAAGAAATGTGTTTTACTACTTTGGCATGTTTTAGAATTCATGAAATTGTATAGTTTTGAAAATAGATACATGACATAAGTTGTTTTTAAAGATTTTTAAAGTCTATGTATTCATGACATTGAAATCATTAAAAATGTTTTGAGTCTTAATTATGATTTTGAAAATGTTTACATAAGAACCTGTTTGAGATTGATTTAAGCTGTTTGACATTTGGTCTTCGGGTACCTTAGTACCCTTAGAGAGTTTGCATCTTTGACACTTATGTTTCTTATGATTTAGGATTAAGCATATTTTTCTTGACAACTTTGTTTCACCTCAAAAAAGTTTCACTATTTGAAAAACTGTTCATTTGAGAAACTTATAGAAATTCATTTTGAACTATTTGTACAAGCCCTTTTAGTACCTTAGAGTTTGAACCCTCAAGATTGATTGGCACCTATAAGGCTTATTAGAGCAACGTTTGAACCTGCTTCTTTGAGCATAGGATCAAGAGTACTTAGGCTTGTCTAGCATCATTGAACAAGTCTTGATTCCACTCGATTAATGAAATTAGAGAAAGTTCGGATCTATGGCCATAGGTAAAGCCTACTTTAGGAGTATGGTCACTGATAGCTATAGTGAATCCTTGTATAAAAGTCTTTATAAGTTTAGGATATGCCTCATCTCATATTTGTATTTATTTTGCTTCGGTTGGAAGCATTTGATTGTTTGAATTTGGAATACTTGTTTTGAACTAAGTTTTGAATTATGAATCAATTAGCTTACTGCTTGTTATTGTGATTCGATTAGAAAACATTTGACTATGTGAAAGTTTGGATATTTTGGTAAATGGCATACTACATCGGTTTAGTAACTGTGAAAAATCAAACTATTGTATTGAGAAGAACTTATCAATGATACAAAACCCCTTAGGATTATATACAACTGCTGTTAAGCAGCAAATAGGAAACTAAAATCTGCCTAAATCTAATCCTTATGATTTTGGGATTGTCTATCCTTAATTCTAGGGATACAGATATTTACATATTTCCTAAATTTAATACAATTGACTTTCTTACAGTCCCCCTCAAGCTGGTGAATAAATATTCTCCATTCCTAGCATAGATACAATGGTTTGAAATGCTACACTACTTAGTTCTTTAGTAAGTACATCTGCGAGTTTACCGCTAGTAGTCATATAAGGTGTGCAAATTAATCCATTATCTAACTTCTCCTTAATGAAATATCTGTCTATCTCTATGTGTTTCATTCGATCATGCTGCAGTGGATTATGTGCTATGCTGATTGCAGATTTATTGTCGCAGTATAGTCTCATCGGTCTAGGCCACTAGATCCTCAGATCTTCTAGAATGATCTTCACTCACGATAGTTCACATATTCCTTGAGCCATTGCCTAAAATTATGCTTCTATGCTAAATCTTGCCACTATATTTTGTTTTTTTTTGCTTCTCCATGTCACAAGATTTCCTCCAAGAAAAGTACAATACCCAGATGTGGATCTTTTGTCAATCACCCACCCTACATAATTTGCATCTATGTAGGCTTCAAGTATTAGCCCTGTGTTTCTTTTGAACAAGATCCCCTTTCGTGGAGTTCCTTTAAGATACTGCAATACTCGGTTGGCTGCTTGTAAGTGAACTTCTTTTGGCCTATGCATGAATTGACTAATCACTCCAATAGTATAAGCGATATCAAGTCTAGTATGAGACAAGTAGATGAGTCTTCCTACTAGGCGCTAATACTTTTCTCTACCTACATCAATATCCTCCTTTGCCTCTCCAAGCTTATGGTTGGGATCTGTTGCTGTGCTTGTCGGTTTACATGCTAGTTTCCTTATCTCTTTGAGAAGATCTATGACATCTTCTGGTGAGAGATAAAGATACCTTTCCTGGAGCGTGCAACTTCAATTCCTAGAAAGTACTTCAACTTGTCTAATTCTTTAATCTCAAACTTCTTGGCCAAGCATTATTTTAGACACTGTTTCTCCTTTTCATCATTTCCTGTCATGATAATGTCATCAACATACACTAAAAGAGCTGTGACTCCCCTTGAATTCGAATGCTTGATAAACAATGTATGATCTCCCTGACTTTGTCTATAGCCTATACCTATCATTACTTTGGCAAACCTTCCAAACCATGCTCTTGGAGACTGCTTAAGCCCATACAAGGTTTTTTTAAGCTTACACACCTTGTTGTTGGCTATGTTGCTTCCAAATCCAAGTGGGATCTCCATATAGATTTCTTCTTCTAGACATGTAAAAAGGCATTTTTTTACATCAAATTGCTGTAGATCCCAATCATAGTTTGCTGCTAATGATAACAAAATTCTGATAGTTTTCATTTTTCCAACTGGTGCAACTGTCTCTTGGTAATCCACTCCATATGTTTGAGTATTTCTTTTAGCTACTAATCTCGCTTTGTACCTTTCCAGTTATCCATCCACTCTATACCCCTACTTACATCCCACAAGCTTTTTTCTTATTGGCAAGTTCACCAACTCCCAAGTCTTATTCTTCTCTAGAGCCTCCATTTTTGCATTTATAGCTTGTTTCCTGTTTTCATTAGATAATGCTTCAGATAGGGTACAGGAATAGGGATGCTATCAGCTTACAAGGAAACTCCTATGAGATGGTGAGAATTTTTCAAGTGAAACAACATGAGAGAGTGGATATAATGGTCTTGTGGTGACTTCTCTAGTTTCTTTCCTAATGGCAATAGGATTGTTAAGTTCTGACTCATTCTGTAAAGAGGAGATAGAAATTGTTACCTCATTCTCAAGATTTGGATCAGATTCTGAAGAAGAGTTGGAAATTGTTACCTCATTCTCAAGACTTGAATTAGATTATTGGGCTTGCATAGGTTTAGGAGCCAAGACTATCCTCCTTGAGAACACTTGACCTGTCATCCTATCATCAAGAACAACCACAGGCATAGGATCACTATTTTGTGACTTAGGTGACACTGACATGGGTTTACTATTTTTGTGACTTAGGTGAGACTAATTGTTTTGAAAGAAGATATATGAAAAAGAAATCCTTATATGAGAAAAAAATCCTTATCTTCTCTAACTAAACTCTCCCCTTGAAGCTAAGGAGTGGTGAAGTAAGGTTCATTCTCATTGAAGGTGACATCTGTTGAAACATAAAATTTCTTGGATGGTGGATGATAACACTTATACCCTTTTTATGTTGATAAATATCCCACAAACATACATTTGATAGCTCTTAGAGCAAAGTGATTTGTAGTGCTTAGGTTAGGATAAAATTTTGAAAGCATGTCCATAGGACTTATAAAACCTAAGACTTTGGATGGAAACTAGTTTATGAGATGTGTTGTTGTGAGAACTACTTCCCCTCAATAAGATTTGGGTACATTGTTTTGAAACAAAAAGCTCGAGTTGTATCTAGTAGGTGACCATTCTTTCTTTCAGCAACCCTATTTTGTTGTGGGTTTGAACACAATATGACTTATGAATTATCCATTCCTGTTGAAAATATGAGTTTAAAACATGATTGAAATAGTCCCTAGCATTATCTATTCTAATCCTTTTGATTTTAACACCAAATTGATTTTGTACCAAGGTATGAAAATTTGGGAGAACTGTATTGACATTAGATTTGTGTTTAAGCAAAAAGATCTAAGAAACTCTAGTGCAATCATCAATAAATGACACAAACCACCTTGCTCTAGAAACATTAGGAATATTTGAAGGACCCCAAATATTAGTATGAACTAAATAGAAAGGAATTGAGCATCTTTTATTACTAATGGGAAAAGATACACGTTTGTGTATTGCTAACTCACACACAACACAATGAAAACTTCTAATATATAGATCTTTAAATAAGGATGGAAACAATGTTTTGAGAATTTGAAAGGATGGATGTCCAAGTCTATGATAATGAAGCCAAACCTGTTCTTTATTGAATTGATGGTGTTCAAAAAGGAAGGACAAAGGTGATTTACTCTTGACAATATTTGAACTATTGAGTGTCTCAAGATAGTACAATATGTTCCATTCCTTAGCATGCCCAATCGTCTTCTCTGAATCTTGGTCTTGAAATACACAATAACTGGGGTAAAAAATTATAGTGCAACAGGAATCTCGAGTAAGTTTTTGTATAAAAACAAGATTGGTAGACAATCTAGGGACATGAAGAACATCTTTCAGAATGAGTGAAGGACTAATTTGGACATCTCCTATTCTAGCAATAGTGGTTAGTAAACCATCACCTGTGGCAATTTTCTTATTGCTTAGACAGGGTAAGTTTTAAATTTTTGTGACGTATGGGTTATGTGATCAGTTGCTCCTGAGTTTATAACCCAGGAATTGGCAAAGGTTCCATCTGAGACATTTAATCCAATGGAATTTGGAAACTCACCTAAATGCGCCAATAAGCATGTACTCGAGGGTTTCTTCAACGATCCAAAAAGAGCTCTTACCTTCTGAATCTCATTTGGATTGACTTTCATTGTAGTGGCAGCCTCTGTTATCTTTGACATAGTTATAGGACTAAAAACAAATGTTAAGAATGAATAAAAGATTGGAGAGATGAACAGAAACAAATTTGGTGATGAAGATTGGATGAGAAAATGGCTATAATGGCCTTAACAAAAACTGACTATGAAGGCCCAAGGCAAAAAAATCAGCAACGAAGGTTGAAAAAGAAATTGCAAAAAAAAAATCAACAATGAAGGCGGAAAAAGTGATTGATTTTCAAGGAAAAACCTAAAGCTCTTGATACCATGTGAAAAATTAGTTTACTGTAATGAGAAGAACTTATCAATGGTACAAAACCCCTTAGGATTATATACAACTACTGTTAAGCAGCAAATAGGAAACTAAAATTTGCTTAAATCTAATACCTAAACTTTTAGGAATGTCTAACCTTAGTTCTAGGGATACATATATTTACATATTTCTTAAATTTAATATAGTTGACTTTCTTACAGTAACCATATACATGTTTTGTAAACTGTTTTAGTTTCATATGTTTTGGAAAATTTCGATATGTTTCAGTATCGCATACAAGATGATTTTACTCTTATATGCATATGTTTGGAAACTGTCAAGATTTGAAAATTTTGAAATTTGTTTTGATGTTTGTATTCAAGTAAGGAAATCTTTTGAACTGTTATGTTTATATAGTTTCATACTGAGCATTAGCTCACCCCTTAATTTCACCTTTATAGATTGAGCCTTTTGAAGATTGTTTTCGATATCTAGCCTCGACTTTGGCCAGCTTCTCAAAGACTACCTAGCTTTTTATTTGAGGTATATAAGTTGGATGATATATGTATTTGGACATAGATGTTGTTGTACACAGTGTATTATATATGTATGTTTTTGGGGATGAAAGTTGCATTAGAATTGAGATACTAGCTAGATGTATATATATATATATATATATATTTGTGGCATATTATGCTGTATCGAGTTTGTGATGTTGCTTTGCGATGGATACATATGTCGTAGCTTATAGGCTTATAGATGAGATATGTACGGTATATAGAAAGTATTTGATTGTGTTTTCTGCTGGCTGGGTTAGGATAATTATAAGCCGTTATGCTCTCAAATATTCTAAGGATTTGAATATGAATAAGAGCAAGCCATAAGCCGTATTAGTATTTGGACCTAAAATAATCTAAGGTATCGGTTAGCTAATTGTTTTAGATGATAATTAATTGGTAACTTGTAGTGCACAAACAAATTTGTATGCAATTAAGAAAAGAAAAAAAAAACCTGTAAATCGTAGCTTTTGAAAATTTGGTGTGTGACAATAGTATATGTATTGATTCACTTGTTTATCCATAGGTACGCTAATGATTAATGATAATGCCAATTTTTTATATCAATATGTATAAATTTTGTAATGAATTTAAATGTACATATTATACGATTTTGATGACTATAAGTATAATAATAATACAGCCTTAACAATATTTTCAATCTCAAAAACACGGATTGATATTTGAAATTACTAAATCTAAAAACTGTAACGATGTTCTCAATCTTAAAAACATGAATTGACATTTGTAATTACTAAATAAAAAAAAAAGATTTGGATTTAGGTTGATGCAAGCTGTTGATAGAAGTTTTTTTTTTTATTCATAGTAAATATAAGACTGAGAGAAAATTTTTATTTTGAATTTAATATTTTTTTAAAAAAAGGGTTATTACTAAACCAAACTTTAGTTATTAGCCATGGATAGGAGTTACTTAAATTAAAAGAAAGCCTTTGGAGTATGGAGTTGGAGTGTTGGACTATTGTAATAACCAGGCCTAAAAAAAATGGCCCAATAATCATAATTAAAGAGGGACTTGGCCTTAGTTTATTAGGGTTAAAAAAATGAAATGAAAGATGTTAGTAGTGATGTTGCCGAACAACAAAAATAAAGGCAGCCTTAGTGGTGCCAAAAGAAAAAAAAAGAAAAAAAAGATTGAAGTGTCGTGGTGCCAAGTTGAATGGGAAATTAAGGAAAATTTAAAGCTACTGTT
Source organism: Heritiera littoralis (assembly GCA_031772115.1). Classification (NCBI taxonomy): domain Eukaryota; kingdom Viridiplantae; phylum Streptophyta; class Magnoliopsida; order Malvales; family Malvaceae; genus Heritiera; species Heritiera littoralis. The sequence goes on from JAPDPK010000157.1 coordinate 872,694, forward strand.
AGTGTGAGAGCAAGAGGAAAAGAAGAAGATTAAGGTGAGTAAAGTTTCCTCTTTGATTTTTATGGTTACATTGTGTAGTTAGGGATTGAATTTTTCAGAAAAATATGACATCGAGAATTAGGGGAAATCTGTATTTTAAAGAAAGTACAAATATTATTAGCTTTCGTCAACAAACATTCACGCTAAGTTCAGAGTTTATCACATTATAGTTGTTTAGTATAAGTTGTCAGTTTCTGTTAGATAGCGTATAGTATAAGTTTTCAACTTCTGTCAAATAACGTAACTTATGTCTAATTGATAGCGTATTTTTCTAATATTAAAAAATTTCAAATAATAGGCTTCAAGAGGCTTTAAAGGCTTTGTTTTTGGTTTCAGTTTAGCGAATCAGGTAAGTGACTTGATATCCCTTCAATGTTTTGACACCCTTAAAATAAACCTTAATATGATATATGTTTCGTATACTATGTACAAATACATTTTTGTCCTGTGGTTTTTAAATTTGGATTAAACATGCAAAGTTTATATGATTCTTTAAATTGACTTTGAATTTGATATTGTTCAATCACAGAAATATGATTTAATGTGAGATCCACATTTCCTAATATTGTACTATATGCCATTAAAGTAAGGAATCTTATAATCATTACTGTTCCTTGGGTTTTATAGGTATAATTGAGAATTCAGATTGTGGGCCGCACTGAGATTTACATAATCTGGGTGGACGCGAAATTTCACAGTACTGATATTTGGAGCAAAATAATACGATGGTAAGTTTCTGTGACTTAAAATCATCTGTTTTGATCATTTTTACAAAACGTGCAACAAATTTGAAAATGACGATTAATGACATAGGCTGAAAAAATTTTTGTGAATAACGGTCAAACCAAAATGACTTTTGACCAACCAACAGAAGTATGATAATCTAAGTGTGATAGAGTTCTATGCCATGCCATTAGATAGACTAAATCACATGCGAAGAGTAAAATTTACGTGATTGGCCCGATAGGGGTATTTTCGTAATTTTGCCCTTACAATTAGTCAAACCTTAATAAAACCATATCCAATGATTAGAATATGTTTAATACTCATATTTTATGATAAAATAAAATATTTTGGGGTTAATTTGACAGATTAATAATGTTAATGTACTTTAAGGGCACATTGTTCGAAATTATTAAGTATAAGGACATTTTAGTAATTTTTCCATTAAAATATTATTTTTTTAAAGAATTTTATGGTTATCTTCAAGCTTGGGCTGTCCTCCACCTTCATCCTCCATATTTCCACCATTTCTAAAAGCTTAAGAGAAAGAAAACACCTTAAAACACTAACCAAATCACTACGAAACAGAAAAATTCCTTCTACAAACCTATGCAGAACTCAGTGCTCTTCAATTTGTTACCAATTTCTCATCCAAAAGAGGCCAAAATCAGGGTGTAAGGCAAGCTACAAGATACGGTCACCATAGGTAAGAGAGAGAAAGCTTAGTTTTTCATTATTTTAAGGCTTTATATCATGTGATCTTTATATTTAGTTAGGTGTTTAAGCTTAATTTGAAACAAAACCATGAAATTTAAGACCTAAGGGTTTCGGCCTCCGTATGCCATGCTTGTCCATGTAGTTATTTGATGAAATATGGCTATAGGATTGATGAATAACATGTGTAGAGCATGAATACAAGCTCAATTGTTGAAATAAATTGTGTAAGGCTAAGGATACCATTTGGTCAAGTGGAGGGCAGCCATGAATTGTGCTTATTTCAATGTGTTTGGGGTGCTAAGAGAATGTATAAATTAATAAAAGATAACTAATGAAATCAGAATCGAAAACGAAGTAGTTTTGATGCTAGGTGCATTGTTAGCACCAGTATGAAATAGACTAGTTTAGCAACTGCAATATGCAATGTAATAGCTTTTAGGATGATAAATAAATATGGACGTGTAATGGTTTTATTGTAATCATATGGAATTTTGCAACTCGGAAGTGAGTGGTGCAATCTGGGTGCTATCGAGCTTTTTAGTAGAAACCGAGATGTAAGGAATATGTGTAGAAGACGTAGGGATACTATGGTTGCATATTGGTTTCAAAAATGAAATTTTGGCATGAATTGGATTGAAAATTGTGGAACTGCTTTTGAGTTATAAATTGTGTTTTTTGTACAGGAAGGTTTGGATAGACTTAGTCGTTATACTGTCGAAATTTCATAAAACTTATCTCGAATATTGTATTCTCGAAAAAAGGATTTTGAAGTGCTTTGAAATGGAATTTGGGGATACCTAAGAGATTTAATTATCATATAGTTAGCTAGGAGCATAAAATTACAATTTAGTTTTCGAATATGATATTGCTAGCTTTATCAAATTTTTGTGTTTTATATGAGTGATAGTGTTGATTCTCTACGTAAATATAATATTTTGAACTTTGAAATTTGAATTTAGAATATTTTATGAATTTTTATTCTTGAATTGCTATTATTTTGATTTTGATAAATTTATGATCCGTTTGAAAATACTTTTTTACTGTTTTGAATATGAAAATATGTTTATTCTGAATTATAAACTATTTTGAGATGTTGGCCCCACTTCATGCATTCTGAGTGATTGATCATATGCTGTTAGACTTGCCAAGTCTTTAGCTTTGCAGATGTCACTTGGCAAGTGTACACTGTGGATCCCTTTGACTATGGCCATATGTCGTTACTAATCCCTTTGGGATTTCTGTTTAATGCATGACATTGTTGGGTGTAGCCTAGTGTCTACTATGCTGCTACAGAATTGTTTTATATTGGATTACTGAATCTAATCGTACTTATGAAATTTGATCGAGTGTTTTGAATATTTAAGTGTTTGATTTCGGAATATATATAACTAAATTTGATTTACTGAGTGATTGATTTGACTTACTAATAAATTTGATCATTAAATCTGATTATTTTCTGATTTTAAATCTCGTATAGTTTTTTGAGTGGTTTATGAAATGTTAGTTCGAAAACTGGACCTTTGAACTATTTAATATGCTAAAAATCAATACATTCCCTATAGTCGGATTTAAGGACCGGGGCACATGAGGTGCTCCAAAGCATTCTCCCATACTTAGCCTAGTTAGCTAACCGATTATAGTATCCATCTGTTTATCATGCCCAAACACTGGTTTTAGCATTACATGTTATTTTAAATATGTTTTTATTATGCATGTAGTCATGCATAGTATCAGTACTTTTATACGTATTTCTTATTGGGCTTTCCCTGAGCTCACCTCCCCTTTTTCCTCATCCAGATTATCTGTAGCAGAGCTTTTGGTTTTATAGAGGTAACTTTTGTCGTATCTCTAAAGCAATTTATCGATCATCTTAGAGGTATACATTTTACTTTTTATATGTTTAGACTTTGTAATTACAGTACTACGATATGTAAATATCGTACAGGGGATGTAAATATATTTTGTAAGCTGATTATAAATTTTCTTATATGTAAATATAAATAATTTCTAGATTTTGGGGTTTTGATTGTAAATAAATTCTGAGTGTGTACTTGACGACAGCCCAACCAAGTATAAATTATGCGATAAGTGTTTTATTCAGATCGTGACATTTAATTGCTTTGATTTTTGAACTTTGTAACAATGTATCTATGTATCATATGTTTTATGAATATGAAATTGGCTTTGAATGACGAACATAATATGCTCTGTATGAAATATCTTATGAGAAATGATTATATTGTTTTGCATATTTAGGTAATTTGCAAGTATGTTTTCTTTTGTCTCCTAGTATAGCTATGCTTTGACCTTGCTAATGGGGGTTAAATGTTGGCCATGTTGATATGTATTTTGTTAAGTGAAACTAGTTTCTAACCAAACCATCGGTCAAAAATAGTGGCTAACCGAACCATCGGTTAAGAATAGTGGCTCTTTGTTCTATTCTGTGCAACTATGAGTTGCTTCTGACCCGAGCCACCGGGGTTAATTGTGGTTTTGTTCTTATTCTAACCTATGTCACAAGGGTTAAGCGTGGCCATGACATGTTACGAGAGACTTGAAAATTTTGATTTGTGAACTTTTGATTAGTTATGATGCTTTTGAATTTCTGTTTAGTTTTTGGGATTTTAGTATATGAATTTGAAGAAATTACGTATATGAATTTGAGATTACCCAACTTTGACTTTTGAATCTTTATATTGATATTTTGGCCTAAATTTTTTTATAGCATGCTTAATCCAACTAATGGGATATCGGTTGTTTACTGAGTAATTGTACTCATCATTTTTCTTAACATTTTACAGCTTTTGATATTGATAATGTCCACGGAAATATTAGAGAGTAACGCTTTGGAGTTTACAATATATCTTAAGACCTATAGGTTTATGATTAAATTGAGATTTAAGAATATTCCAAATTTCTTTGTTCAAAGCTTCAAGTAATAAGTTAGAAGTTTGTAAACTTCTTTTGATTATTGGTGGTATATTTTCAGTTTAAATGATTGAAAGGATTAAAATTTAGTATGATAAATGCCTTGCTTGTTTGTGAGATTATATCTTCAAGTGTGCGATATCTGTTATGTGCCGTCGGGGTGTGACAACTATCTTTTTGAATTGCTGCTTGAATTTGACTACCCGCCCAATTATGAGGATGACTGGTTTACCATGAATAAATTTCTATATTCATTTCCACCTTCCAATTGAAATTTTGGTAAATCCCTACTTGCCCAATTCAATATGAAATAATATTTAAAAATATTTTATTTAAATAAAAGTATAATTAATATATTATTAGTTTAATTTGGTAAAACAGAATATTAAATACTATAATTTTTTAATAATGATTTAGTTTTTTTAACTAGTATTTATAAAATGTTTTAGCCATCTCATCACACGTTTTAGCTGATGGATCACATGCTAAATAAGAAATTAATAAACAAATATTTTCAACCCAACTAGTACAAATTAATTAATTTTTGAATTATTCTAATTGCAATTTGCAGTTCTTTTTATTAAAAAAGATTTGCTATCAGTTATCTGATGTCAATATTACTTCTTCTTTTTTTGTCAGGTCTCTATAGATATATTTCACGCTAAGAATAGTTAAATGCTGTGTTGTTTTTTAATAATCAAGATTTTGCAGATTTTTCTCCTTCAAAAAAAACAAAAAGATTTTGCAGATTTTTCACGTTTGGAAAAGAGGCCGACCAATCACTTTTAAATCATTATTATGACGAATTAATTAGTAAAATGCTATGTAAATAGCTCTTTTGTAGAACGTAACAATGCAGACCCAAAAAAAAAAAATCAATCCGTAGCATTTGATTAAGTTCAATGAATTTTTTAATTTATTCCGTTATTTTTCGGTTTTTAATTCATAAGTTAAAAATCACAAATTTTCCAGTTGCGCTGAATTGTATTATTTTTTTATTTTATTAAATAAAATGTTTAATTTCTTTTTTCAGAATCTAGTGTAATTAAACTAAAAATAATGTGAAAATATATCAATGAGGCCTTTTAGCGTCAACGAGAAAGTCTTGAGGTTTTGGAATCTTAAAGTTTGAGTTTTATTATGTGTGAGTTTAAATTTAGTCTAATTATTTATTAATTATCTTTTTCAAGTTTCAAAAAATAGAAATATATATAATATAAAAAAATATAAAACAAATCAATTATATTTTTAAATTAATTATCTATTTCAATTTTTAAAAGATAAACCTCTATACCTTAATATAGATTAAAATTATATAAAAATCACATATTATTTATCTCTACCTGCATCAAGATTACAAAATATAACATCTATATCTATTATTTTATCAATTAATTTTTTTAAAAGATAGCATTTATATCTATATATATTAAAATTAGTATGGATAATGTAATATACAACATGCAATAATATAACATCTTATGTATAATGATTATATATAAATATATATATTGCAATAATATAACATCATTTTTAAAATTTTTAAATTAATATGTAAGATGTAATCATTATTTTTTTCACATTAATATTACAAAATATTACATCTATAACTACTGATTTTATCATTAAATTTTTTTAATTGTCTAAAAGGTAATATATATATCTATATATTAAAATATTTAATTTTCTCCATTTTTATTAAATAAATTACATGTAATCATTTTTTTCCATCGATGCTTCGTACTCATGAATCTTAAGAGCCAAAAACTGATTTTTTTTTACTTTTTGTATTTAGCTATTTAAAGGAGATACTAAGATAAAATTTCATTGCATACCACATAAAGGACTAGCATTTTATGATATTTCAATGTTTATAAATAGCCGACATCTGTCACCGATTAAAACATTGGTCATAAAGTCATTATTCAAGGTATTGGATTAACATATATTTTTTTGATGATAACATATATAGCAATATAATTTTAAAATATAATTGATTTAGCATGTATATTTTTATTGACTATTTTTGAATTTTTGTTTTATTATATTATATATAGGGAAAATCTTTCACCAATAGAGTAATTACCATGAAAGTTGATACAACTTTTAATTGGTATTACATGTCATATGAGTGCAACAAAAAATTGTCTAAAGTTGATAAAAAGTTTTCATTGTTCTTCATGTAATGTTAATGTCTCTAGTCCAATTTCATAGCAAATAATAATTATATTTACTACATTTAAAATATAAAATAGAAATTATTCCATGATAATAATATAAGCATTTTATAATTATATATATAAATTAATTGTAACATTTTATATACCTTATAGGTATAAGTTAAATGTTGAAGCATTTGATAGTTTTGGAATAGCGATGTTTGTGCTTTTTAACACTGAAGCTAAAAAGATAATTAATAAAGATGTTGACAGTCTTTATGAATTTTCTCTTAAAGTATTGATTAGTTAACAATTATTATAATATTGTCTAATATTCATTTTAATTTAATGATATGTTTATGACCATGATTTTAACAAATGAATATTATAAAATTCGAGAGATATTTGAAGATCTTAGAGATAAAATTTTTGTGTTTGAAACAAACAAGAGCGACAAATTATAATATTGAGACAAGAAATACTTAGCTTATAGTGTCTAAAGTATATTACTTTGATCATAAACTTGAATGTCAAAAATTATTGGAATAGGTATTTATACATTTATATAATATGACTATTTTTGTTATATTTTTTAATATAATATATACATTATAACTAAAAGTTAATTTAATCAAATTATATATTAATTTTTATCCATGGCTTCTATTCCATTTGTAAAATTTATTGAATCATCAAGTAAAGTAATATATCATTCAAAAATAGCAATGAATGCTCAAGAATCATTTAGTACTTCTTCAGCTGAATAAGAATTTATTGAAAAATCTTCATTTAAGATGAAAATTTTTTATCAATTTCTTCAAATCAGATACATGTTGAATTTGTTTTTTATATACTATTTTTATTTAATAAATTATAATATGAGTTTGATTAAACGTTTACACAATTTGCATTATTATATCCACTATATGATTTTTTTACTATCAATGTATTGTAATATATAAATTACAAATAAAAAATTATTAAATATGCATTTATTGTTTTTTTCATAAACATAATAATTTATATTATAAAATTTCAAAAAATGTATATTATCATGAATTTATTATTTGATTAATGTATTTTTATGTATCACACGGGCTTAAAACTAGAAAGTGATAAATTTTCTTAAACGTAATTTCTTTTTAAAGCTAAAAAAAAAAGTAAATTACACCAATCATACTATGACAGTGGTATAGTCTGGAGTCACATGTCAATTCATCAAACTTGCATTAACTAAATATGTTTTATACTTGTATGTATTACTAAAAATATTTTACTTTAAATCCAAAAAAGTAAACCTATGACAATATAGGAAATACAAATATAAAGAATTTTTAAGATTTTCTTAAATCAAATATTTTTTCTTAATCAATATTGGAATTTCATTAATAAGACGCATATTCTAACAAAAATAAAATTCCCGCTATAGTAGCTAAAAGCAACGTAGCTATAGTAGAACAAAAAATCAGAACTTGAAATCACCAAGCATAAAATATCATATTTGTTGACTCCGATCTTAAAGAAACTAAGAATCCCTAATGCAATTTTGATGGCCATAATGTCTGCAACATTCAAAAATTTAGGTTGAAATATTGAATTTCAAAACCTTCTCATAAAGAGAAATTCAAGTTATTCATCATCCAACAACCTCATACAAATTCACCATTACAAAAGAGTTCGAAAACTACATTAAAAAAGCATAATTTAAGATAAAAGACTACATTTTTTTAATCATAGTCTATTCTATCGTAGTCTTTTTTTAGGAAACATACATTATGATTTTTTCATAATATATGATATTAGACTACAATTATGATTGTGATATAATCTATGATATTATACTATGGTTATGATAATAGTATAATCTATGATACTAGTACGGTTATTATCATGGTATAATCTATGATATTAGATTATAGTTAAAGAAAAATCGTAGTCCTTTAATCTATTAAGTAGACTACGTTTTCTTATTTAAAAATGTGGTCTTTTTGTTTATATATCAATAATTAACAAAAAAATTTAATATGAAAATGTTTTTTCGTTTGTTTAAATTCATTACACAAATTATAACAAACAAAATAAAAAAATTCAAAACAATCAGCAAAAACAAAATTTCATCAAACAATTCTAATAACAATAACACCAATTAAATGGTCAAATATCACATTTTCATAATAGTATCTGTTTTGAGCACATAAAAAATGTGTAAAAGTAATGCAGACATTATTAAACTACATCACCAGCAGGCAACAACCAAAAAATCTAGCTTTAGTTTAGACATCAACCTGATCAGTCTATAAATAAAAGAACAATAGCATTACTTTAACAACAAATAAATTTCACAAACTTATTTTCTTAATTTTTATTCTAAAATTTCATTTTTTTGAGAGAATTTGTGAGATTCTTTTATATCCTGGAAGATTTTTGAATACTTAAAAATAATGACAATAGTTCGCACCTCAAAATCAGTTATTCTTCATTTATTTTGTTTCTTATTGTTGTTGCACAAAACAATAATAAGTGATTGTTGTTGCACAAAACAATAATAAGTGATTGTTGATGTAAGCTCCCTGTATTTCTCTCCACGTGTCTCCAAAAAGGTTTTACAAAATAAGAGAAGTCAGAGGAACGCAAGTGGTGGTTCCCTGCGTAGGTACTTCGATGCTTAAGTCAGTCTAATATTATTGAGTATTGGGAAATGTAAAAGCCAGGAGTCAAAAATTAGGGAACAGAATATGGCCTATTTATGGGCGAGTAAATTACCATCATTGTAGAAATTACCTAAAGGGTAATTTTCTCTTTCTAAAAGAGTTTGTGTTCTAGCACGACTCTAACACGACTAATCTGAGGCAACAGAAGTCTGTCGCTAGGCGAGAGACCTCAAAGTTTATTGCTAGGTGGGAGACCTCAAAAGTCTGTCGCCAGGCGGGAGACCTAAAACAAATATCATAGGCACCAGGCAGCAGGATCCTCTCGCTTGCGGGAGAGTGTCTAGCGATCTCCCGCTTGCGGTGCACTCTCCCACACGGGAGAGTGCTCTCCGTTTCTGTTGAATTAATGATTATATTTATTTAATAATGATTATAATATCATTATTAATAGTAAAATCAATATTATTATTATTTTAAATTTGCCATTTGTGTAGCCCATATCAATTGCTCCCCAATTCTTTGTAAATGAACTTAGTCTTTTGCAAAGGATTTTTCAACGGTTACATACTTACCTTGTATGTATTTAAATTTTTTGTCTCGAATTTTTTGTACCAAGCTTGTGCACTTTTTCATCTTTTTCATATGTGGCTTATGCCGCTCAGTTTTGCTTCAAGCCTATGTGTAGCCTACATCGTGCATATTTCGCTTCAGGCTTTTTTTCTTTGAGTACGTGGCTTACCTCGTGCATTTTTTGCCTTTATGTATGACTTACATCGTGTACTTTTTGCTTCAAGTACATGCGTAGCCTACATCGAGCATTTCTTGCTTCAGGCTTTTTTCTTTGAGTGCGTGGCTTACATCGCGCATTTTTTGCTTCAAGCCCTTGCATTTGTTGCCTTAATGATTTACATCGAGTATTTTTCGCTTTAAGTCTTTTTCTTCGAGTGCGTGGCTTACCTTGCGCATTTTTCGCTTCAAGCCCTTTTATTCGAGTGCGTGGCTTACCTCGCGTATTTTTTGGTTCAAGCCCTTGCACTTTTTGTCTTCATGCATGACTTACATCGCGTACTTTTAGCTTCAAGTACATGCGTTGCCCATCTCGTGCATTTTTTTCTTAGGGACTTTTATTTCAATCACGGCTTACCTCCTGCATTTTTCGCTTTAAGCCCATGTGTTGCCCATCTCGTGCATTTTTCGCTTAGGGACTTTTTAGTTTTGCCCGTCTTGCTCATTTTTCCCTTGGGGACTTTTTCTATTTGCCTATCTCGCGCATTTTTCGCTTAGGGACTTTTTGAATTTGCCCGTCTCATACCTTTTTGTGCTTAGGAACTTTTTAGTTTTGCCCGTCTTGCGTATTTTTCGCTTAGGGACTTTTTGTCTTCAGGCATGGCTTACATCGCGCACTTTTCGCTTCAAGCCTTTTTCTTCGAGGTGTGGCTTACCTCACGCATTTTTCGCTTCAAGCCCTTGCACTTTTTGTCTTCATGCATGACTTACATCGTGCACTTTTCGCTTCATTTCTATGCATAGCCTACATCGTGCACTTTTCGCTTCAGGCCTTTTTCTTCGAGTGCGTGGCTTACCTCGCACATTTTTCGTTTTAAGCCCTTGCACTTTTTGTCTTCATGCATAACTTACATCGCGCACTTTTTGCTTCGAGTACATGCATAGCCTACATCGCGCATTTTTTGCTTCAGGCTTGACATGGTTTTTGTATTCCTGTTGCAAGATATGCAATCATGATGAGAAAATCAAGAATTTTTACTTTATTGCATACTACCAATAATCAACGACAATATGGAATATAAAGGCAAAATGTTCAAAATAACATGTCTGATATTAATTGAAACTTTAAAATACTAAGGCCTCAAATCTTCCTTATCCATCTTTATATCTAGGGGTCAATCGTGGTATAGGTTTCTTTGATCACCCTTTGCTTCATCATTCCTCCTTCTATCTGCTCCCTCTCTCTTCTATTATTATCATATTGCCTATTATACGGCAAATTATTTCTCCGATTGCGTGGAGAATAGCGGGCTCCCCCATTCCTCCAAAGGTATATGTCTATTTTTCCTTCTCGAGCCAGTTTCTCAAGTTGATTCATTAGCTCCCTACATTTCTCAATCGAGTGCCCATTCATAGAATGGAAATCACAATAAAAATCTTCGTCTCTTCCCACACTTCTCGTTACTCTTTCAGGAAATTGTAATAGTCATGTCTTTTCTATACCTGCAAGAATTGAGGCTCTAGGCTCATTAAGTTGAGTGTAACTATCATATTTCAATTTTGGAGCCTTGTTGGACTTATCTCTGCTTTTGTCCATAGATTCTCTTTCCCGTTTCCTTCTTCCTTCAAGATCGTTAGTTTGTACTATTTCCAACACTTCCTCCTGAGTGATATATTTGTTAGCTCTGGTGAATAACTCTGAGAGTGTTGTTGGTTGATCTAGAGAGAGTGAATCTTGTAGCTTCTTAGATCTACTCCCTTGTAATATTACTGCTACTGTGACACCGACTTGTAAGTCCCTAACTTCCAAAGTTGCATCTCAGAATTGATCCACATAGCTTTTTAGTGATTCCTTACTTCCTTGTTTAAGTGTAAGCAGATAAGTGGATTCTTTTTTCTCTGGCTGTTAACTATGAAGGCTTTCAGAAATTCGCTTCGCAATTGGTCGAAGGAAGCGATTGATCCCTTAGCCAGACCATTGAACCACTTCATAGCATGTTCAGTCAAGGTGAGTGAGAAAGCTTTACACATGATCTCGTCTTCCCACCCGTGGAGTAGCATCAATGCTTCATAATTCTGGATATGATCATAAGGGTCTGTCTTTCCTGACTATGCAGCCATTTGCGGCATTTTAAACTTCGGTGGTAAGGGTTTTTCCATAATAGCCGCAGAAAATGGTACCCGCCTTTTCTGACTTTCTTCTACGGATACTAGCTTCTTTTCTTCTAGCACTTGTTCTATAATCTTTTTCATGTCAATTGTGGATGTAGGATAATCTTTCCCCTTTTTTTCTATGAGATGCATCTTTTCGCATCATTCTTGTGTTCCAAGTAGGGTCAGTCTTTGAGTCTATCCACCAAGCACTTCCTCGGTCAAGGGTTGGCTATGTTTGTCTAGAACTTATTTTTCCAGTTCCTCTCACACCTCGCACTGTTTCAGGTCCAGTTTGCCAAGCTGGAAGGTTAGACATACTCCGTTGCATCTCAAAAGAACCTGTCGGAGCTTGCTCGCCCGCATAAGCTCGCCCACCTGTCGTAGTGAGCTCGCCTGTCACAGATAGCATACCTCTCGTAGCTTGAACACCTGTCACTGCTTGTACGCCTGTCGCAACATGCTCGCTTACCGCAGCCAGCACGCCTGTCGCAGCCTGAACTCCTCTCGCTGCCTGTACACCTGTCGCAACATGCTCGCCTACTGCTACTAGCACACCTGTCGTAGCTTGAACGCCTCTCGCTGCTTGCACGCCTGTCGCAACCTGAACACCTCTCACTGTCTGCACGCCTGTCGCAACATGCTCGCCTACTGCAGCCTGAATGCCTGTCACAGCCTGAATGCCTGTCACAACATCTTGATGCTGTCGAGTCTCTCAAGTTATTTCTCCCACCAAATTTTGAATAGTCTGTGGCAGGCTCAGCTGCGGGAGGACCCCCTTGAACAGGTCTACCATGGCCCTCAGTGCCTGGGTTGTTTCCTCACTCTGTCGCCTTAAAGCTTCGAATTCCGCCATGGACATTGTCGTTCTCTCCTCTTCCCTGTTCACTTGTGTTCTTTGGAAAATCGGTTGTTCAGGAGAACTCACGAAGTTCTCATCACTTCCATCTCTCACAGTAGTTGATCTTGTTCTCACGATCCCGAAAGTTTTGACTGACTTTTATTTCGTTTCTCTAAAACGGGGCCAATTGTTGTTGTACAAAACAACAATAAGTGATTGCTGACATAAGCCCTCTGTATTTCTCTCCATGTGTCTCCAAAAAGGTTCTGCAAAATAGGAAAAGTCAGAGGAATGTAGGGGGTGGTTCCCTGTGTAGGCACTCTGATGCTTAAGTCAGTCCAATATTCTTGAGTATTAGGAAACGTAAAAGTCAGGAGTAAAAAATTAGGGAATAGAATAATACATGTGACCTATTTATAGGTGAGTAAATTACCATCATTGCAGAGTAATTACCTAAAGGGCAATTTCATCTTTCTAAAAGAGTTTGTGTTCTAACACGACTCTAACAAGACCAATTTGAGGCGACAGAAGTCTGTTGCTAGGCGAGAGACCTCAAAAGTCTGTCGTTAGGCGGGAGACCTCAAACAGATATCATAGGCACCAAGTGGCAGGATCCTCCCGCTTGCGGGAGAGTGCTTGGCATTCTATCGCTTGCGGTGCACTCTCCCACATGGGAGAGTGCTCTCTGTTTCTGTTGAATTAATGATTATATTTATTTAATATGATTATAATATCATTATTAATAGTAAAATCAATATTATTATTATTTTAAATTTGTCATTTGTGTAGCCCATATCACTTATTTTTCCTAACAGGTATCCACGCTGCAAATAAAAGTGGACCCATTTGATTTTTTAATTGAAAATTATGTCATGTGAGTTTCAAATGGCATATTTAGTTGAAATTTTTGGTAATGACTGACAGAATGGGTGGAGTTAAAACACTTATAAAATATCGCATAGAGGAGAAGGAGACACTTATAAAAAATCGCGTAGAGGAGAAGGAGGATTGGTGAATTTTTATGAAAAATTTGAACATGAAACTTTTATTTTTAGAATTGAATTGTGGTAGCCATTTGTTGGCTCTATAGGCTATACCGAGAGGGGGGTGAATCTGTTTTTCGCTAACCTTAAGTTCGTTTTTCCAATTTTTGTAAATTCTCTAACCTATATTGATATTTTCTAAGTTCTCTAGGTTACTCAATTATGCAATATAAATTGAATACAATAAACACAAATATAATTGCGAATGAGTAAAGAGAGTAGGATAGAGAAATGTACGCAAGTGATTTATAGAGGTTCAGCAACCTTGCCTACGTCCTCTACCTTGAGATGCTCCCAAGGATTTTCCCCAAATTCACTATTCTTGAATTTGTCTTTACAATCCCTCTTTTTCAAGGCTCAAGAGAAACCTCTCTGCTTTTCTATGCTCAAGAGAAACCTCACTCTTTTTCTAAGGCTAAAGAGAAACCTCCCCTTTTACAAGGAATGAGTTGGTTTACAAGAGATGTAATTAAAGAAAGGCCTCTAGATAGGTAAGTGATTACAAAGATTAAGCACAAGTAAAAGCCTATACAAGAATTGTGCTATGCAATCCAAGGAATGTGTGAATGATGGAAGATGAAGACTTTGTAGCTCTTGAAATATTGTTTAGGCTTGTGGATTTGAGGAAAATGAAGAATAGAATGTGCTAAGCTCTTCCTTTTAGTTCCTTCAGTTTGTAAGCCTCTATTTATAGTCCTTTGGATGGTTTGTGGACGTTGGTTGGAGCCAAAAACGAATATAGCCGTTGTGTCTCACAAAACTAGCCGTTACAGTTGTCATAAAGTATTAAGTTTTGGAGAAAACCTAATGGCTAGACACAAAATCTATGGAGTCGCCACCAACCATTCTACTAGGTGTGATTGGTCACCTATTCAAACTATGGATAAAGACTAGTCTACATCTCAAATTTAGGGTTCGAGAGTACGGTTACGTGTGAGGAAGGATTAACACCCTCACAACGCCCATCCTAAAATGGTAACAACTAGCTTTAAGTTCTCTCAAATTTGCCTTAGTTAATCTTAAGTTCAATAATTAAATATTGGAAAATATTTCTAAGCATCCTCCATTAAGCTGGTGGGACAACATAAAAAATTCTCCTCACCTCAAGAGTATTCAAGTAGTACTATGCGACTTGCTTGAAGAGGCTCCGTCGTCGGATTCATTTTAATGTTTTATGAAAAACTTATAATTTTGACTCCTATCTAATTCATTCTCGCTATCTTATCATTTTTACTACTTTTATTTTTTTTATTATTTTACTAATGTTTAATTTTATTAATTTATTTTATTAGAGAAAGAATATGAACTATTTTTCTCAAAAATTCTTTTTAGACCTTCCATTAAGCTGGTAAGATCTTGAAAGAAATTGCTTGACCTAAAGACTTCCAAACTATTATTTAAGCGTAATCTCTTTTGGAATCTTATCATCGGAGTAATCAATACTCAATCTCAATAATTATTATTAACTATTATAATCCTATTTTATCATTTATTATCATTATTATTATTTATTATTGTTATTGAATTATTAATATTTCTTTATATTTATTATTTTATCTTTGTAATTAATTATTTTAATTTTAGTTTTTAATACATCTTATTTTATTTTTTATACTGAATATAAATCAATTGTTATCGAAAACCCTCTTTAAACCATCCATTAAGCTGGCGAGGCCTTGAGAGAATTTTTTTTACCTAGAAATGTTCAAGAAAATCACTTAAGCGTAATTCTCTTGATATTTCATCATTGGAGTAATTCATATTCATATTCATTATTATTTTAATACCTAATTCTAGTTATTTTATTTATTTCCTCCCTTATTTTGTTATTTGTTATTACTATTTTTATTATAGTATTACTAATCATTAACATCTTTTATAATTTTGTAACTAATTATTTTTATTGTTATTTTATAATAAACTTAATTTATTATATATATTTTAAAAATGAATATGAATTATTTATTATCAAAAATCCTATTTAGACCCTCCATTAAGTTGGTGAGGCCTTGGATAGAATTTTTTTCCTCAAGATCTCTAAATGTACCACTTGAGCGTAGTCCCTTAAGAGTTCCATTGTCGGAATAAAAAAAATTTAAATTACTCTCATACTATTAGATAAGCTTATTTAAACCTATATCTAAATTCATGTAGGTGAACTATGATTAGCTACGTTATTTTAATAATTACTTTTAATTATTTTTATTTTTATAAATATAAACACAACAAAAATTATATTTTATTCCATTTTACAAATACCTATACGTAAGAATTAAAAGAATTATTTATTATTACAAATTATTTAAGTCAATTAGTTAACTAATTAATTTTAATATTACCTAAAGCATTAGAGAATTAATCAAATAGTCTCACAAGAATAATAAAATAATGCATAAAACAATAAGGAAATAGCATGCAAATTTCACTTACCTTCCCTGCTGACGTGACCTTGGCTTTGTATTTCAACCAAGCTTAGCAACCCACGTGAACAGAGCAAGCAACACTAGCTTGGATAAGGCAGGGACGATAGGATGGTGCGGGTGACCTTGGACAGAGAAGGGAAGGAGCAGCAGCTGGTGGGCTTCGATCCTACTTTCTTAGCAACTGCAGGTAGCACGCGATGGTAATGCAGCAGAGGTGGGCTGATGCAGGGGTGGCAGTGATGCAGACACGCGATGAAGAATGGCAGGTAGCGGTGCAACCAAGCAGTGGCAATCGGGAGCAATGAAGATAACGGTGATGAAGATGTGTTGCCCGGCTTTCCTGCTGACGTAACCTTGGCTTGCTTCACTTTACAGCATGTTTTCAACTCCACTCATGGCATAGCAGCATATTCAACGATTCCTTTTCTCTTGTTATTCCTCCTTTCCCAGGTTTTTTCTTTTCGATTTCGGCCCCACCTATGGCTCCACAGTGTCGTCGACTTCCAACTATCTCCTTTTCCTTTTCTTTCAAAAAGTAACGAAGTAGCAAAACCTAATCCCGAAGCCTCTTTTGTATTTGGTTTTGTTCACGTTCTGTTTATGCTTTTGAACAGAACAATTTCAACAGCAGTTCCACAACGGCAACAGATGGACAATGTTGCAGGTAAGTGGCGCAGCATCTGCTCAAGGGGTTTTCATGGCAACAATGCAACGGGTAGGTGTGTGGCAATGGAACAAGAAAGGAAAATGATGATGGCGTGGGCAGCAAAGTTGAAGAAGATCATGAACAGTGGCTGTCCTGAGTGGCTAAGAGCAGTAACAATTTTTTTAGGGTTTTTTCCTCCAAGGTTTTTAGGGTTTTTTTTCTCCCTCTGGATTTTTTCTAGGGTTTTTTTTTCTTTTTCTACTCCCCCCCCCCTCAAACCGTGTAAGCCTCCTCTATTTATGTTTTTGTCTTTTTTCATTTTTTAGAAAGAAAAATCCTAATTTTAATGTATTAACCCCAAATTTTTGGGATCTTTATTTTGTTATTTATTTCTTGTTTGATCCCTTTTAACTTATTTCCTTTTTTTTATTATTATTTTTGGGCAATGAATTTTCAGATTTAATTTCACCCAATTTATTTCTTTATTATTACTATCTTTCTTATGGCAACAAATCATTGAAGTCAACTTCCTTTCATTTTATAATTTTTTTTTTAAAAAAAACAAATCCTTTGGTCAATTTTGGGTGTGCATGGGACTTTAGGTATTTTGCATGGAAGGGTTTGCATGGAATGCATAGGGTTCCAACTTAAGATTTGACCAAAATTGATTTGTTTCTTTTTATCATTTTTTATTTTTTTTGATTTTTTTAATAAAAAAAATTGTTCGGACAAAATTAGGTGTCTACAGTTGCCCCTCTTTGCACTTTGCTGTGAAACAGTAATGGTGCAAAGACATAAACAACCATTTTGTCCGAATGCAAGACCTATCAATGAATTTTTTTTTTTAAAACATGATATTTCCTAGCTCTATCTCACATAAGGCTAAGGAATAAATGCAAAATGAAATTTCCTAATCTTCATCTCTTATAAATGCAAAATGAAGTTTCCTAGCCTCTTCTATCATAAGACTAAGAAAATGAACGTAGAATGCGATTTCCAAAGATTTCCTAATCTTTTCTACCACAAGATTTCCTAATATTTTCTATCACAAGATTAAGGAATGCAAAGTGAAATTGCCTAGTTTCTCCTATCATAAGACTAAGGAATGCAAGATGAAGTTTTCCTAGTCTTTCCTATCATAAGACTAAGGAAATGAACGCAAAATGGAATTTTCTAGTCTTTTCTATCATAAGACTAAAGAATGGAATTTCCAAATCATAAGATTAAGGAATGCAAAAACATGAATTTTCCTAGTCTCTCCTATCATAAGACTAAGGAAATGAATGTAGAATGAGATTTCCTAATCCTTTCTATCACAAGATTCAGGAATGCAAAGTGAAATTCCTAGTCTCTCCTATCATAAGACTAAGGAATGCAAGATGAAATTTCTTGGTCTTTCCTATCATAAGACTAAGGAATGCAAAATGAATGAGATTTCCTAATCCTTTCTATCACAAGATTAAAGAATGGGAAGTGAAATTTCCTAGTCTCTCTTATCATAAGACTGAGGAATGTGAGATGAAATTTCCTGGTCTTTCCTATCATAAGACTAAGGAAATGAATGTAGAATAAGATTTCCTAATCTTTTCTATCACAAGATTAAGGAATGCGAAGTGAAATTCCTAGTCTCTCCTATCATAAGACTAAGGAATGCAAGATGAAGTTTTCTTAGTCTGTCCTATCATAAGACTAAGGAATGCAAAAAATGAATTTTTCCTAGTCTCTCCTATCATAAGACTAAGGAAATGAATGTAGAATAAGATTTCCTAATCTTTTCTATCACAAGATTAAGGAATGCGAAGTGAAATTCCTAGTCTCTCCTATCATAAGACTAAGGAATGTAAGATGAAATTTTCCTAGTCTCTCCTATCATAAGACTAAGGAATGCAAAAATTTTTTCCTAGTCTCTCCTATCATAAGACTAAGGAAATGAATGTAGAATAAGATTTCCTAATCTTTTCTATCACAAGATTAAGGAATGCGAAGTGAAATTCCTAGTCTCTCCTATCATAAGACTAAGGAATGCAAGATTAAGTTTTCCTAGTCTCTCCTATCATAAGACTAAGGACTGTGAAATGAAATTCCTAGTCTTTCCTATCATAAGACTAAGGAATGCAAAATGATCATGAAATAAAAGCTCCTCTCACCAGAGGCTATGAGACCATTGAAAACAAAGAGCACTTCTCAACAGAGGCAATGAAACTTTTTGAAAAATAAAAAGCTCCTCTCAACAGAGGCAATGAGACTTTGAAAACAAAGAGCTCCTCTCAATAGAGGCAGTGAAACTTTTTAAAACAAAAGCTCCTCTCAATAGAGGCATTGAGACTTTGAAAACAAAAGCTCCTCTCAACAGAGGCAATGAGACTTTGAAAAATAAAGCTCCTCGCAACAGAGGCAATGAGACTTTTGAAAAAAAAGAGCCCCTCTCAACAGAGGCAATGAGACTTTGGAAAATAAAGAGCTCCTCTCAATAGAGGCAATGAGACTTTGAAAAATAAAGCTGCTCCTCTCAACAGAGGCAATGAGACTTTTTGAAAAATAAAGAGCTCCTCTCCACAGAGGCATTGAGACTTTTGAAAAAATAAAGAGCTCCTCTCAACAGAGGCAATGAGACTTTTAAAACAAAAAGCTCCTCTCAACAGAGGCATTGGAACTTCGAAAAATAATCTTGTGCTCCTCTCACCAGAGGCATTGGAACTTTGAAAAATAACCTTGTGCTCCTCTTACCAGAGGCATTGAGACTTTTGAAAAATAACCTTGTGCTCCTCTCACCAGAGGCATTGGAACTTTGAAAAATAATCTTGTGCTCCTCTTACCAGAGGCATTGAGACTTTTGAAAAATAACCTTGTGCTCCTCTCACCAGAGGCATTGGAACTTTGAAAAATAACCTTGTGCTCCTCTCACTAGAGGCATTGGAACTTTTAAAAATAATCTTGTGCTCCTCTCACCAGAGGCATTGGAACTTCGAAAAATAATCTTGTGCTCCTCTCACCAGAGGCATTGGAACTTTGAAAAATAACCTTGTGCTCCTCTCACCAGAGGCATTAGAACTTTTTGAAAGATAAAGAGCTCCTCTCAACAGAGGCAATGAAACTTTGAACATAAAAATTTCATTTCAGAATGCCAGTTAACATAGGTTTGACTGGGCTTAACTTTCATTTTGATGCCAACAATATTGGGCTTTCCTCTCATCTAAGGTTTTTCAAAAAAGTATTTTTCTCATCATCTTCTCATCATTTTTCAAATTACCATCTCTTATATTTTTATCCTATACATTGTATTCTTACACTTTCTCTTTTCTTCAAAATTTTTCATTATTCAGAATTTCTTATCCCGATGTCTTAAATATTTCAATGTCAAAATGCAGTAATGAAATGTCATGCATGTCATGGATATAATGAATGCCATGAATACCATAGATGCTAGGAATGTTATGCACATGTCAATGTCATGCCCCCTGAATTATTCCATGAATGTATGCAAATGCATTCTCAATTGTGGTAATAAGATTCTCGAGCTCATTTTGTCTTTCTCAAGTCCATTCTGTCTATTGAATTCTCCTTGTTTAAATCCTTTATCTTCCTTTCTCATCCCATCTTCTATTGAGTCTTAGTCCAATTACGCCTGAAGACTAGGCATCACCTTTTCAGATTTATATATTCATCATTCACTTTTGTTCCTTTCTCTTTTTTAGTAATGCAAGATTTCTCAAAAGAATTTTTTTTTTCAAAAATTTACCCAAAAAAGGTTACCAAAATTCATTTATTTTCCTTTCGACTTGACCACCAATGTAATGCACTCATACATCTTCTCAATTTATTATAGGGGTGGAATAAATGATCATGAGAGGTATAGATATTCATTCTCAGAAAAGGAACATGAAATCCAGAAAAACCAATGGGACAATCTGTTTGGAATAAGGTTTTTAGTATCCATTTAATGAACATTCTGACAATTTCAATCAAGTCAATCTAAAATTCTTTTCCAAAAGCCCACTCTTAGGTTGATATGTTCTTTCATGTAGTGTCTGCCAATCTTGCCCTCGTATCAAAACTTTTTGATGTTGATATTTTCCTAAGTCGCCTTTTTTCGGTTTTCTACTTAGGTGCCCCCCTCAACTGATTCAAACTGCCTTTTTCGTGTTTTCAACTTGAATCCTCCTTTTTTCTTTTTTTTCTTTCTCTTTTTTTTCTTTTTTCTTCCTTTTATTTTTTTCCTTTTTTTTATTTTTTATTCTGCTTCCTTTTTCAACTTCATTGACTTTGATAAATTTCAGCCTTCAGTGCTCAATCCAAATTAATGCCCCCTAATAGGCATTCTTGATTTTGATCCAAGATAGTTTCTGATGCTCATGGGTTTCTTCATTCAACTTGATCTACTTCTTTTGTCTCTATCAAACCTTCAAATGATCATTATCTCATTGTACAAGCATGTCTTCATTCAATGCATGATTCTTCAATTTAAGCATTTACATTTGATCTAAATGGGCTTTTAAAAGCACGTAATGTAGGCTCGGGTGAGGGCTTATGAAAGAAAAGGATATAGTAGGCCCAAAATGTGTTTCAAGGTTTATAAACCAAGGGATCACTTTTTATCAAGTAAAAAATTTAGGCATTTTGCCCCTTTCTAATTCACTCATTTTGTTTCTTGCTCTTTTTTTGGGGTTTTCTTTTTGAATTCAAACCCTTTTTCTTTTTTTTTTCACAAAACTGGGCTAATTTTTTTTCCCATCGAGTCATCATGAACACTTTCATTTGTGCCCTCAAAATTTCTTTATTTCAATCTTCCTTGCCCACAATATGGAGGGTGATCCTTGGTGGGTTATATTACAAAAATATAATAAGCTCAAAAGGGGTAATCAAAGGATAATTTTACTCATGCTTGAAAGATAGTGAAACAAGGCCATTTATCATTTCAAATGTAAATATTCTCATTAAAGATCATTTATTGAATACTGACAAACTTGTTGGAAGCTTCCGTAAGAGATTCACTTTTCTCGTACTTTCTATCAAGTGCGGATGGTGAGCAACCTTTCCTTCATTTTCTTGCTTTCGCAACATTGGCATACTATTAATTCATCAACAGTAGTAGTTCTTTCAAAATTGAACCCTAGATTTATTGACATCATTATCATCATGTTCATTATTTGGATACTTGTGAATGAAAGATATGGTGAGTATGTGAGAAATGGCAAATGAATAGAATGAGAAATTGACAACGCATCACACTAGTTGCTTTATTGAAAGGGAAATAAATAAAAGTTAGCCCATACATAAAACTTTATCTCGTGCTTAGCATTTTCAAAAACTATCTTGCATTACTTAAAGAAATAAAAGAAAGCAAAAACTAGAATTTATAAATCCTCAAAATTGCATGGCTAGAACCTGAACCCTTCATGCCCCCATAAGACAAATCTCTTTTTGAATTACAACTTATTCTATTACTCCCTTTCCCTTACTCAAGTTTTTCAACAACTCAGTAATTTGGGCTAATTGCCCCCTTATATCCTCTTGAGCTTTTTCCATCTTCTCCATGCGAATGTTTGGTTCTTCTTCCATAATCCTAGCTTGATAATGAGTGTGATGTGAATGGACTTTTGGTGAAGCTATCCTTAAACCTTTATTACCACAATTAAGAGTTCATCATTTCACATGTGGTGATGCTTGAAATATTTTGAAAATGCTTTGTTTAATGAATGAAGATAAATCAAAACCAGATGATGTGTATGAATGGAATGGTGTGGTAAAAAGTTGTCATGTAACAATAATGGATGAGTAATGCATGACATGTTTGGGTAAAAGACTCATGGTACCCTCTTAATGTCTCATGTGTAAACCGAAATCCAACAAACTTGATCAAGCATGTGTCCTGAGTAATGGGTATTTTCTAGACCATGGGTTGATATGGCTCTATCTTACAGTTGGTCTTCTTAATTTCACTATATGCATGGCTTTAGATAAAAGGGCTAAAGGTTCCCAAATTGTTTCTCACTGTCGTCCACGCGAGACTAGTAAGGCACCCAATCCTCACCCATTATAGGTTACAAATGGAAAGGTTCAATTTGAGCGGGAGTATTTTGCTAGCCATTGCGGAGGTATTACCTCACGAGAGCGTAGTTACTTTACTTCCTCCTAAAAGGACAGAGCCCGGGTATAGGGCTAATGCATGCACATGCATGTGAAGTGTGTGTTGAAGAAACATGTAGTTATTAATGTCTTATTATTTTATCAAAATTAACATACCTAAGGCAAACCTAAAATAACCTAAAACCAATCGTTGGCTTGACTCTCTAAAGTCCCCAGTGGAGTCACCAAGCTGTCATAACGTATTAAGTTTTGGAGAAAACCTAATAGCTAGACGCAAAATCTATGGAGTCGCCACCAACCATTCTACTAGGTGTGATTGGTCACCTATTCAAACTATGGATAAAGACTGGTCTACATCTCAAATTTAGGGTTCGGGAGTACGGTTACGTGTGAGGAAGGATTAGCACCCTCACAACGCCCATCCTAAAATGGTACCAACTAGCTTTAGGTTATCTCAAATTTGCCTTAGTTAATCTTAAGTTCAATAATTAAATATTGGAAAATATTTCTAAGCATCCTCCATTAAGCTGGTGGGACAACTTAAAAAATTCTCCGCACCTCAAGAGTATTCAAGTAGTACTATGCGACTTGCTTGAAAAGGCTCTGTCGTCGGATTCATTTTAATGTTGTTGGCTCTATAGGCTATACCGAGAGGGGGGGTGAATCGGTTTTTCACTAACCTTAGGTTCGTTTTTCGGTTTCTCTAAATTCTCTAGCCTATATTGATATTTTCTAAGTTCTCTAGGCTACTCAATTATGCAATATAAATTCAAAGCAATAAACACAAATATAATTGCAAATAAGTAAAGAGAGTAAGGATGGAAAAATGTACGCAAGCGATTTATAGAGGTTCGGCAACCTTGCCTACGTCCTCTACCTTGAGACGCTCCCAAGGATTTTCCCCAAATTCACTAACTTGAATTTGTGTTACACTCCCTCTTTTCAAGGATCAAGAGAAACCTCTCTCTTTTTCTAGGCTCAAGAGTAACCTCTCTCTTTTTCTTAGGCTAAAGAGTAACCTCCCTCTTTTTCTAAGGCTTAAGAGAAACCTCCCCTTTACAAGGAATGATGGGATACAAATAATGTAATCAAAGAAAAGGCCTCTAGGTAGGCAATTGATTACAGAAATTAAGCTCAATGGGAAGCCTATACAATATTTGTGCTAAGCACTACAAGGAATAAGAGAATGATAGAAGATATTGAATTCTAGCTCTTGAACTCTTTGATTAGCTTGAAGAGATGAAGAAATTGAAGAATGATATGTCTTGGGTGCTCTCTCTTCTTTCTTCAGCTTCCAAGCCTCTATTTATAGTCCCTTGGATGTATTCTAGCCGTTGGGTGGAGCCAAGATTGAATATTACCGTTGTATCTCACAAAACTAGCCGTTACAGGCTTTTTTCGGGCAAAGGGATCGATCCTGCTACAGTGGGGATCGATCCCTTTTGTCCAGAATCTTGATTCTGGGCTTCAGGGACCTTGGGAAGACTTTCTGCCAAAAAGGGATCGATCCTGCTACAGTAGGGATCGATCCTTTTCTTCCAGAGGGCATTTTTCCTGCACTTTTGGGTTAGAAATGGTATGACCTTTGATCCTAATTCAACCCAAAACATTTATAAGCTTTAAGGGAGTTTTTCTTGACTTTCTCAAATGAAAATATTGTCCAAAAACTTATAAATAATTTTCTAAACTTATATTCAATAATTCTTGAGAAAATTACTTAATATTCCAAACCATTTTATAAAGTATTAAGACCAATAAGAATGTATCATTAAATGATGGTCTTAATGTTTGATATAAACACTTGAAAATGGATTGAGAGAATCATGTGTGATGAGGCAAATTTACAATGTGAATTAAAACATTAAAGCTTACTTAAGTTTTTGTCATTTCAAAATATATATGGCAATTTAAAGCTAACAAATGTTTTATGAAAAACTTCTAATTTTGACTCTTATCTAATTCATTCTCGCTATTTTATCATTTTTACTACTTTTATTTTTTTATTATTTTACTAATATTTAATTTTATTAATTTATTTTATTAGAGAAAGAATATGAACTATTTTTCTCAAAAATTCTTTTTAGACCTTCCATTAAGCTGGTAAGATCTTGAAAGAAATTGCTTGACCTAAAGACTTCCAAACTATTACTTAAGCGTAATCTCTTTTGGAATCTTATCATCGGAGTAATCAATACTCAATCTCAATAATTATTATTAACTATTATAATCCTATTTTATCATTTATTATCATTATTATTATTTATTATTGTCATTGAATTATTAATATTTCTTTATATTTATTATTTTATCTTTGTAATTAATTATTTTAATTTTAGTTTTTAATACATCTTATTTTATTTTTTATACTGAATATAAATCACTTGTTATCGAAAACCCTCTTTAGACCATCCATTAAGCTAGCGAGGCCTTGAGAGAATTTTTTTTACCTAGAAATGTTCAAGAAAATCACTTAAGCGTAATTCTCTTGATATTTCATCATTGGAGTAATTCATATTCATATTCATTATTATTTTAATACCTAATTCTAGTTATTTTATTTATTTCCTCCCTTATTTTGTTATTTGTTATTACTATTTTTATTATAGTATTACTAATCATTGACATCTTTTATAATTTTGTAACTAATTATTTTTATTGTTATTTTATAATAAACTTAATTTATTATATATATTTTAAAAATGAATATGAATTATTTATTATCAAAAATCCTATTTAGACCCTCCATTAAGCTGGTGAGGCCTTGGATAGAATTTTTTACCTCAAGATCTCTAAAAGTACCACTTGAGCGTAGTCCCTTAAGAGTTCCATCGTCGGAATAAAAAAAATTTAAATTACTCTCATACTATTAGATAAGCTTATTTAAACCTATATCTAAATTCATGTAGGTGAACTATGATTAGCTACGTTATTTTAATAATTACTTTTTATTATTTTTATTTTTATAAATATAAACACAACAAAAATTATATTTTATTCCATTTTACAAATACCTATACGTAAGAATTAAAAGAATTATTTATTATTACAAATTATTTAAGTCAATTAGTTAACTAATTAATTTTAATATTACCTAAAGCATTAGAGAATTAATCAAATAGTCTCACAAGAATAATAAAATAATGCATAAAACAATAAGGAAATAGCATGCAAATTTCACTTACCTTCCCTGCTGACGTGACCTTGGCTTCGTATTTCAACCAAGCTTAGCAACCCACGTGAACAGAGCAAGCAACACTAGCTTGGGTAAGGCAGGGACGATAGGATGGTGCGGGTGACCTTGGACAGAGAAGAGAAGGAGCAGCAGTTGGTGGGCTTCGATCCTACTTTCTTAGCAACTGCAGGTAGCACGCGATGGTAATGCAGCAGAGGTGGGATGATACAGGGGTTGCAGTGATGCAGACACGCGATGAAGAATGGCAGGTAGCGGTGCAACCAAGCAGTGGCAATCGGGAGCAATGAAGATAACGGTGATGAAGATGTGTTGCTCGGCTTTCCTGCTGACGTAACCTTGGCTTGCTTCACTTTACAGCATGTTTTCAACTCCACTCATGGCATAGCGGCATATTCAACGATTCCTTTTCTCTTGTTATTCCTCCTTTCCCAGGTTTTTTCTTTTCGATTTCGGCCCCACCTATGGCTCCACAGTGTTGTCGACGTCCAACTATCTCCTTTTCCTTTTCTTTCAAAAAGTAACGAAGTAGCAAAACCTAATCCCGAAGCCTCTTTTGTATTTGGTTTTGTTCACGTTCTGTTTATGCTTTTGCACAGAACAATTTCAACAGCAATTCCACAACGGCAACAGATGGACAACGCTGCAGGTAAGTGGCGCAGCATCTGCTCAAGGGGTTTTCACGGCAACAATGCAACGGGCAGGTGTGTGGCAATGGAACAAGAAAGGAAAATGATGATGGCGTGGGCAGCAAAGTTGAAGAAGATCATAAAAAGTGGCTGTCCTGAGTGGCTAAGAGCAGTAACAAATTTTTTAGGGTTTTTTCCTCCAAGGTTTTTAGGGTTTTTTTTTCTCCCTCTGGATCTTTTCTAGGGTTTTTTTTCTTTTTCTCCTCCCCCCCCTCAAACCGTGTAAGCCTCCTCTATTTATGATTTTGTCTTTTTTCATTTTTTAGAAAGAAAAATCCTAATTTTAATGTATTGACCCCAAAATTTTGGGATCTTTATTTTGTTATTTATTTCTTGTTTGATCCCTTTTAACTTATTTCCTTTTTTTTATTATTATTTTTGGGCAATGAATTTTCAGATTTAATTTCACCCAATTTATTTCTTTATTATTACTATCTTTCTTATGGCAACAAATCATTGAAGTCAACTTCCTTTCATTTTATAAAATTTAAAAAAAAAAAACAAATCCTTTGGTCAATTTTGGGTGTGCATGGGACTTTAGGTATTTTGCATGGAAGGGTTTGCATGGAATGCATGGGGTTCCAACTTAAGATTTGACCAAAATTGATTTGTTTCTTTTTATCATTTTTTATTTTTTATTTTTTGATTTTTTTTAATTAAAAAAATTGTTCGGACAAAATTAGGTGTCTACAACAGCACTTTTTCATCCCGAGGGATCGATCCCTTCAGTCCAGAATCTTGATTCTTGGCTTGAGGGATTTTTTTAGCATTGGGAAACCATTCTGCCATGAAGGGATCGATCCTTTTCCTTAGGGGATCGATCCCATGCTTTCAAAGAGCGATTTCCTGCACTTTTTGGGTTAGAAATGATGTGGCCTTTGATCCTAATTCAACCCAAAACATTTTGGCATTTTTGTGGGAGTTTTCCCTGACTTTCTCTAATGAAAACATGGTCCAAAAAATTCACTAAGTAATTTTCTAAAATATTTAAAAACATGTTATAAAGTATTAAGATCAATAAGAATATATCATTAAATCATGATCTTAATGTTTGATATTATCACTTTAAATGGTTTGAGAAAATCATGTGTCATAAAGCAAATTTACAATATGAAAGAAACATTAAGGTTTACTTAAGTTTTTGTCATTTCAAAATACATATGGCAATTTAAAGCTAACAATCTCCCTCTTTTTGATATGACAAAACTTAATGTAAATTTGCTTTGAAAATTCTTTGATAAAATACTCCCCCTCAAATAAAGCTGGATTTTATAAAGCTTCACCTTAATGTAAGCATGGTTTGAAGAGAATTTTTCAAAAGAGATTTTCAAACTATTTCTCCCTCATTATCTCCCCCTTAATATCTCTACCCCTTTTTGTCATAGCAAAAAGAAGGAAAAATAAAAAAGTATGCGCCCCCTAAAATTATGGCTATGTGAGAACAAATAAATATGCTCCATCCAACAAGAAATATGTTAGTACATGGGACTCATAGCACAAATTAATAAGTCAATGTCCATAAAGAGTATGAAATGTTTAGGCATGCAAAGGACAAGGCTTATATTCCTATACCAATTGTTTATAAATAATTTTGCAGGAAGTTCAAAATTGGTAAATTATGAAGCAAGTTATTTATAAATTATTTATTAAGTGCTATAACTTGCTTATTTCAATTCTATCAAGCACCTAAGTATATCAATTGTTCTCTAAGGTCCAACTAAGGTGCATGACAATACATCATGATTATGAGCTAAAATTAGATGACATATCATATGTATGAGCTCATAAATCATTTTCAAGTAAGAAAGTGCTTAGAATTAATACAAATATCAATTATCCACAAATTCTAGCACAAAAATTATCTTATGCAAAAGTGTCTTAATTCTTCCCTATTTGTCATTTGAATCTAAGGAACACAAGAAGAATTGTCAATTTAAAGCTCAAACTAATTGTCAATTCAGTTTTGGGTTCTATCAATTGTTGCAAATATTGTTACCAATGATTGACTTAGACATTTTGCCTTATGCTAATTGTTATGTGTGGTGTGCTTAGTGAATAATCAAGTCATACATGTAAGAACACAATCACACATCATTAAACATGCATATGGATTAATTAGACATTAGAATCCTCTCATAAAATGTTAATCCATGTATTCAAATGCACATTATCTTCCATAATCACAAACAATCCTATGCTCATTTTTCATTTAAGGTCTTAACCAATTATGAGCAAGGAGATGTTCAAAATTATCATTTAATAGCCATATCCCAAGTTGGTTTTGTCATTTAATATTCTAGAGAGGATATATGCTATTTTAACTAAAATGGATTTGCCTAAATGAATCAACATCATGCTTAAGTATATTTTAACAATAAAGTCCATAATCTATGAGTGAGATCAAGCACATGATATCATGAAAACAACTATTCTCATCTCATAGGAATGATCATTGATTCAACTTAAGTAAACATGTAAGTTCAACATCAAAAAAATCAAGATTCAATGCATGAATATCAATCATAGTGCATTTGTTCAAGTTTGCATTTATCCTTGAATGTTGATGTTGTCATTAAAGCCTTTGTTCTTTAATAATTTGGTCATATGAGAAATTCAAGTTCATGGATGATAAATTTTCAAGCATTTAAACATTTAAGATCCATTTATCATCACAAATTGAAGGCCAAGGACAATTATGACTTTATACCAATTGTTGACTTTATATTTTTGACATGCCTAACACTTTACCTAAAGTCATAATTGGATTCAAACATTATGGTCAAGTTTTGATCATTTTATCATTCAAGCATATATTTTGACCTTTAATTATTCATATTCCATCAAAAATATATCATGAAGTCTAATGGGAATATGTGAGTCAAGCTATGAAATATATTCTTCTAAGCATGCTTGATTATGATGAACGAAAGTATGAAAAATGTCTATTATGCACAAGTTCATCAAATATTCACAAATCATTGAAATAATTCTTAAATTTATGTTTAAGTATTCATTGAAAATATATTTCAAGATTATTTCAAGATTTATGTAATTCATGAATGTCTTCAATAAGAAAATCGATTTTGCACTTGTGAGCTCAATGAAAAATGATTTTGATTGTTGAAAGTGATACCAAATGTTGGAAATAATACAAATTGATGGAGTTGATGCATGATATTAATGAAAAATGAATTTTCATATTGTAAAGATCATAAAAAAGAAGTTAAAATACTGGATTTTAAGTTGAGAAGGTAGAAGATATCAAGAAAGTGAAAAATCCTTCTCAAATTCGGCTCAAAACGTGCAAAAAAGCCGTTTTGGCTTGGGGGGATCGATCCTAATAGGAGGGGGATCGATCGCTTAGTTCTAGAATGCACAAATTCTGCATTTTGCTCAAGGGGGACACACAAGAAGGCCTATTGCATTGGGGGGATCGATCCCTAGATGAGGGAGATCGATCCCTCATCCATTTTCTACAGATGTTTCACAGAAAAATTGGACTTGTAAGGTGCCAAAACTCAGTTTTTGAGTGTTTTAAGTCCAAGTAAAGGTTTAAACATTTGTGTAACATGATTTTGGACTTGTATGAATGAAAAACCATTTAATAATAGATTTTGCAATTTTAGAAGGATTTTCACCAATAAATGCATTTTTGGTCTTAAAGGAGGTCATTTTAAGAGTTATGCATATTTTGTCAAAGTCAATGCATTGAAATACATAAATATGTCAAGACAAACTTGTTCATATAGATTTTAAGCACATATCTCATCAAATTATCCAACTTGTGAACATCATGCCATGATTTCTAAAATGTATATTTCTCATTGATGCTCATGACATGGCATTGTGCATGAATGACATATTTGACAACTTTGGAGTAAGAGAATATATTATCATCACATTTCGAACTTGCTCAAATTACAGAAATCATTTCAAAATCATTAAACATGTTTTTCATCCAATCATCAAGAACTATTCATCAACAATCAAAAATCATTTATCATACCTTTCATTCAATCATGCATCAAGAATCAACAAAATATCTCATCAAGGCACAAATAATTTAATCAAAAAAAAATTTTAAGGAATAAGAAATTATGCTTACAATACTCCTTTGCTTGAATATGCTTTGCCTTGAATTGTTGAGTCCACCTTGAGCTATCCTTTGAAGAATTTTTGTGACCTTGCCAATGGTGGATCCTCAAGCTCTTTCTCTTTCTCATTGGCACAAGCAACTCCATGGGATGTATAGAGCATTTGAACTCCATAGTTTCATTGTATTCTCATGCTCTAACACTCCTACAACAAACAAATTTATGCATGTTTTGGTACCCAAATTTTCTTGGGTCCATGAGAGTTAATGCAAACAATTTTTGATCCTTTAGGGATCCATTTCAAGCACAATTCATCATTATTTACAGCATGCTTTGGCACCTACATTTTTCTAACTACTCTTCCTCTAAATGTGGTTTTTCTATATGTGCATGTTTGTGAAGAGTGACCTATCCTATTGCATAGTGAGCTTGTGAGAGATGTATCATGCATAGAATTTTTGCTTACTAGGAAATTCTTAAGATGAGTTTCCTTTTGTTTTGCATTATAGCTTAACCCATCTTTGTCAAAGAAAGCTCTTTGGGTCTCTAACATATGATCTAGCTTTTGTTGACCCATATAGAATCTAGAAAATGAGTTTTGCAAATTTATGTTCTTTTTCTTAACTTCATCAATTTCTAGATTTGCTTCTTCTAATTTCCTTTCAAATTCTAGCTTAGCATTTGTCAAGGCTTCATTTTCTATTTTTAATTAGCAATGATTTTCTTATATTTGGAGTTCATGCATTGAAATTCATTTACTAAATCATTAAAGGCATTTTGTAGTTCACTAAAGGTATAATCATTACCTTCACTAGAACTACAACTAGCCTTATCATCACTAATGGCCATAAAGCATGAGTAGGCTATCTCATCATCAATGTTTTCCTCATCGGAGCTATCACTATTGCTCCATGCAGCAACAAATGCTTTCTTCCTAGGCTTTCTATCCTTTTCCTTCCTAAGTAAGGGGCAATCTAACTTAATGTGACCCGGTTCATTACATTCATAACAAACTAAGAGGTCTGTAGACACCTAATTTTGTCCGAACAAATTTTTTTTTTTTTTTTTTTTTACATTTCTTAATCTGTTATCATTTATTGTTTTGCATTTTATTCTTTGATTTTTTAAGGCTTGACATGATTACAATGTATACATTCACGTTATTACTTGGATATTAGTAAATTTAGTTACTTATAGTTATTAGGGTATGTTAAATTAATTAGTTTAGTTAATTAACTTGTAGAATGTAAATAAATCAAATATCAAATTTATTGGACTAATTAAGTGGGATAATAAAAGTGAATAATTGATTAATAAAATAACTTGCTTAGTTTATATCGTTGAATTGTTTAAAATAAATAATGCCAAAGATCTTATGCTATTGAGTTTACAGTTAATTAAAAAAAAACAAAGATATGTACAGTAAAAGTTAATCATGATATTAAAATTAAAACAGACTAAATTATCCGACGATGGAACTTTTAAAGGACTGCGCTCAAGTGGTACTTTTAAAGATCTTGAGGTAAAAAATTCTATCCAAGGCCTCACCAGCTTAATGGAGGGTCTAAATAGGATTTTTGATAATAAATAGTTTGTTTTCATTTTTAAATATATATATATATATAATAAATTAGGTTTATTACAAAATAACAATAAAAATAATTAGTTATAAAATTAGAAAAGATGTCAATGATTAGTAATAATATAATAAAAATAGCAAATAACAAAACAAGGGAGGAAATAAATAAAATAACTAGAATTAGATATTAAATAATGAATATGAAAATGAATTACTCCAATGATGAAATATCAAGAGAATTATGCTTAAATGATTTTCTTGAACATTTCTAGGTTAAAAAATTCTCTCAAGGCCTCACCAGCTTAATGGATGGTCTAAAGAGAGTTTTTGATAACAAGTGATTTATATTCGGTTAAAAAAAAATAAAATAAGATGTATTAAGAACAAAAATTAAAATAATTAATTACAAAGATAAAATAATAAAAATAAAGAAATAATAACAATAATAAATAATGATAATAAATGATAAAATAGGATGATAATAATTATCGAGATTGAGTATTGATTATTTCGATGATAAGATTCCAAAAGAGATTATACTTAAGTAATACTTTGGAAATCTTTAGGTCAAACAATTTCTTTCAAGATCTGACCAGCTTAATGGAAGATCTAAAAGGAATCTTTGAGAAAAATAGTTCATATTCTTTCTCTAATAAAATAAAAATAAAATTAAACATTAATAAAATAATAGAAAATAATAAAAGTAGTAAAAATGATAAGATAGCGAGAACAAATTAGATAAGAGTCAAAATTAGAGTTTTTCATAAAACATTAAAATGAATCCGACGACGGAGCCTCTTCAAGCAAGTCATATAGTACTACTTGAATACTCTTGAGGTGAGGAGAATTTTTTAAGCTATCCCACCAGCTTAATGGAGGATGCTTAGAGATATTTTCCAATATTAAATTATTGAACTTAAGATTAACTAAGGCAAATTTGAGATAACCTAAAGCTAGTTGGTACCATTTTAGGATGGGCGTTGCGAGGTGCTAATCCTTCCTCACACGTAACCCTACTCCCGAACCCTAAATTTGAGATGTAGACCAGTCTTATCCATAGTTTGAATAGGTGACCAATCACACCTAGGTAGAATGGTTGGTGGCGACTCCATAGATTTTGTGTCTAGCTATTAGGTTTTATCCAAAACTTAATACGTTATGACAGCTTGGCGACTCCACTGGGGACTTTAGAAAGTCAAGCCAACGATTGGTTTTAGGTTATTTTAGTTTGCCTTAGGTATGTTAATAATAAGACATTAATAACTACATGTTTCTTCGACACACACTTCATGTGCATGTGCATGCATTAGCCCTCTACCCAGCTCTATCCTTTTAGGAGGAAGTAAAGTAACTACGCTCTCGTGAGGTAATACCTCCGCAATGGCTAGCGAAATACTCTCACTCAAATTGAACCTTTCCATTTGTAACCTGTAATGGGTGAGGATTGGGTGCCTTACTAGTCTTGTGTGGACAACAGTGAGGAACAATTTGGGAACCTTTAGCCCTTTTGTCTAAAACCATGCATATAGTGAATTAAGAAGACCAACTGTAAGATAGAGCCATATTAACCCATGCTATAGGAAATACCCATTACTTAGGACACATTTTTTATCAAGTTTATACATGAGACACTGAGAGGGTACCATGAGTTCACCAAAACATTTCCATGCATCATTCATCCATTATTGTTACATGACAACTTTTTACCATGCCATTCCATACATACGCATGTAACATCATCTCGTTTTGTTCATCTTCAATCATTGTTTTAAACAAAACATTTTCAAAATTTTTCAAGCATCATCACATGTGAAATGATAAATTCTTAATTGGGCAATAAAAGATTCGAAGATAGCTCGACCAAAGGTTCATTCACACAACACTCGTTATCAAGCTAAGATCATGGAAGAAGAATCAAGCATGCGCATGGAGAAGATGGAAAAAGCTCAAGAGGAAATGAGGGGGCAATTGGCCCAAATTACAGAGCTGTTGAAAAATCTAAGCAAGGGTAAAGGAGTTGTAGAAGAAGTTGCAGTCCAAGAAGGGGTTCAACAACGCAGTATGGAAGACCCTGTCCATCCTCCTGGATTTGGTCCATTTCCAAGTCAAACATCCCAAGAAGGAAGATATCCACCTGCTTACACTGCTATACCCCAAATGTTTGGACAAGCTCAATTCCAAGGACCCCCTATCCTTCCCAAGCGCAAAATCTACTGATCCCATTGAGGTGCCCGACTTAGATGACCCAAGGGAAATTGAGAAGTTGAAAGCCAAACAAGCAGAAGAGAAAGATGAGGCGAAGTCGCAACAAAAGATTAATATGTTAGAGGAAAGGATTCGAGCTATTGAAGGCTTAGACTTTTATGGTTCCCATGGATGCTACTGGGTTATGTTTGGTGTCAGACTTGGTTATTCCACTTAAGTTTAAAGCACCAGAGTTTGAGAAGTACAATGGAACTTCCTGCCCTAGGTCTCATCTTATTATGTATTGTCGGAAGATGGCTGCTTTCGCTCAAGATGATAAGCTCCTTATTCACATTTTTCAAGAAAGTCTCACTGGATCTGCTGCCAAGTGGTACAATCAATTAGATGGAACTCGAATCATCACTTGGAATGACTTGGCAAGAGCATTTATGGCTCAATATCGACATGTTGCTGATATGGCCCTGATCGTCTGTCGCTCCAAAGTATGGAAAAGAGGGCTAATGAGAGTTTCAAGCAATATGCCCAAAGGTGGCGTGATATGGCTGCAGAGGTGCAACCTCCACTTTCGAGAAGGAGCTTACCATTATGTTCGTTAATACTTTGAAGGCTCCATACTACGATAGGATGATCGGTAATGCCACTAAGAATTTTGCTGATATGGTATTGTCTGGTGAGATAATTGAGAATGCAATCAAGAGTGGGAAGATTGAAGCTCCCAACAGTATTGAGAAGAAAGGAGGAGCCAACAAAAGAAGGGAAGAAGAAGTCCATGCTGTTGCATATGAAAGGCAATATGGAGGCTATGTCCCACAATACCCTTATCACATGCCACAACCTTACTATCCTGCCCAGAGCCCTTACCATTCTTACCCTAAGGTTAATGCTCAACCTAGTCACCAGACACCTGCCCCAAATATTCAACCCATAAAGCAGTTCAATAAACAAGAGGGCAATTATAATGCATCATGGCCAAAAAGAGAAAGGACTCCTATTGACCCAATTCCCATAACCTACACTGAGCTGTACCCAAAATTGATCAAAGGACAACTCATTGCACCCATCTATGTGGAACCTCTCAAGCCTCCATATCCAAAGTGGTACGATGAGAATGCTCGATGCGAGTATCACTTCGGGAACGTGGGCCACTCTCTGGAGAATTGCACTGCACTAAAGTATAGAGTGCAAGGATTGATAAAAGCTGGTATGTTGAGTTTTGAAGCGAAAGGGGAACCGACTACGAATGCAAACCCATTGCCTAACCACACTAAGGAAGGATGAGTTTTTTGGGGACATGAAGGGTTCAAGCTTGACAATTTTGAAGATCTATAAATTCTAGTTTTGTTTTTGCTTTCTTTTATTTCTTTAAGTAATGTAAGATAGTTTTTGAAAGTGCTTAAGCCCATAAGCACGAAATAAATTTTATGTATGGGTTAACCTTTATTTATTTCCTTTTCAATAAAGCGACTAGTGTGATGCACTGTCAATTTCTCATTCCATTCATTTTCCATTTCTCAACATACTCGCCATAACTTTCACTCACAAGTATCCAAATAATGAACATGATGATAATGATGTCAATAAATCTAGGGTTCAATTTGAAAGAACCACTATTGTTGATGAATTAATAGTATGCCAATGTTGCGAAAGCAAGAAAATGAAGGAAAGGTTCCTCACCATCCGCACTTGATAGACGGTACGAGAAAGGTGAATCCCTTACAAAAGCTTCTAACAAGTTTGTCATTGTTCGATAAATGATCTTTAAGGAGAGCACTTACATTTGAAATGATAAATGGCTTTCTTTCACTATCCTTCAAGCATGAGTAAAATTATCCTTTGGTTACCCCTTTTGAGCCTATTATATTTTTGTAATATAACCCACCAAGGATCACCCTCCACATTGGGGTCAAGGAAGATGAAATAAAGAAATTTTGGGGGCAAAAAGGAAAGTGTTCATGATGAATCAAGGGGCAAAAAAAAAAAAAAAGGAAGCCCATTTTTGTGAAAAAAAAAGAAAAAAAAAGAAAAGGGTTTGAATTCAAAAAAAGAAAAAAAAAAAAGAGCAAGAAAGGGCAAAATGCCTAAATGTTTTACTTGATAAAGAAAGCGATCCCTTGGTTTATAAACCTTGAAACACATTTTGGGCCTACTATATCCTTTTCTTTCATAAACCCTCACCCGAGCCTACATTACGTGCCTTTAAAAGCCCATTTTGATCAAATGTAAATGCTTGAATTGAAGAATAATGCGTTGAATGAAAATATACTTGTACAATGAGATAATGATCCTTTGAAGGAAGTAGATCAAGTTGAATGAAGAAAACATGAGCTTTAGAAGATATCTTAGATCGAAATCAAGAACGCCTATTAGGGGCATGAATTTGGATTGAGCACTGAAGGTTGAAGTTTGTCAAAGCCAATGAAGTTGAAGATGAAGAAGAAAAAAAAAAGAAAAAATATGAAAAAAAAGAAAAAAAAAAAAGAAAAAAGAAAAAAAAGAAGAAAAAAGAAAAAAGAAAAAAAGAAAAAAAGAAAAAAAAGGAAAAAAGAAAAAAAAAAGGGAAAAAGAAAAAGAAAAAGGAGGATTCAAATTGAAAACTCGAAAAGGGCAGTTTGAATCAGTTGAGGGGGGGCACCTAAGTTGAAAACCGAAAAAGGCGACTTAGGAAAATATCAACATCAAAAAGTTTTGATACGAGGGCAAGATTGGCAGACACTACATGTAAGAATATATCAACCTAAGAGTGGGCTTTTGGAGAAGAATTTTAGATTGACTTGATTGAAATTGTCAGAATGTTCATTAAATGGATACTAAAAACCTTATTCCAAACAGATTGTCCCATTGGTTTTTCTGGATTTCATGTTCCTTTTCTAAGAATGAATATCTATACCTCTCATGATCATTTATTCCACCCCTATAATAAATTGAGAAGATGTATGAGTGCATTACATTGGTGGTCAAGTTGAAAGGAAAATAAATAAATGTTGGTAACCTTTTTTTGGATAAGTTTTTGAAAAAAAATATATTCTTTTGAGAAATCTTGCATTATTAAGAGAGAGAAAGAAAAAAAAGTGAATGATGAATATACAAAAGCTGAAAACATGATGGCTAGTCTTCGGGCCTAACTGGACTAGGACTCAATAGAAGATGGGATGAGGAAGGAAGATAAAGGATTTAAACAAGGAGAATTCAATAGACAGAATGGACTTGAGAAAGACAAGATGAACTTGAGAATCTTGTTACCACAATTGAGAATGCATTTGCATATATTCACGGAATAATGCAGGGGGCATGACATTGACATGTGCATAACATTCATGGCATTCATTATATTCATGACATGCATGACATTTCATTAGTGCATTTTGACATTGAACTATATGTTAAGACATTAGGATAAGAAGTTTTGAATGATTAGAATTTTGAGGAAAAGAGAAAATATAAGAGATGGTAATTTGAAAAAAATGATGAGGTATGAGAAGATGATGAGAAAAATACTTTTTGAAAAAAAAAAAACCTTAGATGAGAGTAAAGTCCAGTTTAGCTCGCACCTTAAAGGAGAATAAAGCCTAATATTGTTGGCATCAAAATGAAAGTTAAGCCTAGTCAAACCCATGTTAACTGGCATTCTGAAATGAAATTTTATGTTCAAAGTTTCATTGCCTCTGTTGAGAGGAGCTCTTTATTTTTCAAAAAGTTCTAATGCCTCTGGTGAGAGGAGCACAAGGTTATTTTTCAAAAGTCTCAATGCCTCTGGTGAGAGGAGCACAAGATTATTTTTCAAAGTTCCAATGCCTCTGGTGAGAGGAGCACAAGATTATTTTTCAAAGTTCCAATGCCTCTGGTGATAGAAGCACAAGGTTATTTTTCAAAAGTCTCAATGCCTCTGGTGAGAGGAGCACAAGATTATTTTTCAAAGTTCCAATGCCTCTGGTGAGAGGAGCACGAGGTTATTTTTCAAAAGTCTCATGCCTCTGGTGAGAGGAGTAGCACAAATTATTTTTCAAAGTTCCAATGCCTCTGGTGAGAGGAGCACAAGATTATTTTTCAAAGTTCCAATGCCTCTGATGAGAGGAGTTCTTTGTGTTTCAGAAGTTTCAAAGCCTCTGTCGAGAGGAGCTTTTATTCCATGATCATGCTTGCATTCCTCAGTCTTATGATAGGAGAGACTAGGAATTTCACTTTGCATTCCTTAATCTTATGATAGAAAAGATTTGGAAAATTCATGTTTGCATTCCTTAGTCTTATGATAGGAGAGACTAAAAAAGGAATTTCACTTTGCATTCCTGAACCTTATGATAGAAGAGGCTAGGAAATATCACATTCTACAAAAAAAAAAATTATTGATAGGTCTTGCATTCGGACAAAATGGTTGTCTATGTCTTTGCACCATTACTGTTTCACAGCAAAGCGCAAAGAGGGGCAGCTGTAGACACCTAATTTTGTCCGAACAAATTTTTTTTTTTTTTTTTTTTTTTTTTTTTTACATTTCTTAATCTGTTATCATTTATTGTTTTGCATTTTATTCTTTGATTTTTTAAGGCTTGACATGATTACAATGTATACATTCACGTTATTACTTGGATATTAGTAAATTTAGTTACTTATAGTTATTAGGGTATGTTAAATTAATTAGTTTAGTTAATTAACTTGTAGAATGTAAATAAATCAAATATCAAATTTATTGGACTAATTAAGTGGGATAATAAAAGTGAATAATTGATTAATAAAATAACTTGCTTAGTTTATATCGTTGAATTGTTTAAAATAAATAATGCCAAAGATCTTATGCTATTGAGTTTACAGTTAATTAAAAAAAAACAAAGATATGTACAGTAAAAGTTAATCATGATATTAAAATTAAAACAGACTAAATTATCCGACGATGGAACTTTTAAAGGACTGCGCTCAAGTGGTACTTTTAAAGATCTTGAGGTAAAAAATTCTATCCAAGGCCTCACCAGCTTAATGGAGGGTCTAAATAGGATTTTTGATAATAAATAGTTTGTTTTCATTTTTAAATATATATATATATAATAAATTAGGTTTATTACAAAATAACAATAAAAATAATTAGTTATAAAATTAGAAAAGATGTCAATGATTAGTAATAATATAATAAAAATAGCAAATAACAAAACAAGGGAGGAAATAAATAAAATAACTAGAATTAGATATTAAATAATGAATATGAAAATGAATTACTCCAATGATGAAATATCAAGAGAATTATGCTTAAATGATTTTCTTGAACATTTCTAGGTTAAAAAATTCTCTCAAGGCCTCACCAGCTTAATGGATGGTCTAAAGAGAGTTTTTGATAACAAGTGATTTATATTCGGTTAAAAAAAAAATAAAATAAGATGTATTAAGAACAAAAATTAAAATAATTAATTACAAAGATAAAATAATAAAAATAAAGAAATAATAACAATAATAAATAATGATAATAAATGATAAAATAGGATGATAATAATTATCGAGATTGAGTATTGATTATTTCGATGATAAGATTCCAAAAGAGATTATACTTAAGTAATACTTTGGAAATCTTTAGGTCAAACAATTTCTTTCAAGATCTGACCAGCTTAATGGAAGATCTAAAAGGAATCTTTGAGAAAAATAGTTCATATTCTTTCTCTAATAAAATAAAAATAAAATTAAACATTAATAAAATAATAGAAAATAATAAAAGTAGTAAAAATGATAAGATAGCGAGAACAAATTAGATAAGAGTCAAAATTAGAGTTTTTCATAAAACATTAAAATGAATCCGACGACGGAGCCTCTTCAAGCAAGTCATATAGTACTACTTGAATACTCTTGAGGTGAGGAGAATTTTTTAAGCTATCCCACCAGCTTAATGGAGGATGCTTAGAGATATTTTCCAATATTAAATTATTGAACTTAAGATTAACTAAGGCAAATTTGAGATAACCTAAAGCTAGTTGGTACCATTTTAGGATGGGCGTTGCGAGGTGCTAATCCTTCCTCACACGTAACCGTACTCCCGAACCCTAAATTTGAGATGTAGACCAGTCTTATCCATAGTTTGAATAGGTGACCAATCACACCTAGGTAGAATGGTTGGTGGCGACTCCATAGATTTTGTGTCTAGCTATTAGGTTTTATCCAAAACTTAATACGTTATGACAAGGTCCTTTTCTCTTCTACTTGACTCCCCTCTTTGATGTCTCCTATTATTTTCTTTTTCTTTCATTCTCATGAACCTATTAAATCTTTTAGTAAACATTGCCATTTCCTTTTCTTCCTCATTTCCACTCTCATCACTATCAACTTCAATGATCTCATGAGTGGAAGACTTAAGTGCTACCCCTACTTTCTTTGAAGGCTCTTTATTTCTTTTTAATTTCATTTCATATGTAAGTAGGGAGCCCATAAGTTCATCTAGAGACAAGGTATTTGGAT
The DNA here is from genome assembly GCA_031772115.1 of Heritiera littoralis. Lineage (NCBI taxonomy): Eukaryota > Viridiplantae > Streptophyta > Magnoliopsida > Malvales > Malvaceae > Heritiera > Heritiera littoralis. The sequence continues at coordinate 914,011 of JAPDPK010000157.1, forward strand.
CGTTAGACTCTTCTATTGCAGTTACCTTTGCCTCCCAAGATTTTGGCAAGCTATTCAAAATTTCTTAACCATTTCTACATTGGAATAGCTCTTACCTAATGCCTTAAGTCCATTGATTATGTCATTAAACCTAGTGTACATTTCATTCATGGACTCATTTTCTTTCATTCTAAAAAGCTCATAATCATGTGTGAGCATTCCTACTTTGGTTTCTCTAACTTGATTGATTCCTTCATGTGTGATGGTTAGTTTGTCCCATATTTATTTAGCATTCTCACATAAGGAGACTCTATTATACTCATTGGGACCTAAAGCACAAAAGAGGGTGTGCATAGCCTTGGCATTCAATTGTGCCAATCTCATGTCATTGGTGTCCCACTTATCCTTATTCTTATGGACATCTTTTCCATCTACTTTCTTCATAGAAGTTCTAAGACCATTCACTATGATTTTTCACACTTCATAATCATTTGATTGTACAAATAACATCATTCTAGTTTTTCAATATGAATAGTTTTCTCCATTGAATAGTAGAGGTCTAACTAATGACTGTACTTCTTCTCCTAGGGGTGTGCCTACATTCAAGTGAGTCATTTATGATCGTTTTACTCGATGATGTTAATCTAAATCAATCTTGAGCCAAGCTCTGATACCAATTGTTGGCTCTATAGGCTATACCGAGAAGGGGCTGAATCGGTTTTTCGCTAACCTTAAGTTCGTTTTTCGATTCTTGTAAATTCTCTAACCTATATTGATATTTCCTAAGTTCTCTAGGCTACTCAATTATGCAATATAAATTCAATACAATAAACACAAATATAATTGCAAATGAGTAAAGAGAGTAAGGATAGAGAAATGTACGCAAGTGATTTATAGAGGTTCAGCAACCTTGCCTATATCCTCTACCTTGAGACGTTCCCAAGGATTTTCCCCAAATTCACTATCCTTGAATTTGTCTTTACAATCCCTCTTTTTCAAGGCTCAAGAGAAACCTCCCTCTTTTTCTAAGGCTAAAGAGAAATCTCCCTCTTTTTCTTAGGCTAAAGAGAAACCTCTCCTTTTACAAGGAATGAGTTGGTTTACAAGAGATGTAATCAAAGAAAGGCCTCTAGATAGGTAAGTGATTACAAAGATTAAGCATAAGTAAAAGCCTATACAAGAATTGTGCTATGCAATACAAGGAATGTGTGAATGATGGAAGATGAAGACTTTGTAGCTCTTGAAATATTGTTGAGGCTTGAGGATTTGAGGAAAATGAAGAATAGAATGTGCTGAGCTCTTCTTTTTAGTTCCTTCAGCTTCTAAGCCTCTATTTATAGTCCCTTGGATGGTTTGTGGACATTGGTTGGAGCCAAAAATGAATATTGTCGTTGTGTCTCACAAAACTAGCCTTTACAACACTTTTTCATCCCGAGGGATCAATCCCATGCCTAAAGGGATCGATCCCTTCAGTCCAGAATCTTGATTCTTGGCTTGAGGGACCTTTTTAGCGTTGGGAAGCCATTCTGCCATGAAGGGATTGATCCCTTCCCTTAGGGGATCGATCCCATGCTTTCAGAGAGATATTTCCTGCACTTTTTGGGTTAGAAATGATGTGGCCTGTGATCGTAATTCAATCCAAAGCATTTTGACATTTTTGTGGGAGTTTTCCTTGACTTTCTCTAATGAAAACATGATCCAAAAAATTCATTAAGTAATTTTTTAAAATATTCAAAAACATTTTATAAAGTATTAAGATCAATAAGAATGTATCATTCAATCATGATCTTAATGTTTGATATTATCACTTTAAATGGTTTGAGAAAATCATGTGTCATAAAGCAAATTTACAATATGAAAGAAACATTAAGGTTTACTTAAGTTTTTGTCATTTCAAAATACATATGGCAATTTAAAGCTAACACCATTAAAGAAATATACTATATTCTATCTTTAAAATTAACTATGACAATCAATTGTACCATATAGTTTTAGCATATTTGGGTTATTCCATTAGTATTTGATGATTTAGAAGAAAAGAAAGAAATTATATTTGGTTTAATGATTACTTATTAGCTGTTATTTTGGGATGAGCCTTTGAATTTTGGGATTAGCATGTCTTCCAATTTTTGTGGTTCATGCAAACCATACATATTTCCTTGGAAAGATTTCACCCACATGTGAAAAGTCTCCTTTTATCAGTTTTTGTTTCAAAGATTAAGTGACATGATAAAAGTAACAATTACTTTTTTCCTTTCCCTTTTTTATTTTATATTTTGGCAAATATGATGACATTTGATCTCATATTCATATATATATATATATATATGTATATATAAATTAGCCAACAATATCTTCCAACAAAAATAATGTGAATGTCTTTACCAGTCTATATTTTTAACAAAAAAAAGTGCCTTAAGCTTTTGCATAGAAGTAGACTCGGCTTTATCACTGTTTTAAGTGTGATGAGATCGATACATAATTAGTCAAGTTTGGCAATATCGTGAGAAAGCCTAGCATTAATAAGCATCTTGGCAGGTTCTCAAGAGTCAAGATGCATATTTCCAAAGATGGCCTGTAATTTTCGCACCGCACATGTACTGATCAATGTATCTGCAAATTGCATCCAAGAATGGTCCACAAAGTGGGGTTTTCTTTTACTTTGGTGCATTGCGTTGTTAAAATTGATCTGATATTTCCTTGCGGTTTTATTGCTTGTGTTTCCAGACTTTGAGTAGTCAAACCCACATTTTTGTGTTATGGGTCTAGGTTTAGGCTTAGTTTGGATCCTTGGCCAACTACGGCACGGTGGTCCCGTGTGGTTAAAAAGAAAAACGATAAAAAATTTGAAAAATAAAATTACCATTTCATCCTTTTTTTTTAATTTTTTTATTATTTTATTAAAAACATATATTTTTAAAAGTCATTTTATTTTTTTTCAATTTCATTGGAACTAATTGCATTATCCATCCAAACTAGCCATTAGTGGATTTGAAAAAAAAATGATAGTGATATTATTATTATTATTATTATTATTATTAAATAGCCATGCATGCATATACTTTCTTCAGTGTGTGTATATATATATATACACACACACACACACACTAAGAGAAGATATATATTAATCAGGGGCGTAGCCACGCTTATTTGGTGGGGTCAATTGACCCACTGAATTTTTTAAAATAAATATTATATATATAAATTAAGAAAAATATTAAAATTGATCCCACTGAAAATTAATTTTGGGAGTCAATATACAACTTAAAAAAATAAAATAAATAATAAATATACTATAACAATAAAAAAAATAAAGAAACCCTAGATTGTCTGTCACTTTTCAAAATTAAAAGGGGAGGGAAAAAGAAAAAAAAACAAAGCACACAATAGTTAAAAAAGAGATTTGAGAGAGAATAGAGTTTAAGATCAAATCACTCAACAAAATTAGTCTAAAAGTTTACTTTCTTGATTATTTGCATCCAAGAGCGAAGTAGAAGAAAGAATTAACAGTTCAGGTATGTATAATTTATTTCAAACCCAAATTTTAAATAGAAAAAATTTTATTTTCATGTATTAATTTCTTGAACAACAAGTTAGAATATTAAATTCTTTTATAATAGTTTTTTTATTTTGTTTTCTCTTAAATTTGTATTTGATAAATCATAAATGTTAAATATAATTTGAATATTGATTAGAATACCATATAAATTGAGATAAAAAATTTGTGCAAAATTAGTTTTATATTATTGATTTGGTATTACACACCCTAATTGCCGCAAGTGGTGTAAGTTCAGAGGAAGGGATTGAATGTAAGCATACCGATCCAAAGCATGAAAGAGGGATGATTGAAAGTAGGATGCTAATATCAAAGCATTGAAGTTGTTCCCCTCTTTTATCATACTTTTATACTTTTCGACAAAGAATTTGTGCAGATATCTTTGCACTACTTTGAACTTCAATGTAAAACTAGTTTATTAATACCTTCAAATGTTATTCTAATCCAAAATTTAGCATTTATGTAAGTAGGATGTAGGAAAGCACGTGACATATATCAAAATATATTTGCGCACAAATTTGGCCAAATATACTTTTATCATATATGCTAATATCTTTGCACTACTCTAAATTTCAATGTAAGCATACAAAATTATAAAATTTAATTTCAAAAAAATTATTGATTCGGTATTAATAATTATGTTTATAAAGAATTTGTTGTTTAAAAAATATATAGCAGAATATATAAGTGTGTGTATATGTATATATATAATTTTTTAGTCTCTTAATTTTGATAATATTAATTATTCAAAGTTCATAATTTTTTTTTGGTTACAATCATATTGCTTTTATTGAGATTTTTTCTTTTCTATTCAGTTAATGGAGAGGTATTTCAAAAGAAAATCAACATTGGAGCAACCACATTATACTCAAGAAACTAATGAAGAAACCTCAAAACAAGCTCGTGTTGAAATCGATTTAGAAACTCTTCCTGCAGATCCAGGACTTCGTAGTAGAATCATGAGTTATCCTCCTAATGATCAAGATAAGGTACGTAGGGCATACTTACAAAGAGGACCTTGTCAACCACGTAATCATACTTTTCCTCAAAGAAGTATAGGAAATGTTTTACGTCGATTCAATCCTAATTGGTTTGATGAGTTCGGTAGCTGGTTAGAGTATAGCATTGTAAAGGATGCCGCTTTTTGTTTATGTTGTTATCTTTTTAGACAAGATATTGGAAAGCAAGGAAGTGGTGACTCTTTTGTTCTTGAAGGTTTTACCAATTGGAATAAGAAAGATAGGTTTAAAACCCATGTTGGCGGTCCTAATAGTGCTCATAATCAAGCTTATAGGAAATGTGAAGACTTGAAGAATCAAAACCAACACATTCAATCTATTTTGATTAAAAAATCAAATCAAGCACGAATTGAATATCGGACTAGGTTGACTTCTTCAGTAGATTGTCTTCGATTTCTCTTACGTCAAGGACTGGCTTTTCGTGGTCATAATGAATCGGAGGAATCAAGAAATCAAGGAAATTTTCTTGAACTATTGCATTTTCTTGCCGATCATATTGTTTTGAAGAATGCTCCTAATGATTTGAAATTGACTGCTCCTGATATTCAATGTGATATTATAAATGATGCAGCAAATGAGACAAGAAAGGCCATCATTGATGATCTAGGAGATGATTTATTTTCTATCTTGGTTGATGAATCCCGTGATATGTCAAATAAGGAACAAATGGCTATTGTTTTGCGCTACATGAATAAAAAAGGCTATAGTTGAACGTTTTTTTGGGTATTGTGCATGTTTCTGATACTACTGCCTTATCTCTCAAAGTAGCAATTGAGTCATTATTTTTTAAGTATGGATTGAGTTTGTCAAGATTACGTGGACAAGGTTATGATAGTGTCAGCAATATGCGAGGAGAATTCAATGGATTGAAAAGTTTAATTTTGAAGGAAAATGAGTTTGCATTTTATGTTCATTGCTTTGCTCATCAACTTCAATTGACTCTTGTAGCTGTTACAAGGAATGAAGACTCGGTTGCTTCACTTTTTTTATAATATTGGTATTTTGCTAAATGTTTTGGAGCTTCATGCAAACGTTATGATATTCTTAGAGAAAGTCAAGCAATTAAAGTTGCTGAGGTAATAAAGAATGGTGAAATTGCAACTGGAAGTGGCTTAAAACAAGAAACTAGTCTCAAACGCACTGGTGATACTCGATGGGGTTCTCATTATGGTACATGTCTCAACATACTCATCTTGTTTGCATCTATTGTTGATGTGCTTGATAATGTTGTTGAAAATGGTTTGAATTCTGAACAAAGAGTTGAAGCCCAAGTGTTATTGCGAATGATTCAATCTTTTGATTTTGTTTTCAACCTTCACTTGATGAGTAGTGTGCTAGGAATTACAAATGAATTGTCAAAAGCTTTGCAAAGAAAAGATCAAGATATTGTTAATGCTATGAAATTGGTTAAAATATCCAAACAACGATTACAAAAGATGTGAGATGATGGATGGGATTCTTTAATAGTTGAAGTTTCTTCATTTTGCGAAAAACGTGATATTGTGGTTCCTAGTATGGATGATATCTATGTAGCTCCTGGGAGATCGCGACGTAAAGTTGCAAAGATCTCGAATTTACATCATTATCAAGTTGACTTATTTTATGTTGTCATAAATAGACAACTTCAAGAGCTTAACAATCGTTTCACTGAGATTAACACTGAATTGCTTCTTTGTGTGGCATGCCTTAATCCAAGTGACTCATTTTCAGCTTTTGACAAGGAAAAATTAATTCAATTTGGTCAGTTTTATCCTCTTGAGTTCTTAACAGTTGATCTTTTGGCACTTGATAGTCAACTTGAGACTTATATTTTTTATATGCGCAGTAGTACTGAATTTTTGGATGTCAAAGATGTTGCTGATCTTGCTAAAAAATTAGTAAAAACAAAGAAAGATATTGTTTATCCACTAGTTTTTTTACTAATCAAATTAGCTTTGATCTTGCTGGTTGCGACTGGTAGTGTTGAAAGAGCTTTTTCAGCAATGAAAATAGTCAAAAATCGATTGCGAAATCGAATGGGAGATAGCTTGATGACTGATTGCTTGATTATATATATCGAAAAAGATGTATTTGAAAGTGTTGATAATGAAGCAATTATACAACGATTTCAGAATATAAAAACTCGTCATGGACAATTGTAAAAATAATATTTTTACATTATTTTTTTATTATTTAGCTTCTATGAGATTGTTATTATTTTAAGATCATGTATGAAAAATTTTATTTTTAAGTATATAAGATATTATATACTTTTGACCCCACTGAAAGCAAATCCTGGCTACGCCACTGATATTAATTGTGGCATTAAAAACCTCAATTTTAGTAGCAACTCATATTTTCATAAACACATACACTAGTTATCTTATAGACTCTCTCACCTAATCAACTCATTAATTGATATTAATGCTGTAGTTAGCTTAATTAAAATTGATAATTATATTAGATCAAACTTGAAATAAAAAAATATATAAAACTCTAACATAAAATATAAAAGAAATAAGGTTCATAGCTAACATTTGAAAAAAAAATATTTATCCAAATTTGTTTAAGTTGTTGGTTTATAAAATTCTTCACTGAAGCCTTTATTCCTTCTGTCTCACTTAAAATGTCATTTTTGGCGTTGCAATCAAAAGGAATAGCCGGAAGCACTAGATTATATGTTCGAGAAAAACTGTACAAATCCAACATCCAGGTATGGTGTGATTAAGCATGTATTTATTGACAAATTACATTCATATTTTCAATTACAAAAAATTTATTTGTAATGTTGAATCCTTTTACGCCCAAACAGAAAGCAGAAGAAGCTCTTCGGATTAAGATGATGAAAACTAGATTAGAAAATGTTGGAATTTGGTCGAATGTTCTTAATAGTGGATGAAGATGAACTTGTTCTTTATTGAGTGCTTTCAATACATTGGTCTTTGAACTCTTTGATGAAATTCGAACAAATGTAGAAATAACTTCAACATGTGCTACGAATGCCACTTTTCTTAGATTTATTTTACCCCTACCAATTACGATATGAAGTAAGGGTTTGTCAAATAGTTTTAGGATATAATGAAGCCATCGTTTGAAATCATATTGCATTTATGAAATTAAATTGCTAAACACCATTGACAAACATAAAAGTATTTTATCTTGGCTATTATTTTATGCAGTAATCAATTCTAAGAGACTTGTTTCTACTTCGAGAATAAGATGAGAGAGAGACAATATCATAAATTTGATATTCCATTGTACTTTTTAAGTATATCACAAAATGAACATTGATATTTCTATTTATAGAGGTATTCCAAGAGTTGTGTCCTCACAATAAAAGTTATAAATCTTTCAATTGTGTTGTTTAATCCAACAAGCACAATTATATAAATAATCACTACTTTTGAAAACCAATGATTATGTTTTTCAACCATCTACAAATAAAAAAAACACCTCTTTAAAGAAAACGTAACTCATTGAAGAAGAAACTATTCATTCGATAATTATATCTAATTTCTTTCTCTACTAATTAAACATAATTTTTAATCAATCACTTTTTCACTCATTTCAAAATTTCCAACAACAAAGGAGAAAAGGGTTGCACCACCAATGGCAACCGAAAGAGATGCCGCAAAGATTGAAGCAGAATCTAGTGACTCAGCAATTTCTTGCATCAGTCTGTGGTAGAGCTGGTTATGGGTCGGATCGGACCGGTTTTCGTCGGTTCCGGCCCATACTAAAGGCAAACCGGTCTGAACCGATAGCGAACTGGTCCGAGTCGGGCCGGTTCGCAGGACCGGTTCGCTTAAAAATCGGACCGAACCGGTTTAAACCTGTTCGGTCTAGTTTTTTTTAATTTAATTTTTTTTAAATTGATAAATTTAAAATTTTTATTCTTTAAAATTTAATAATTTATTTAATATTATTTTATTATATATTTTTATAATTTAATCTAATAAATTTATTTTTATAATAAATAATGTTAATAATTTAATTTAATAATAATTTATTATAAAGTTATTATAATTTATTTAAGTAATGTAACAATAATGTAAAAATAAATTACTATAAAATTATCTAATAAAATTATTGTTATAATAAAAAAAAGTTATATTATGAATATAATATTATAATAAAGTTATTATGATAAAATGATATTTGATTCAAAATACAAATAATGATATTATGAATATTATTATTATATTCATTTTGCAATATCATTTTGCATATCATTATTTATATTCATTTATTATATTTGAAATATCATTTACTTAATATTTATTCATTTATTTATTTATTCATTTATTTAATATGTTTTTAAAATATTCATTCATTTTGTATTTTAAATTTATTTTGAACATAGATAAGTATAACATTAATGAATTTGGTATGTAATAATTGTAGACACCTAATTTTGTCCGAACAATTTTTAAATTAAATAAAAAAAATCAAAAATGATAAAAAGAAACAAGTCAATTTTGGTCAAATCTTAAATTGGAACCCATGCAATCCATGCAAACCCTAAAGTTAAATATTTCAAATTTAAAAATCTCATGTGAAGCACATGCAAAATTTACACCCTCAATAGTTGACTTGGTTGATTTGTTGCCAAAAAAATGAACATAATAATTTGCAAATTGATGGAAATAAATCATGAATGAAAATCCCGTGATAGCAGCCATGGTTTAAGCATCAAAAGGGGGAAGTTTGTTTCCTTCCGAAAAGCTTTAAGTTTGAAATGGCTATAAAAGCCAGTGGAATGAAACAGTGAAGGACGGACACACACGGCCTCTGTTACATCATCTTCTTTACTGCACCATCGATCATCGCCACAGTCATCACCACAACGACAAGTTCCTTGCTTCACCGATCCCTTTCCAACACCAAAACACTACCCCATTGTCCACTCACAGCCACCGGAGCCTTCCAAACGCCTGCCCTCTTCATCACCACCATTCGGCCACCTCTCCACCATGCACTCGCCACCCAAAGACCAATCACCAAAATAGACAACTGCCATTTTGAACTCAATGAAAACCTCCAGTCTCTGCATCTGTTAACACCATCTTCAGCTCCCTAAATAGACAACCAACCACTACACCACACAAAGAGATCCTCCACAGCCGAGCACCCTAAGAATTCCATTAAATTTCCATTTTCCTCATCTACAGCCCTTTCCTCGACATCTCTGGAAAAAAAAGAAAAGAAGAAAAAAAAAATTATTCAACACACAAGCAGCACCGGTTCGGCAACGGTGGTCGAAGCCTAACGAGAGCAAGAAAGCAGCTTTGGCAACTTTGAGATTTGGGCCTAGCAATCGGCGGCGGAACGTAGTGGCCGGCAGGGGTCCAGCGAGTAGTAGCATCGGGTTTTGAAGGAGAAAGGAGAAAACTTAAACGATGCTACCTGGATGCAATATAAAAAAAAAAAGAAATTGAAACGGGTCTGAGAGAAAGAGTAAAAGTCAGTGTGTGAACAAGAAGAAGAGAGAAAAGAGAGTATTTGTGCAGGTTTGCATTTATTATAGTTATTATTTTAAACTTACCTTTTTGACTTAGTTTGATTGTTGGTTTAAATATGTTTAAATCTTTGATTGACCATTGACCGATATTGAATGTTTGTTTTTGCATTTAAGTTATATGAGTAGCTTTTGTGTAGGTAAATGACTACTATGACTAATTGCATTCTTCTACGTATATACATGTGATGCATCCTATGCTTTTTTTTTTCTTATTAGTTGGTTCATTTGTAATTCTCAAAGTATATTCAATTAGTTGTCATATAAAAAAATATATATAAGCAAAACACAATCCATGATTGTTTAATTCACAAGACAGATTTCCAATATTAAAATCATAACATAACTTTGTAAATTTTCATTGTCTTAAGAAAAAATATAAAAAATTTAAATTTAAGAATTAAACAATGGTCCGATGATAGGATTTCTTAGAAATCACAAGTAGCGATTCTTTGACAATCCTTAGGATCGAAATAAAATCTTTAATATCACCAGCGTATTGGGACATTTAAATGATTTTATTCCGATATAAAGAAAATATTAATAAGATTTCTTAGTATAAAAAAATAAATATAAAAATGGTAATAAAAATAATAATATAAAAAAATAGGTAAACATGAGAAAATAGTAAGTGAATAGAAATAAAAAAAAAGAGGCTTTTAAATAGGTAAAAATTTAGGAATTAAAATAAATAAATAAATACACATCTTAAATATAAAAGGATTTTCGAGGATAAGATTTTGAAGAAATCACAAGTAGTGATTCTTCGATAATCTTTAGGATCGAGAAAAATCCTTAGATGTTACCAGTGTATTGGAACATTTAATTGGTTTTATCTCGATTTCAAAATTCTTTAAATAAAGTAATATAAAAAAATAAAAATAAATTAGTCAAATATAAAATTTAAAATAAACAAATAAATAAATATAAATATGAATTATAAATAAAAAAATAAAATATAAATTTAAAAGAATTTCCGATGATAGGATTTCTTAGAAATCGCAAGTAGCGATTCTTTGACAATCCTTAGGATCGAAATAAAATCTTTAATGTCACCAGCGTATTGGGACATTTAAATGATTTTATTCCGATATAAAGAAAATATTAATAAGATTTCAAAGTAATAATATAAATATAAAAGATAATAAAAATAAAATAATGGATTTCTCATATGCATTATCTATATTTTGATTGCATCATTTGCATCCATGAAATTTCAAAATAAGTGTGAATCTCTCGAGGATGGGATTTTACAGAAATCGCAAGTAGCGATTCTTAAAAAAAATCCTTAGGTGAGGAAGTTATCCGAATTGCTACCAAAAGTATTGGGGTATTTCGGAATAATTTTCAATATAAAAGATTCTCAAATAAAATGTAAAATTTAATACAAATAAAAATAAATTTTAATATGTCAAAAATAAAAAATAAAAATGATTTTAAAATAAATGGAATTCTATTTAAATGTTTAATTAAGACCATTTTATTAAGATCAAAAGATAATACATGATTAGGTGGTACCGTTTTCTAACGGGCGCTGTGGGGGTGCTAATCCTTCCCCACGCGTAACCGAACTCCCGAACCCTAACTTTGTTTTCGCAGACCAAGAATCGTCTTTTTAATAAAGTTTAATTAATTTTAAGATTTTGTTAAAAAGATAAATGATTTTAGGTGGCCAATCACACCTAGAAAAAAAGATTGGTGGCGACTCCATTTATGTTTTTTTCGAAATCGTCTAGCGATCGAGTCCTCGGACGAAAATCGTTACGACAGCTTGGCGACTCCACTGGGGACGTTAGAGAGTCGAACCATAATTAATCATGTTTTATCCAAAATCTTAGTTAATGGTCTTAATAAATATTTAATAAAACTTTTCATAAGAAAAAATATAATTAAAAAAAAACAAACAAAAAAAAAGTGTGGATCATCTTTATCATTTGCATTTTGTTGGGATGCACTTTAAATTTTGTTCTTTTGCATACATGACATATTCATTGCATACATCAACCCTACACCCGGGTTTGTCCTTTTTAGGAGAGAGTATAGTACCTTTGCTCTCGTGAGGTAATAACCTCCGCAATGGTAAGTGAAATACTCTCACTCAAGTTGAACCCTTTCCGTTTGTAGCCTGTCATGGGTGAGGATTGGGGTGCCTTACTAGTCTAGTGTGGACGTCAGTAAGGAACAATTTGAGAACCTCTTGTCCTTTAGAACTCCAAACCAAACATATAGTAAACTTAAGAATGCCAACTTCGGATAGAGTCATGTTAACCCATAGAAAATACCTATTACTCAAGACATATCTTTGATCATGTATGTTTGCTTTTGTTTGACATGTGAGACACTAATGGGGAATCATAGGTTCTTTAGCAAAACATTTCCATGCATGATTTTTCCAAACACATGTAGCATTTTGTTCATCCATTCATCTTCATTCATTATTTTTGAACATAGCACTTTTAAATTTTTTCAAGCATCACCACATGTGAAATGATAAATTCTTAATAATGGTAATAAAAGATTTGAAGATAGCTCGACCAAAAGTTCATTCACACAACACTCGTTATCGAGCTAAGATCATGGAAGAAGAATCAAGCACGCGCATGGAGAAGATGGAAAAAGCTCAAGAGGAAATGAGGGGGCAACTAGCCCAAATTACAGAATTATTGAAAAATCTAAGCAAGGGCAAAGGAGTAGTAGAGGAAGTTGCAGTCCAAGAAGGGGTTCAACAACACAGTATGGAAGATCCTATCTATCCTCCTGGATTCGGTCCATTTCCAAGTCAAACATCTCAAGAAAGAAAATATCCACTTGCTTACGCTACTATACCCCAGGTGTTTGGACAAGCTCAATTCCAAGGACCCGCCCATCCTTCCCAAGGCGTAAAATCTACTGATCCCATCGAGGTGCCCGATTTAGATGACCCAAGGGAAATTGAGAAGTTGAAAGCCAAACAAGTAGAAGAGAAAGATGAGGTGAAGTCACAACAAAAGATTAATATGTTGGAGGAAAGGATTCAAGCTATTGAAGGCTTAGACTTTTATGGTTCCATGGATGCTACTGGGTTGTGCTTGGTGTCAGACTTGGTTATTCCACCCAAGTTCAAAGCACCAGAGTTTGAGAAGTATAATGGAACTTCCTGCCCTAGGTCTCATCTTATTATGTATTGTCGGAAGATGGCTGCTTTTGCTCAAGATGATAAGCTCCTTATTCACATTTTTCAAGAAAGTCTCACTGGATCTGCAGCCAAATGGTACAATCAATTAGACAAAACTCGGATTACCACATGGAATGACTTAGCAAGGGCATTCATGGCCCAATATCGACATGTTGCTGATATGGCCCCTGACCGTTTATCAGTTCAAAACATGGAGATGAAAGCCAATGAAAGCTTCAAGCAATATGCGCAAAGGTGGCGCGATGTAGCTGCAGAAGTGCAACCTCCTCTTTCAGAAAAGGAGCTCACCATCCTATTTGTGAATACTTTGAAAACTCCATATTATGATAGGATGATGGGCAATGCCACCAAGAACTTTGCTGATATGGTGTTATCCGGGGAGATCATTGAGAATGCGATCAAGCGTGGCAAGATCGAAGTTCCTAGCAATACTGAGAAGAAAGGAGGAGCCAACAGAAGGAAGGAAGAGGATGCCCATGCTGTTATACACGGGGGGCAACATGGACGATACACTCCACGACACTCTTATCCCATGCCACAACCATATTATCCTGTTCAATACCCACACCAGTCATATCCGCAAATTAATGCTCAGCCTAACTTTCACCCTCATGCACCTGCACCAAATACCCAATCAGTTGCCCAATCCAACAAACAAGAAAGCAATCCTAAGGAGGCATGGCCAAAACGACAAAAAACTCCCCTTGATCCAATTCCCGTAACCTATACTGAGTTGTACCCAAAACTAATCAAAGAGCAACTCATTGCCCCAGTCTATGTAGAACCTCTCAAGCCTCCATATCCAAAATGGTATAATGAGAATGCTCGATGTGAGTATCATTTTGGGAATCCAGGTCACTCCTTGGAGAATTGCACTGCTTTAAAGTATAGGGTGCAAGGTTTGATAAAAGCCGACATATTGCACTTTGAAACAAAGGGGGAACCGACTGTGAATGCGAATCCATTGCCCAACCATGGAAATGAGGGATGATTCTTTTGAGGTGAAAGGAGTTTAAGCCATGCAAGTCTGGAGATTTATTAGATTTTTTTTTCTGTTATTTCCTTTAAGTAATGCAAGACATTTTTTTTTAACGTGCTTAAGCTCATAGGCATAAAATAAAGTTTTATGTATGGGCTAACTTTTATTTGGTTTCTTTTCAATAAAGCGACTAGTGTGATGCACTATCATTCTCTCATTTTCTATGTTCATTAGTCACTATCCACATACTCATCATATCTTTCTTTCATAAGTATCCAAATAATGAACATGATGATAATGATGTCAATAAATCTGGAATTCAAATTTGAAAGAACCACTTTTGCTAATGGATTATCAATCTGCCAAGGTGTCCAAGTAAGAAAGAAGAAAATTTGTTCACAATTTTCACCCAATTTGATGGTATAGGAAAAGGTGAATCTCTTACAGAAGTTTCTAACAAGTTTGTATTTGTTCAGTAAATAATCTTCAAGGAGAGTATTTGCATTTAAAATGATAAATGGCCTTCTTTCACTATTCTTCAAGCGTGAGTAAAATTATCCTTTGATTACCCCTTTGAGCCTATTATGTTTTTTTGTGATGTAACCCACCAAGGATCACCCTCCACAATGGGGGGCAAGAAAGATGAAAAATTATTCATGAGGGGCAAAAGAAAGAGAAAGAAAGTGCCTATTTATGTGAAAAAAAAAAGAGAAAGAAAATAAGAAGAAAAGGGTTTGAATACAAAGAACCCTAAAAGAACAAAAAAAAAAGAAAGAAAGAAAGAAAAAAGATATGAGTGAATTAGAATGGGGCAAAATGCTCAAATGATTTGCTTCATAAGAAAGTGATCCTTTGGTTTGTAAACCCTGAAACACATTTTGGGCCTATTTTATCCTTTTCTTGTAAACCCTCACCTGAGCCTACATTGCGTACCTTTAAAGCCCATTTTGATCAAATGTAAATGCTCAATTTGAAGGATCGTGTATTGAATGAAGGCATACTTGTACAATGAGATAATGTTCCTTTGAAGATTCAATAGTGGGGTGAAATAAAAAGAAGCAGATCAAACTGAATGAAGGAATTCATGCCTGAATAAAAGAACAGGCTTTGGAAGATATCTTTTAGATCAAAAGCAATGACTTTTAGGGGCATGAATTTGGATTGAAAACAAAAGGCTGAAATTTGTCAAAGCTAATGGAGTTGAAATGAAGAAAAAAAAAGAAAGAAAAAAAAGAAAAAAAGGAAAATGAAAAGAAAAAAGAAAAAAAAAAGAAAAAAGAAAAAGAAAAAAAAAGAGAGAAAAAGGAGGATTCAAATTGAAAACCTGAAAAGGCAGTTTGAATCAAAAGAGGGGAACCTAAGTTGAAAACCTGAAAAGGCAACTTAGGAAAAGATCATCACCAAGAGTTTGATATAGAAGTAAGATTGGCAGGCCCAACATGAACGAACATATCAAAAGAAGTGGATTTTTCATAAAAGAATTCTAGATTGATGTGATTAAATTTGTCAGAATGTTTATTAGATGGATACTATAAACCCTGTCCCAAATAGTTGTCCCATTGATTTCTTTTTTTAAAACTGCATGTTCCCTTCAAGAATGAATACTTCCCCACTTCAGATTCTTTGACATGTACTTCACCTTCATGATAAATTGAGAAAATGCATGAGTGTATCACTTTGGTCATTGAATTGAAAGGATAACAAATAAATGTTAACAAAAATTTTTTTCTCTTCTCTAAAATTTTTACATTGCTTAAAGAAAAAGAAAAAAAAATTGATGAAGAAAGAAGAAAACGTGAATTTGAAAGTGTGCTAGCATCTCTTCGGCATGATTGAATCAAGACTTAATAGAAGATGGGATGAGAAATGAAGATAAAGGATTAAACAAGGAGAATTCAACAGATAGAATGGACTCGAGAAAGACAAGATGAGCTTGAGAATCTTGTCACCACAATTGAGATTGCATTTGCATACAATTATAAGGAATTTCATAGAATATTTTAGGTGGCATGACATTGGCATTGACATTGACATTAACATTGACATTGGCGTTACATGCAACAAAAAATGTTTTAAAATGAGCATCAAGCTTTGCTTGGCACATAAGATAAGATGATAGGAGAATTCCTTAATCTTTATAATAGAAAAAGATTAGGAAGTTTCATTCATTAGTCTTATGATAGAAAAGACTTAAAAAAAAAACATTTTTGCACTCATTTCCTTAGTCCTATGATAGAAAGGATAAGAAAATTCCATTTTGCAGAGATTAAGAAGTTTTTTTTTTTGCATTCCTTAATCTTATAATAGAAAAGATTAGGAAATTTCATTCATTAGTCTTATGATAGAAAAGACTTAAAAAAAATCATTTTTTTTGTGCATTTGTTCATTCATCCTATGATAGAAAGGATAAAGAAATTCCATTTTGCATCATTCTTAGTCTTATGATAGAAGAGATTAAGAAATTTTGTTTTGCATTCCTTAATCTTTATAATAGAAAAAGATTAGGAAGTTTCATTCATTAGTCTTATGATAGAAAAGACTTAAAAAAAAAACATTTTTGCACTCATTTCCTTAGTCCTATGATAGAAAGGATAAGGAAATTCCATTTTGCAGAGATTAAGAAGTTTTGTTTTGCATTCCTTAATCTTATAATAGAAAAGATTAGGAAATTTCATTCATTAGTCTTATGATAGAAAAGACTTAAAAAAAATCATTTTTTTGTGCATTTGTTCATTCATCCTATGATAGAAAGGATAAAGAAATTCCATTTTGCATTATTCTTAGTCTTATGATAGAAGAGATTAAGAAATTTTGTTTTGCATTCCTTAATCTTATAGTAGAAAAGATTAGGAAATTTCATTCATTAGTCTTATGATAGAAAAGACTTAAAAAAATCATTTTTTGTGCATTTGTTCATTCATCCTATGGTAGAAAGGACAAGAAAATTCCATTTTGCATCATTCTTAGTCTCTAGTCTTATGATAGAAGAGACTAAGACATTTTGTTCCTTAATCTTATGATAGAAAAGATTAGGAAATTTCATTCTTTAATCTTATGATAGAAATGATTTAAAAAAAAAAAAACCTTCATTTTGCATCATTCCTTAGTCTTGTGATAGGAAAGACTAGAAAATTTCATCTTGGATTCCTTAATCTTATGATAGGAAAGACTAGGAATTTCACTTTGCATTCCTTAATCTTGTGATAGAAAGGATTAGGAAGTCTCATTCTATAGTCTTATGATAGGAAAGACTAGGAAAATTCATGTTGTTGCATTCCTTAATCTTATGATTAGGAAATTTCATTATTTAGTCTTATGATAGGAAAGACTAGAAAATTCCATTCTGCATTCATTTCCTTAGTTTCATGATAGAAGAGGCTAAGAAACTTCATTTTGCATTCATTCCTCAATCTTTATAGGAGAAGAAGATTAGGAAACTTCATTTGACATTTATTCCTTAGTCCTATGAGAGAGAAGACTAGGAAATATCATATTTTACAAAGATTTCATTGATAGGTAGTGCATTCGGACAAAATGGTTGTCTATGTCTTTGCATAATTACTGTTTCACAGCAAAGCGCAAAGAGGGGCAGCTGTAGACACCTAATTTTATCCGAACAATTTTTAAATTAAATAAAAAAATCAATAAAATCAAAAAAATAAAAAATGATAAAAAGAAACAAGTCAATTTTGGTCAAATCTTAAATTGGAACCCATGCAATCCATGCAAACCCTAAAGTTAAATATTTCAAATTTAAAAATCTCATGTGAAGCACATGCAAAATTTACACCCTCAATAGTTGACTTGGTTGATTTGTTGCCAAAAAAATGAACATAATAATTTGCAAATTGATGGAAATAAATCATGAATGAAAATCCCATGATGGCAGCCATGGTTTAAGCATCAAAAGGGGGATGTTTGTTTCCTTCCGAAAAGTTTTAAGTTTGAAATGGCTATAAAAGCCAGTGGAATGAAACAGTGAAGGACGGACACACACGGCCTCTGTTACATCATCTTCTTTACTGCACCATCGATCATCGCCACAGTCATCACCACAACGACAAGTTCCTTGCTTCACCGATCCCTTTCCTACACCAAAACACTACCCCATTCTCCACTCACAGCCACTGGAGCCTTCCAAACGCCTGCCCTCTTCATCACCACCATTCGGCCACCTCTCTACCATGCACTCGCCACCCAAAGACCAATCACCAAAATAGATAACTGTCATTTTGAACTCAATGAAAACCTCCACTCTCTGCATCTGTTAACACCATCTTCAGCTCCCTAAATAGACAACCAACCACTACACCACACAAAGAGATCCTCCACAGCCGAGCACCCTAAGAATTCCATTAAATTTCCATTTTCCTCATCTACAGCCCTTTCCTCGACATCTCTGGAAAAAAAAGAAAAGAAGAAAAAAAAATTATTCAACACACAAGCAGCACCGGTTCGGCAACGGTGGTCGACGCCTAACGAGAGCAAGAAAGCAGCTTTGGCAACTTTGAGATTTGGGCCCAGCAACCGGTGGCAGAACGTAGTGGCCGGCAGGGGTCCAGCGAGTAGTAGCATCGGGTTTTGAAGGAGAAAGGAGAAAACTTAAACGATGCTACCTGGATGCAATATAAAAAAAAAAAGAAATTGAAACGGGTTTGAGAGAAAGAGTAAAAGTCAGTGTGTGAACAAGAAGAACAGAGAAAAGAGAGTATTTTGTGCAGGTTTGCATTTATTATAGTTATTATTTTAAACTTACCTTTTTGACTTAGTTTGATTGTTGGTTTAAATATGTTTAAATCTTTGATTGACCATTGACCGATATTGAATGTTTGTTTTTGCATTTAAGTTATATGAGTAGCTTTTGTGTAGGTAAATGACTACTATGACTAATTGCATGCTTCTACGTATATACATGTGATGCATCCCATGCTTTTTTTTTTTCTTATTAGTTGGTTCATTTGTAATTCTCAAAGTATATTCAATTAGTTGTCATATAAAAAAATATATATATAAGCAAAACACAATCCATGATTGTTTAATTCACAAGACAGATTTCCAATATTAAAATCATAACATAACTTTGTAAATTTTCATTGTCTTAAGAAAAAATATAAAAAATTTAAATTTAAGAATTAAACAATGGTCCGATGATAGGATTTCTTAGAAATCGCAAGTAGCGATTCTTTGACAATCCTTAGGATCGAAATAAAATCGTTAATGTCACCAGCGTATTGGGATATTTAAATGATTTTATTCCGATATAAAGAAAATATTAATAAGATTTCAATGTAATAATATAAATATAAAAGATAATAAAAATAAAATAATGGATTTCTCATATGCATTATCTATATTTTGATTGCATCATTTGCATCCATGAAATTTCAAAATAAGTGTGAATCTCTCGAGGATGGGATTTTACAGAAATCGCAAGTAGCGATTCTTAAAAAAAATCCTTAGGTGAGGAAGTTATCCGAATTGCTACCAAAAGTATTGGGGTATTTCGGAATAATTTTCAATATAAAAGATTCTCAAATAAAATGTAAAATTTAATACAAATAAAAATAAATTTTAATATGTCAAAAATAAAAAATAAAAATGATTTTAAAATAAATGGAATTCTATTTAAATGTTTAATTAAGACCATTTTATTAAGATCAAAAGATAATACATGATTAGGTGGTACCGTTTTCTAACGGGCGCTGTGGGGGTGCTAATCCTTCCCCACGCGTAACCGAACTCTCGAACCCTAACTTTGTTTTCGCAGACCAAGAATCATCTTTTTAATAAAGTTTAATTAATTTTAAGATTTTGTTAAAAAGATAAATGATTTTAGGTGGCCAATCACACCTAGAAAAAAAGATTGGTGGCGACTCCATTTATGTTTTTTTCGAAATCGTCTAGCGATCGAGTCCTCGGACGAAAATCGTTACGACAATAATAATAATAATAATAATAATAATAATAATAAGAATAACAACAATAACAACAACAACAATAACAACAACAACAAAGGTGAAAAAGGAGAGAGTAGGAGACCAAAGATTTTTTACGTGGAAAACCCCTTCAAAAGTTAGAAGGGTAAAAACCACGGGACCGTAGTCCATAAAAATATTTACTATGACTAAACTTATTTACAATTTTACATACAATTTACAAAAAAAAAGATTATTCTCTATTCTTTATAATTTATACGGATTGCCTTAGAAATTTCTTCCTCCTCTTCTGAATTATTATCAGCGAATTCAATGGCCATTCCAAGTTCGACATTGCGCGATTTCGCATCAAACCAATCTTTAAGGCATGTTAACATGCACAATGAATCTGGATTAAGAGTGGTTCGATGGTCTCCAATAATTCTTCCACACGTCGAGAATGCGGATTCCGAAGCAATAGAAGAAACTTGCACCGCAAAAACATCTCGGGCTATGGAAGCTAAAATTAGGAATTGTTTTTGGTTTTCTTTCCACCATTGGAGAAGATCAAAGTTTTCATCTATAGAAAAATCCTAGCTTATTGAAGCTAGAACTTCGTCGAGTTGTTGATCCCGATCCGCTGGCTTTTCCTTTTAGCTTCATTCTCTTCTTTGCTGCTTCCTTAATTGCGTTTAAAATTCCTTTTCATTTTTTGCTACTCTCGGTTTCTTCGTATGAATCTTCTTCTCTTCAGTTAAAGTTGAACTGCTCCCTTTCTGCTTTATAAACATTAAACAATTCTCGAAAAAGATTGTTAATTGAGGACTTTTGATCCTCAATAGAATCAAGACCAAGAAATTCTTTATAACAATCAAAAAAATTTTCTATATTTACCTCACCTTGACTAGGATCTAGTAAAGTTGCAATATAATAAATAGGAGGAATTATTTCCCAATATTTTTTAAATTTTTCCTCCATATCATATACAAAAGAACTTAAAGTTTCATGATTCCTAAATTTTACAAAATTTTCAAACATTATGTAGATAATAGGAACAAAATACGGTGTAGTTGGATAAAATTGAGTTGAAAATCTTTCGGTTATATCTTTAAAAGTAGTTAATAAATCAACACAATATTCAATAAAAGTCAATCTTCTTCAAAAAGTACTAAATGCGTGCTACTTGTATAATTGTTATAAAAAGGAGTAACAAGTTCTTTATAAGGTAAAATAGAAGAAAGCAAACGATGAAGTGAATTCTATCTTGTTTCCACGGGAAGTGGAAACGCTTTAACAGGTATATTATTTGTTATACAAATTTCCCTCCATTCACGTTTATTACTTGGTGTGCGATTCCATTTTGCTAAAATTTTAATTTTATCAATTGGACCTATGCCACTACCAGTACCACTAGAACTAAAACCACTTTGAACACATAAATTTATAATATGACATGCACATCTTGCATGAAAAAATATGTCTTGCATAACAGGGTTTAAACTTTTAATTAAATGAGGAATAGCTGCAGTATTACTCGAAGCATTATCAAAAGTAATAGCAAAAACTCTATTATTTTTTAGTCCATATAATTTACAAACTTTAGTAATATATTTATGAATAGTATATGAATTATGTGCTTCTTCTATTACATCTAAAGATAAAATTCGTTTTTGCATAGACCAATCTTCATCTATCTAATGACAAGTTACAAGAAGATAACTTATACCATTAGTACTAGTCCATATATCACTAGTTAAACTAACCCTACATGAAATATTACTAAGTTTATCAATTAAAGCTTGTCTATATTCTTTAAACATATCTATGCAATCTTTTTTTAATGTATGTCTAGAAACAGATTTATATGCGGGTTGTAAATATTTACAAACAAATTCTAAATATCCTATTTTTTCACAAATTGTAAATGGTTGTTCAGCCATAACTACAAATCTAACTAAACCACGTCTAGCTTGAACATTATCAAAATTAAAATTTTTTCCACCATCATGTGTATTAATTTGAGATTGTTTACCTTTTAAAATTTCATTTTCTTCGGCATCAAAATTAATTTTATGTATTGTAATTAAATGTCTTTTATACGTACCTGTACCGCCACCACCTCCACCGGAGTTATAAGAGTAAACACCTTTGCACAATTTATAGATAGCACAATATTTATTCGTCTCACCTTCTTTTGCTACAATGTCGAAATACTCTCATACCCTGCTTGTTTTTTTTCGACTAAACTTCGGTCTTGATGATGTAGCAGCAGTGGTGGCAGTTCATGATTGTGTTTGAGCATGACCTCCTCCACGACCACGACCAAACGATAGTGTCAAAGGAAGCTCTTCCTCCGGATGAATATCGGGTTCAATTTCATTAAATGATTCACCACCCAAATTAGGAATTTCATTCAAACCAAAAGGTCGAGAAACAGAGCATGAACGACGAAAGAAATTTGACATTTTTATATTTTTTTGAAAATAAATATATGTTAAAAATAAAAAAAATAGATGTATGATATTATTGATATATATAATATATTAGAATTTGGAATTTGGAAATTGAAACTTGAAAATTAAAAGTAAAATTTGTAAAATTATAAAAAAAAAAGAAAAATAAAATTTAGAAAGGAAATGATGATATTATAAATTTGGAATAAAGGAATTTAAGTGATTTTGAGAGCGTTTAATAAGGGAATTTAAGTGATTTTGAGAGAGTTTGAGTGAATATTGAGAGATTATGTGAGTGAAGAGAATAAGAGTAGATGAATGTAGATAGTAGATTTAAGAGAAAATATAGAAGAAATGTAAAGAAAAATAGAAGATAGAATGAGGTATTTATAGGAAAAAAATTAAAATAAAATTTTTAAAATAAAAAATTAAAAAAAAAAAGATTGATGGGCAACGGCTATTTAAATTAGGCAAGTCACAGCTGTGACTTGCCTCTGGAAGAAGGCTGCCATTGCACCTTTATTTTTTTTTGATTTTTTAATTTGAACCGGATCGGGATCGGACGGTCCCGGTCCTTAATGAGCATGGCCCTTAGCGAGCCCAGTTCCAATGAATAAGAATCGGCCTAGTCCGGTGGCTAGTTTCGAATTGGTACAGTACCGGTTCGGTTATTGGGCTGGATTGACTCGATCCGGTTGCGAAAACCAGCTCTAGTCTGTGGTATCTCTTCGTTACAGCTTTACATCATCTGCATCAAACTGGTTTATGTCAAAAATGATTGAGAGAATTAATGATCTGACTTGTTTAAATTTTTTCTTTTAATTTGATAATTAACCCTATCAATATCCGTTTCACTTGTCTAATAATATTATCAATTTTCAATTTTAATTATCCAATATAATTATCAATTTTAATTAAATTATTAGAGTTACATTTAATGAATTGATTAGGTAAGAGAGTGTATAAAATAATTATTATATGTGTTTAAAGAAATATGAATTGACATTACTTTATTGGTGAATAAAAATGCGAGATTAGATCAATTTAATATAGGTTATTCTCTTATATTAATTAGGACTTAATCAACAGAGAAAATTTACTTCAGTGAATTGGTGATGCAATATTTTTAGGCTTGTCTCTCTTTACTTTTACTTTATTGTTGGATAGAATTTTGTTTAGAAAAAAGAAACACATGCAATAATAGGGATTTTATATACACACACAGAAAGAGTTATCAATTGTGTATGTACTTCATTGTTTCAAAATTTGCTACTGATAGACCAAACGTGTTAGGCAAATGGAGAAAAACAAGAACCCCGGAAGTATTTTTTTTCCTTTAAGAAATATATTTTTTTCCTGAGAAAAATATTCTTTTCTTTAGTACCTTTTCTTTTTTCCTCTTTTTGGGAGAATATGTAACAATCTTTTTAATCTATATAGTATCTCCCAAAGTTTCTTTTTGCTTATTCTTTATTGTATTTCCTATGGGGTAATACAAAAATAAAAAACAAAATGTTATATATATAGTTTGAAATAAATTAATAAAAATCTAAACTATACATCATGGTCATCATCATCATAAATACCTTGATAAATACATAGAACTATTACTTAGAAGTTTGAATATCGATTTAATTTAATTCAAACGTAATTTGATGCGATAAGAATGAACCTCTAATGCATCGGAGTTACTCATCATGGGAAGTCTTAATCTTAACTGTACGAAATTATTAGCTATTTCTTTTGGATAAGTAAAGATTATTAGTTTGGATAGACTAATTCATTAAAGTTTTTAGTATTGGCGTTTGGTTTCCTTGAAAACAAACCACTAATATGGTGTTAAATGCTATGGATAAACATGGTCCATGAGACACCCATGATTTTCTTTACTTCATTTTTCTTCAACACCTTAACTAATTGGGTCAAAAACTGTGTCTTTTCATTTGATCTTATCATATTTTTCTCTTCCAATTTTATTCTGCATGCATTTAACAAGTTGATCCTATAAAGCAAAGTCTTCTTCATTTTCACACTTGAACGAAATTCAATCTAACGATAACCAAAACTCAAATTTGCTTCACACATACACACATAAAAAACTTCAATTAAAAATTTCGCCAAAAGCCTTAAACAAGTGGCGTTTGTTGACTATAAAAACCGTAAGCAGCCGACAACGAAAAGCTAAAAACCCAACAGTAAAAAAAATTGTCCGGAGACAAGTCAATAGCAACGTGGAAAGATCCTGATGGTGGTGACCAGTACGTCATCCATTTCGTACCTCGTGCAGGTGTTTATTACTATGCCCTTCTTTTTTTTTTTGGTTGCTTATTACTATGCCCTTCGCTTCTATATAAACCTCTTCCTTGCCGTCTGTTCCATTTCACTTCATACGCAAATCAAAACTCTCCCTCGTTTCTTCTTTATTCTTCTCCCTCTTCATTTTGCACAAAACGAAGAAGAAAAAAGAGATATTTATACATATTTAGAGAAGCATGCCAGGAGGTGGATTTTCATCGTTGCCTCCGTCGGGGGTGGAGTTCGAAGCAAAGATCACTCCCATAGTCATCATTTCTTGCATAATGGCCGCCACCGGTGGCCTCATGTTCGGTTATGACGTCGGTGTTTCTGGTAATTCTTCATTTTTCATTGCTTGCATCGAAGTTTAGAGCATTAACGTGATAAACAAAGTAATGAAAAAGAGTCCAACCCTTTTTTTTGGTTAAAAGATCACATCAATAGTCAAAATTTCCTTTTACATCTTTAATTAAACAATAAATTTTTAATAACACGTTTTATCAAAAGAAGGATTCTTTTTTTTGGCTACGGTTGATTTGATAAAAGTAAGAAATAAAAAAACCATTTTAGGATTTTATTAATGTTTGATTTTGCGAAAGGAAAAGCACCTTTTCTCCCGCCAAAACTGTCCGTTACCGGCTGTTAATGTCAGTGGAGCCCTGACCGTTGCTCGTTTTATAGTAAACTAGTAGAAGGATTCTAAATGCGTTCATGTTTTTCTCGTCACACTCTTTCTCAACTTTAAACAGTAATTCATGTGAAAAAAAAGAGATATAAAAATATTTGAAAACATCTAAAATTTCTCAAATTAGTAATATGTCAATTTTGTGGAAAATTACTTTCTATCCATCTCCCTTTTTTTTTAACAAAAAACATCTCAAATTTATTTCGTGAAATAAACATGTTGGGCATGAATATAGTATGAATTTCTTAAAGTAAAAAATGAAATAATTAATGTTAGATAGTTAATTTGGTTTTGTGTTGATGTAGGTGGAGTAACATCCATGCCCGACTTTTGGAAAAATTCTTCCCAGTAGTTTACCGAAGGACTAATGACCCCGGAGTCAATGGAAATTACTGCAAGTATGATAATCAAGGCCTGCAATTGTTCACCTCATCGCTTTATTTGGCTGGTTTGACAGCCACTTTTTTTGCCTCATATACCACAAGGAGGCTTGGTCGCCGCCTCACCATGTTGATTGCTGGTTGCTTTTTCATTGTTGGTGTTGTTTTCAATGCTGCTGCTCAAGACCTTGCCATGCTTATCGTTGGCAGGATCCTGCTTGGTTGTGGTGTTGGTTTCGCTAATCAGGTAATTTCAATAAATGGGTTTTATTATTTGAATTAAGACTTAATTGAGTTTAGTCAATGAGATATTGGTATTGATAAAAGTTGAGAGTAGACAGTATTTTCCAATTACCAAATTAGGATAAGGTTACAAAGGAAAATACTCGTTTTTAGGTACGTGGATATAATTTGAATTCTAAATTTGTCACTGTTGAGTGAGTTTTACTGTTTATAATTCTCGGTCTAATTATGATTAATTTTATATTGTAAAACAGATAAAAATATCTATAATTACACATACAAAAAAAAACGAGTACTTTCTAATTACCTAATTCTAATTACCAAATTAGGATAACGGCATCAGGCTACAAAAGCAAATACGCATTTGTTTTGGAGGTTGTCCCCGGTTGAGGTAGCCTTATCCTTAACGTCATTTAACTTCCCTTTCAAAACAGTTGGTAATCAGTTGATATATATTTCTCTTCCTAAATTGATGAGAATACCTTTTGAATTATCTATTTATCAGCCACTTAATCATGCTTGTTAATTGGTCAAAAACCTTGCATGGTCACAACTCTTACATACCCAGCAATCCCATTTCAGCACGTAGCTGAAACTCGTGGGTTGGCTTAGTTTAGTTCGGTTTTGTAAGAATGGACCGACCTTTATGATCCAATGCTCCATAAAGTTTAAAGCTAATTTACAACTATTGCTTGATTAATTAATTCACTGATTAAATAAGTAGGTTTGATAGCTACTTCTTCTTGTTTAATTAATTACCTTTCTCAAGTCTAAGTCATCAGCCAGTTTCTCTTATTTCCCCAAACTTTTTATCTTTAAATATATTCTGAGGTTTGACGTTTTATACATGTGATTGTGACTCTTTTTCTCTCCATTGGCTTTCAGAAGGCATCATATGAAAAAGATCTTTTAGCTTGGATTTATCTTGCAAAAAGTCTTCAAAAGCAAGTTCCTTTACATTTTCTTCTTAATTGCTTTTGGAATTTTTTTTTCTTTCCTTTCTTTTTTAAACTTTTTTACAAATTATTTTATGATTTACGTGATACTTGTCGACCCTTTCTAGCTACCACTAGTCTTCACTTGTGTTTTATGTGGTGTATATTTTTGAACTGTTTATCTTATCCTTTTGTAATTACTTGGACTTTAAATTCAACTATCCCAAGTAAGCAAACTAAAAGCTGATGGAAACAGTAGCGGTGCACAGGGATCCAAAGCTTATTTACTTATTTTTAATTTTTATAGAGAATAGCTACAAAGAATCGAACTCAAATATGTTTGAACTTTGAAGATGGGGACGTTTATAATCGAATAGTCAAATCCTCGATTGTGAAACAAAAATTATTATATATCTTAGGTGTAATTTTAATCATACCTATCACCATAGAACGTGGTACCATGTGTCTACAATTTGAAAATTCAACTGTTGAAAGCATATGTATGATCACCAACAAATAATTGAGGAGAGAAGATTCTTCTCTCAATATACATGCATTAGGCCTCATAGTTAATTATTTGAACTTGATTTAGTTTAGATATGAAAGATTTGATTTAACTTACAGAATTACTTGCTTATACTGCAATTTGTATGTCCAATATAGGCTGTGCCGTTGTTCCTGTCAGAGATAGCACCCACAAGAATTCGTGGAGGGTTAAACATATTATTCCAGCTTAACGTCACCATTGGAATTCTGTTTGCCAATCTTGTCAACTACGGGACTAACAAGTAAGCTTCCCTCTTTTAATTTTACGTTTCTTCGTCTTAAAAAAAGCTTTTATCATTGGAACAATGCAAAGAAGAGAGATTAATTAAGGATGGAAATGATATGTTTTTCTACGGATTTAGCATTATGTTAACACTGCAAGTAAAATTTTATATATTTGTAACTTTTGAAATTAAGAGGATATGAAGTACACGTACCCTGTTGCAGAATTGTTTAAGCAGTTGAAGCTCGCAGCTGCTGTGAAAACAACAAATTTTATATTCTAAAATAAAATACTGTAGACACGTCATTGTCAACAATTGCTCAACTATTAAATTAGTGAAAAATTTGTCGGATGAAATTTTTTTTTTATAAAGATGCTAATTCTAAGATGCCATCGAGAAGTCTAACATGGTTGTTTTTAACCAAAAGCTTGCTGTTTTTTATATTTCTTAGTCGTTTTCTTTGGCTGGAAAAACAGAGTCAATATGAACTTTTGATAGTTTGTTTTAACCCACATCAAATGCTTTGAATGCGAAGGTCAGGCTTGAAAATTCAATAACCCTACATACTATAGTGTGCATAATCAACTGTAGCCTGCTTGACCTGGAACCATAAAATTTTAATGGGCTACGCATGCAAAGCTTGCCTTTGAAACTTTGAAGACATCAAATAGGAATGATGTAGTTTCAGGTTTTCACCAAGCACTTTGAAATAATTTATTTTAGTATAGTAATTTTCATACGTAAAGAATCATTGACTATTTTGGTGTAATGATACACAAGGATTTTGCTACCTTATGGCCAATAATTCCTTTCTGGTTGATAAAACCATTTCAGAATACAAATTTTACATTCAAAGTCCTCGGAGAAAAAAGGAACCTTGATTTGCTTTCTAATGGGACGATGACGACTTTTTATCATTGCTCATATCCAATAATAATGTTTGCTTTGCCACTAATTCGGGCTTTTCTCTTGATTATGATTGATTCTTTGCTTTGCAACTACAGAATTAAAGGGGGATGGGGTTGGAGGCTATCATTGGGATTGGCCGGCATTCCAGCACTTCTCCTAACTACAGGGGCCCTCCTGGTGGTTGACAGTCCTAACAGTCTCATTGAGCGCGGTCACCTAGAAGAAGGAAAGACTGTGCTCAGAAAGATTCGGGGCACTGATAATATTGAGCCTGAGTTCCTGGAGCTAGTCGAAGCAAGTCGTGTGGCCAAACAAGTGAAGCACCCTTTCAGGAATCTCCTTCAACGCAGGAACCGTCCCCAACTTGTCATTGCAATTGCCCTGCAGGTTCGTACTCAATTGCAACTTCTTAGTGTTGATCTCTCCCAATGATAATGTTTATAAATGTCTGGTGATAAAATGTGTAATTCTTACTGGTACGTCCACTTTTCTCTTTGTTTGTATGCTTGGAACAGATCTTCCAACAATGCACAGGAATCAATGCAATCATGTTTTACGCTCCTGTCCTGTTTGACACACTGGGATTTGGCAATGATGCTGCCCTTTATTCTGCTGTTATAACCGGGGCTGTCAATGTGCTATCCACCGTTGTATCCATTTACTCGGTTGACAAAGTGGGCCGTCGCGTGCTTTTGCTTGAAGCTGGTGTCCAGATGTTTTTCTCTCAAGTAGTGATAGCTATTATTCTAGGAATCAAGGTTAAAGACCATTCTGATGATCTCCACAAAGGTTTCGCAATCCTAGTTGTCGTTATGGTGTGCACTTTCGTGTCGGCCTTTGCATGGTCTTGGGGGCCTCTTGGTTGGCTCATCCCTAGTGAAACATTCCCCCTGGAGACTCGCTCAGCAGGGCAGAGTGTGACTGTTTGTGTGAACTTGCTCTTCACCTTTGTCATAGCTCAGGCTTTCCTGTCAATGCTCTGCCATTTCAAGTTTGGAATCTTCTTGTTCTTCTCCGGCTGGGTCCTGATCATGTCAATCTTCACTTTGTTCCTAATGCCAGAGACGAAAAGTGTTCCGATTGAGGAGATGACTGAGAGAGTGTGGAAGCAGCACTGGTTTTGGAAGAGATTCATGGATGAAGCAGCTGTTACCGATGGCGATATCGTAAAGAAAAATGGGAAAGCAAATGGCTTTGATCCAACTTCCCAGTTGTAAATTTGAGATGTTTCTAATTACATCCGAGTACTAGAAAGAATAGATGCATATAGGAGAACTGGGTGACTGGTGTCATTCAAAGTTTCCGGTGAAATTATTATGAGAGTATTGATGTATGATGGTTGCTATAAAAGATCGTCTTTATGAGCTAAGATGTTACAGCACGAGAAACCTTTTCGTTGGCAGAAATTTTAATATCTTGGATCACTAAGTTGAATCAATGGAATAACATTTACTTCCAATTTCTCTCTGATCCTAACCCGAGGAAAACAAGATAGCAGATTCTTTAGATGGCTTATTTTCAACCTTAAGCAATGTTAGGAAATTATTAAAAGCTGCAAAGTTTTCAATTACCGAGCACCAAGAAGCCTTAAAAGGATCAGAGAACAACACTCTGAATTAAGGATCGGTCAAGAATGAGCCCACATCCAAAGCTGTAGATGTCCAAACGCGAAGGCTTCTCCTTGCTCTAAACTTCCCCTTTAGCCAGTGCTTTCCCACCCAACTTAACACATGAAGGGTTTTTTTTTTTGTTTTTAATCACAAGTATTCTCGTTTGTTGTATGACCTGATATTAATCTTATTCGAACTGAAAGTGATCAATGGTAAAGTTCTCCCAACAATGTCGATTCCAAGATTCGAATTATAATTAAATGCTTGAAGAAAAAGTTTACTTCTATTTTTTTCAACTATTTGTTGGTACACATGAAGTTTTAGTGTTTGCGAATTTTCCACTATTTTCTTACGGTTGTTACCATGAGCAAACACAACTTGGGCTTTGTGGAGATTGGCAGCTTCACAAAAAGTTGAATCTGAAGCAAATGAAAAAGATCTAGAATGTCAAATTGGTAATGGTCAACACAATTAAATACTAAAGCTTGTATTGTACTGTATCCTAAAGCATTTCCCCTGACCTAGCAGTTCATAGATCCAAACTAGATCTGCTTGAAAGAGAACTTACGCCAGTAAATCCAGATCTAATAATCAAAATATTATATCTGCATTTTTTTCTTTTTGATAATTGGAGTGGGGGATTGAGGTTGCTTAACTTTTCTTTTTGCCATTCACCCAATAGGTTGTTGGTTATATGCGTATATCTACTCTAAGTTAACACCGCTGTTTTAAGTGTCATCAATAGTTTTTCTGATGTGTACAGTGTAAATTAATTAATGTAGTTTAGAAAGTAGTAAGCTAAATAATTATTTTCTTGATGAAAGGAAGACATAAGAAGAAATGAAGTTGTATACTTGAATTTGGGAACACTGTGTTATCATGGCACCTGCCAATAATATATATATACACTAAAAAATTACCCGTGCTTCGCTACGAAAAATTTTTTTTTATAATTTTTTGTTCAAACTCAGTGCATACAAATGAAGAGTTAAAAATTAAAATACTCAAGATTTGAATAATCATACTCCTACAAAACTTGATTGAAATTTTGGTTCAATAAAAACATGAAATAACAAAAGAAGTAAAAGTAGAAATAATATCACTATTGTTACATATAGATTAATGTTACATTTAGAGAAAGTATTGCAGCAATTGAATAGAATACAACAAATCTAAAATACACAATAATGTTAAGGATTTAACTAAAAAATTGTTGAGAAAAAAAAACAAAAGGACCAAAGTAAAAAAAAAATTGTTGAGGGCAAAAAAAAAATAAATGGACAAGTGTCAAGCAAATAAAAAGGAGGAAACATATATATATATATATATATATATATATATATATATATATATATATATGTAGTGCTAATGCGCCATCGTGACAGTCTAACATCCGTGTCCAATATGAGCATTGTATCTGCATTTCTATAGCTCACCCAACAGCTTCCAACATTCTTTCCTTTCAAGCGTTTCAAGCATTGCCCTCAAAGTTCATAACAATTTGGAAAATAATGGTGCAAACAGCAAGAAAATTGGGTGTGGCAACAACCGGCAGTCACAGTAGGGGATTCAAAAATGCATGATTAAAAAAAAAGAAAAAGAAAAACAAGGAAAGCTGATTTGTTTATCATACTCCTCAGATACAAGGAAGAAAAACTGAAAAACAGGTTAATCCTACAGCAGTCTGTATAATATTTTTTACGTTCTCAATATTTGGCTCCTTTTGCAGAGTCAATATCATCTACATATCAATAGCGGCTTTCAGATGATATGAAGACAAAGGAGTTAGATGAAGATCGAAAAAATCCTTGTCTGGTAAGGAAATTTGGTCCTATACCTATGTCAGTATGTGCTAGAAAGTAGAAGGAACATTAATATCAAATTTCATAGGCCCTTGTCCCACCCAAAAGGCACATCATCATTCAAAGATTTAACCACACTCTAAAGAGTGAAAAGGAGATTCAACACTTTCATTTCTGCTTGACTGTTCCTTTGTTCTCTCGATCTTCTAAAAAGGATGAAGCGTTAGATCAGTAACTTTAATTAGTTAGGATGAATCCTGTCAAATTGCAATAAAGAGGTGCCCTTTATCATAAATATCTGGAAGTTTAGGGACCAGACTCCTAACGTAACTAGGAATTTAAGATGCCCCAACGACCAAACCAAAGCTAGTCCAAAAGATTTATAAGCACCTTCAGAGAAAGAGTCCCTTCCCATCCTCACAATCCCAGCCAAAAAGAAACACATATATTCTCTTCTCCTTGCTAAGGGGCATAGAACACAACTAGTCAATTGCCACTTTGCCATGGTTTTTGCAGAGAGAGTTGTGGCACAGGCTATTCTGGTGGTGATGGCTGCTTTGCTGCAGTTGTCCCATGCAGCTGTTTACAAGGTTGGAGACTCTGCTGGTTGGACAACCATTGGCAATGTTGACTACAAGCAGTGGGCTGCTGTTAAGACCTTCCAAGTTGGTGACATTATTCGTAAGTTTCCTTTAAGTATTGTGCTTTCTAGTTAGTCTCTGCTAGTATTATCGGTGATTATTTGATACTTTTCCTCCATTTTTCATCTCTAACTAGATACCCTCTCAGCAAATAGTTTTCTGGGTTTACTCTATTGTTTCCACTACTGGGTTTATTCCAAACAGTAGCTTAATTTGTTCTTTAAAAGCAGCTTTTAGTTTTACTTTTAATTCTTCACATTATGGTCCACCTCCTGCAATTATTTTGTGTTAAAGCCGCTACAGGAACTTCCACTTTTCCTAGAGTTAAATTCCAAGAAACTCCCTGCAAGATATCACTGTGATTTATTCATGCTCTCTGATAAATGTTCCCCATACGTTATACACAGGCATTGGTTAGGATGCTTTTCGTTTCCTTGTTTTGGCTTTAGGGTACCATCTAACACCTCAGATTTCTTAACTGCTGGAATATTTATCAATCCATCCATCCATCTATCCATCATAAATCACATGGACTGGAAAGAAATATTTGTCGCATGGAACCAAAGATATGGGCATGGTATCTTACTGCACTTTGGAAATAAAAAATACAATGTTTTTAACCGTTTCAAATGTGGGGTCTGAAGTACAAATGTGGTCCAATTACAGACATTATTCCCCAAACCTCCCTTCTTGCATGCCTCTCTCATTATAGCTTTCACTTCACACCGAGAACTTAAAGTTAGGGATGTCTGGCAGGGTGTCAACTCCATCCATTCAATATTGCCTAAAATTATTAAAAGAGATTTAGAAGTCCTTTTTTTTCTTTCTTTTAAACGTAGTATAAAAGTTCAGGTACTTTACTATGTGTTTTTTTGGATAACTGTATATGTCCTTTTGTAAGATGAAATTTGCTATCTACTTTATAAGCTTTGATGGGTAGGAAAAATAGAAAGAAGAACCTAAGGAAAATTTGTCAATCCAATGTTAGGAATTATAATCATTTTTTCATTTTTTTTTGCTTATTATTGAATTAACCAAATTTTTTGGCCCAAGGTTTAAAAGACCATAGATAAAAAATAATTTTTACAATTGAGTTCTTAATATTTTTTTCGCAATCAATTAAACTATTAAATTTTAGTTTTCATTTAACTGAGTTTTTTCGTAGATGAAAACCGTTAAATCTGTACACAAACTGTTAAAATCAGTACAGTACACATGGCAAAAAAAATAACAGACTTAACGGTTCAATAGAATGAAATTAAAAATATAAAAATTCAATTGTTTGCATAAAAAAAAGATAGAGGTTTAATTGCTAAATCTTTTATTTTTCAAAAGTTTTTTTTTACTCTTTAGCCAATTTTTTTCTCACTTTTTTTTCTTCTTACAAAGCAAAGCTATAAAAAGACATGTTTGGATATAATTTACAAGCATAAATGGGTGCTTTAGAAGCATAAAAAGCAGAGTGTATTCAATCAAAATTTAGAATGTAATTTGTTATTAATAATCCTAAATTTTTTTTTTTCTTAGAGTCAGTACGAGTGGCATCTTTGAGAAACGAAAAAGATGAGTGAAAGATAGAAATGCCTCCTTGAATTATTACGAAGTCTAGAAGCTACTATCGATGTTGAAAAATAAGCTCAATTATGGGGGTAAAAATTTACTTTTATCACGAGAACTTTTTTTCAATGGACAAAGCTGCGGGCCTAGCTGCTCACGCTTAATTATAAACAATAATGCCTTGCCACTTTTGAGTACGGTTCTTAAAATATAATTATGTCTTGAAGAACAGATCTACATAGTGGGGTTAGGTTCTCTTGAATTATACTAAACAGAAATGAATCCTGAGAGAGAAATATTAGTATTCAAAATTATTTCATAATCCAATTCTACTTGCAGTACTCAGTATATCCTACTGCTTAAGAATTTGGTACTGTTATATAGAGCTGTTCTTCATATCATACATTTTATATAATTTACTCAAAGACACCAATGTTAATGGAATACAGGCTTTGAGTACAATGCTCAGTTCCACAATGTAATGCGAGTAACCCATCCGATGTATAAGGCCTGCAATGCCTCAGCCCCCTTGGCCACCTATACCACTGGCAATGACTCCATTGAAATAACCACAAAAGGTCATCACTTTTTTTTCTGTGGGGTTCCTGGACACTGTCAAGCTGGACAGAAAGTTGACATCAACGTGCTTCGCACATCTGAAACAGCTCCAACTCCAGCGCCTTCTGGAGCGAGTCCTCATTCAGTTCTTTCAGCCAGTGTTCCTGCACCTTCGCCAAGCAACGCTGTGTCTTTGAAAGCTTCTAAGAGGAGGCTTAGTAAGCATGGTTTAGCAATGGCTGCTTTTGCAGTTCTGTTATCAGGGTTTTATTAAACAATTTTAGTTTGATTGTTCTGTGGAATTATATTGGGGTCTTGTGGGGACTTTTAAGAAATGGTTAATATACTTTTATAATGTCATTAGAGAGACATGTATTCTCAAGGAATACTCTAATAATTGTGTAATCAGTATTGTATTGAGTAGCTCCTTTAAGGAAGAAAGCCTGATAAAGTGCCTATTTTTTTTGGCTTTTATTATTTTTTGCCTCAAAAAGTTTAGATTCATATTATAGTACTAGTTGAAGACCTAAATCTCCAAATTAAATAATTGATTATATTTCTTGATGTTAGTGTTTTTTTTTTAAATTAATCGGGTTCACTATAGGATACATGCCATATTTAGCATCATTATTAATTTCTAGGCAATTTTTTTATCTATTAAATTTGTATACGTATTTGATATTTCTTACTACTTAAAAAGTTTTTGAAATAAATAAGTTTTGAAAGGAAATTATTAATGATTCCACTGATGAATGTTTCGATCAGGTACTTTTAGATATAACATAAACCATATGAAGATGGATGAGAAATCAATATGTGATTCATCACCTTGAGTGATTAAGAGGATACCCAATTTGTCACGGTAAGGATTAGCTTAAGAAATCTCTCATTAAAGTAGAATGAAATTTTGAAAGGGTTATAAAGCTTATATCAAGAGTGTAAACACTTAATTTTGCCTAAACAATTTAAAAATAATAAAAAAATCTAAAAAATAAAAAATACAAAAAAATAAAATAAAAATAAAAATAATAAAGTGAGTCAATCTTGATCAAACTCCATTTTAAAGCTTAAGCCCCGTCCTAACCCTAAGCCCAAAAAAAAATCCCTCCATGCAATTCTCATGCATACTGTTTAAAATTCATGCAAATCTCATGTAAGCATCCACCTAAATTTCATGTACCTTACCTCACCTAAATCACATGCACATCAAAGTTGACTAAGGAGATTTACCAAAAAAATAAAAAAAAAGAAATAAATCATGTAATATTCAAAAAGGAAACAAATAAAAAAATTAAAAGCAAACAAATCAAAATGGAAATAATATAAAAAAGAAAATAAGAAGTTCAAACGAAAAATAAATGAAAAAAAAATAAAAGACCCATGTTTATGGGATCAATATTAAAATTATAATTTCTTTCCTTAAAATTACACGAAAGAACAAATATAAAAGAAGGGATCGAAATAAAGAAAAGGGGGGGATTCGGCAAAAAGGAACCCACACAGCTCCGCCACAGAGCCCTCACACAAAGTCACCATCGAGACAAGCTTCAAGCTACCACCCAAACCTCAGTGCACCCTCCATCCAAGCACCAATCGAGCCATCACTAGCAGCCAAAATCCAAGGCAAACACCACTAAAAAACTCAAAAGCCCCTATTGCCTCCATACTTTAACTCGGCCTCACACTCGGGAAGGTCACAACCCAATCTTGTCCCAGAGGACCCGAAATCATCTCAAACTGTGTCTTTTCTCAACTCCAAAATTCACCATTTACCCAAATCAACCCCCAAACAACATAAGCAAACATCGAAACCCAGCTCAGAAATCTCAAATATCAAAAATCAGGTTGAATCTGAAAAGCCACAAAATAAAGTAAAAAAAAATGGAAACAAGCAGTTGAATAGGTAGCCTCGGGAGGTTAGCTGCTTGGTTACCAAGGGCTGAATAGGACTGGTGATTGACATCGCCGAACAGCATCCAGAATAGATGCTATCGAAGTAGTACAATGGAGATGGCATGCAGTGGTTGGAGTTGAAGATTGCAACGGGAATGGGGTTGGAAAGTTAGTAAAACAAAAATAATAAAGTACAGAAAAGAAGAATGGAAAAGCTCAGTGGACGTGAATCCGACTGTGAGCATTCTCTGCGCTTTCCATCTTTGTTTTTCTGAATATATTATTATTTTATTACACATTTTTGCCTTTGACTTGTTGACCCTCTGCCATGTGATAATTATATTTTATATGTTTCTTAAATTGGTGGGTTAACTTATTTAAGTGGGCTATGTTAGGCTTTTTGCATGATGGTATGGTGGACTTTTTGTGTTTGAATTGTTAAATAAAGGTTTTGAGGTGAGCTGGACACATATTGTATGCTTATGCCTTTTACATGAATATGTATATATATATATTTTTGGGCTAGTTAAATGTTAATTTAAAAATAATAATGGTGAAAAAATCAAATTAAAACAATAATAACAATCTTTAAAAAAATTACAACTGTGCGATTATTTTAGAAACTTTTAAATAATAAATACATTTTTATTCGATCAAAGTATTGAAAGATGTAGAGAAATTTTTGTTGAAACTTATAAAGGTTAAGTAAAATATTGGTGAATTAGTCTAATTCAAAACAAAAGAAATTAAGAAGACAATAATAACGAATAGTGCTTAAAACCATAATTTTCTTAGATAGTTGGAGCAAATGAAAACTCCATCAATAATGGAATTTTGCGAGTGTGCGATATTCAAAAAATTCTTAGGTAAGAAAAAATGTCCCTTCTAAATTTGACTAAAGTGTTGGAAAATTTGGGGAAAATAATTTCAATATGATACTGTGGCCTATTCCATTTAAGGATGCCCACTTCTTTGCTTCGGGTTGTGATAGGTGTTAAAAGACAGGCAATATATCCAGAAAAAATGAGATGCCTTTGACAAACATTTAAAAAATGGAACTGTTTGATGTGTGAGGACAGACTTTATGGGGCCCTTTATTCCCTCCTATAGGAATCTGTACATTCTGCTGGCAGTGGATTATGTTTTTAAGTGGGTTGAAGCAGTAGTAGTACCCACTAATGATGCCCGGGTAGTGATGAAGTTTCTTAGGAGAAATATCCTTTCTAGATTTGGTACACCTAGGGCAATCATAAGTGATGAGGGATCCTAATTTTGCAATAGGACTTTAGAAGCGCTTTTAAAGAATTATAGGGTCAAGCATAAAGTAGCTACTGCCTATCACCCAAACTAGTGGCCAAGCAGAGTTTTCTAATAGGGAGGTTAAGAGAATTTTGTAAAAGACTATGAATCCCAATAGAAAAGATTGGTCTCTTAGGCTAGATAATGCATTGTAGGCCTACAAGACCGCATTCAAAACACCTATAGGGATGTCACCATATAAGTTGGTATATGAGAAGACCTACCATTTACCTGTAGAATTAGAGCATAGAGCCTATTGGGCTATTAAGAACCTGAACTTTGATCCTAAGGCAGCTGGTGAGAAGAGGCTGCCATAGTTATAAGAGTTAGATGAGTTCAGGTTACAAACATAAGAGAATGCCAAGCTCTATAAGGAAAAGACTAAGCTGTGGCATGAAAGAAAGCTTAAGGAGAAACACTTTGAGTCGGGGCAGTAGGTTCTGTTATTTAATTCATACTTGAAGTTATTACTAGGCAAGTTTAAGTCTAGGTGGTCAAAGCCTTTCACCATTACACAAGTCTTTCCACTTGGGACAGTAGAGATCACAGCTGAGACCATTAGGTAGCCCTTTAAGGTTAATGGGCAGAGGCTTAAGTTGTATTTGGGGGGAGAATATGATAGGCAACATTCTATCACTGTATTAGCTTATCCTAGTCCCCTTACTATTGCTTAAGATCTAGATTGATGCAGAGTGATTGAGAGTCTTGCTAAGGACTATAAACTCAGCTCAGTTTTCATTATTTCATTATTATTTTCTTTTCTTTCCTTTTTGTACAGTTCTCTTTTCTGTGTGATGCTTGTTTCACTTTGTTTGTTTTGTAGGTAATTAATATAGCAACACCCTTCTTTGAGCTTCATAGTGATCATTTGTGTGATATTAAAGGAGTTTCCTATTCTATGCTTCATTTTGGTATTTTATCGCGCACTGAGGATATTATGCACTTTAAGTTTGTGGGGGGGGGGGGGGATTAACTTGAGCAATTTCAAAAATTTTTGTGCAAAATTTAAAAACTTTTCAAAATTTTGGAAAAATTGGTCTTAAAATTATTTGTTTTGATATGATTTGAGTGCTTAGCATGTTGTTTGCTTATAATCCTATGATATTACCCTTTGATTTGGTTTGATTCTAATTAAATGAGAAGCATGATTGTGGTGAAAGCATGAAGCTGATTTCTTGAATTTTTCTTAATTCTAATTGTGATATCCTCACTTTATGCGCATGTATTGATCATGGATTTGTATGCACATTTAGAGAAGACCTATGTGGACATAGGATTGTATTTGTTCATTTAATTTTGTGTATCAAATTCTACAATTTGCTTGATGTTCTCTCGAGGAGAAATGATCATATTACACTTGATTAGGAAAATGATTTATGCCATCCTTAGATTGTTTGAGCCTTTCTAGCTAACCTTGTACATATTATATCCTTAGTCACCCTTCTAAGCCAAATTAGCCTTTCTTTGTATATACACCCACAATGTTATTATCCCTTACCAAACAAACATATTTTCTTACCCTTTTACCTCGAAATCATGTGATTAGCTAGGAAATCATTAGAGCTATGTACATATAGGTATATGAAAAGAAAAAAGTAGCAAAAGAGAAGAAAAAGAAGAAAAAGAAAGAAAAAAAATAAAAGGAAAAAAAAGGAAAAGAAAGAAAGAGAAAAGAGAAAAAAATAAAAAAAAGTAAAATAAAGTGTATGGGTTGGTTAGAGCCTAAACATCATAGATCCTAGTAAGTAGTGCATGATTAAGGGTTTAAGCCTAAATTTTCTTTATCATACCTTAGCCTTAGTCTTACATTACAAGCTTAATTAAGATCTATTAATATCTAATTAAGTATGACTACATTAGTGGAGAGAGAAGTGAAAAGCAAATATATGGAAGTGATCACTTGTCATTGATTTTGCATCTCTATGTTTGCGTAATTTGATT
This sequence comes from Heritiera littoralis, assembly GCA_031772115.1. NCBI lineage: Eukaryota > Viridiplantae > Streptophyta > Magnoliopsida > Malvales > Malvaceae > Heritiera > Heritiera littoralis. Next base: position 954,102 of record JAPDPK010000157.1, read on the forward strand.
TGGATGGTGTACTTTGAAGTAAGACTGACATTACACACACACACATGAGGATTTCAATTTGGGTTAAGATATATCATTGAATGATACCTAGTGTTTGATTTATAATTGTAAGTCTCTGAAATTGGGATTTGTACTTTATCTTTGAGAATGCTTAGGAAAATAAATGTGTTTTGTACTTGTCATCTCCTACACATGTTTTGTTTTGCTTGAGGACATGCAAAAGCTCAAGTTTGGGGGGTGTGATAACTCTACAAAAATAGAGTTATTTTAATGCTTTATTGATTAATTGTTATTTAATTACCCCATTATTTTGTTAATTATTCTCCTAATTTTATTAAATTCCTCATGTTTTGCACGTAATAATTTTCATATGATTTTCAATCATTTTAGTGAGAATTAGACTAAAAATGGCTAAGGAAGGAGACTAGACCACTAAAAGACAAAGGAGCATGACTCATCATTTTCTTTCACCTTGCTTGACACCTAGCATACCATATGTCATCATCCTACTCACTCTTAGTGGATAAAAACAAAGGAAACATGGCCAACACATGGAGGGCATATGCCCTTGACACCTTGCATGCTTATGTGGACTAGAAGACAATGAGGATGTTAGAAGGGATGAGGTGTCCATGGCTGATGTGGGCACCTAAATAACGTGGATATATCTACTTTGAAGAGCCAATAACATGAAGACAAGTAGCAATTAATGCCAACTCATCTAGGATAGGAAATTACTTTTGTATCCCTAGGTTAAGTGATTATATAAGCAACTTTATGAGACCTAACCTAGGGTTGGCTACCTAGGGTTTAATTTTATTTACTTTTTCAGCACATTTTCATGTCTTTATAAGTTTAGAGCAGCTACCGTTTCATTTCCTTACTTTACATTTTTGCAAGTTAAATACAAGTTTTCATGATGTTTTCTTTTATTCTTTACTACTTTCTTACACTCTTTACTTAAGCTTTTTGTTTCTTTAAATTTCTAGCTATTTTAATATTCTTTTACTCTTTCTTTTTCTCTTATTTTGGTTAATGATTGAGGCAATAATCATAAGAGCTTGAGAGGTAGAAAAATCACCTCCTTAGCTTTTGTGAGGGAGCTTGGTCTATAGTTTCCTTTTGCAATTTTTATTTTATACTTTTAATCTTCTAAACGATTCTTTTTATTCTACTATGTTAGGAGTTTAATTTGTTCGGTTAAAACAGCTTTTAAAAATCATTTAAAACAAAAATAAAAAAATGTTTAAAGTAGGATATGTATGGAGTTAGTCTCATTTTGGGCTAGTCTAGAGTAAGTATGTTTATTTTCTATTTTCAAGATTCTAAACAATTTTTTAGTATTTTTTATCTACTGTTTTAAGAGTATTTTAATATGCTAAATCAGTTTTTAAATATCTTATAAAACAAAAATAAAAAAAATGTTCAATGTAGAGTATGTAGGGAGTTGGTGTCATTTTAGTCTAGTATAGAGTAGGTTTCTTTGGTAATTTTTTATTTTATGTTTTAAAGCTTCTAAATAATTTTTTAGTATTTTTTATCTACTGTTTTAGGTGTCTATTTTAAGGTGTTAAAGCATTTTTTAAATATCTTGCAAAACAAAAATTAAAAAAAAAATTTAAATTCAGGTAAGTTAGGAATAGTCTTTAGGTTATTTACATTAAAATTTACATGCATTAGCTTAGGTTTAAGTTCGATTTTCATGTATTGATGTTAGTGAGCTGTTTTTGGTGCATTTAGGGGCTGTTTTAAAGGTTAAGTTAGGTTTTAAATCATGTATTAATGTTTACTTAGATTTAGGGTTAAGTTAGGTTGCATTTCAACTCATTTTTTAAAAATTTCAAAAATATATTTGCTTGCATGTATTAATTAGAGTAGTTAGCATTAGGATTTCATGCATTTCATTAAATTAGTGTTGCCTAAGATTAAGGATTGGTTTAAGGTTACCATTTGGTTCATTTTTAGGATTAGGGTTAATTAGTGTTTTAATTAGGGTTTCATTAGGTTTGCTATTTCATCTATTATTTTCTAGTTTTAATTAAATTTAATTTGAGTTTTACTTAGTTCAAGCATTTTTATTTTCATTTTAGGATTTTCATGCATATTTTCATTATTTTCAGTTTAGACCTATATTTTAGGAAATTGCATTTTTCTCTTCTAATTTACTAATTTGCATTTTTATTTCTTTTGCAGTTATTTTATTTTCACCATTTTCACTGTAAGTATTTCTTATTTGCCTTTTAATTGCATTTACGTTTATTTTATTTTATAATTACCATTTAATAATTTATTTTTTTAAGCCCTTTAGATCACACATTCTAAAAACTTCATAACTTGTTAGGATATACCTTAGATAATTGTACCCGGCACTTAGCTAGCTTTGCAACTAGTCTCTGAGGGATGATATTTTTCAGGCTCACCTCCATATTACTTGAAGACCACGTGCACTTGCGTGTAAATACCATTTAGGGTTGACAACAGGCCTCTTGCCCTTGTCTATTGTCTTGGGTTTCTCAGTAACCCCTTTCTTATACTATCTCTTCAAAGCTTTTAATGCGTGGCAGTCTTGGATTTTATGTCCAATCTTACCACAATTAAAACATTTTCTTATGTTTCGATGGCAAGGCCTTATATCGTGATCCTTATCACACCTATGGCAGAGCTGATCTATCTTAGGCTTAGCAGCCCATAAATAAGGCTCCATGGACTCTTACCTTTTGTTCTAAGCCCCATAATAGTCGATCTTCCTTATATTGATGCTCTTATCCTTGCCCTTATTCTTGCTTTCATACTAGGCCTGGTTTTTTCTATGTTTTGCTCTACAAATTAGGCCCTTTGGATGGCCTCCACTAGGATACAATGTAGAGGACTACTAACTTGCCCTGTATTAAGGGTTTTAGACTGTCAATGAACCTCTTGGTCTTCTTCGCCTCATTCTTTGCTATGTCAGGCTCGTAGCAACACAAAGCGGTGAAGCCGGACTCATATTGGTCCAAGGTCATCGGTCCTAGAGTCAAGTTGAGGAATTCCTCTTGTTTCCTTTATCAAGCACTTTATGGGAGGTATTGCTCATTGAAGGCCTCCATGGAAGCTTTCCATGTGATAGTGGGATTCCAATCCCCCAACACTGTCTTTGTTGACCTCCACTAAAGTTTGTCCTCACCCTCGAACATGTATGCAGCTATGGTCATCTGATCCTCTTAATTGCGCCTCATAATCTCGAACACCTTTTCCACTTTCATTAGCCATGTCTTGACGACTTTGATATCCTTTGCACCCTTGAATGCCAAAGGGTTCATCTTTTGGAACTAGCTGAACAGGGCCACGTTTAAGTCCATATTAGTTGGTGGTGGTGGAGGTGTTATCTGATGTGAAGGAGTGGCCTGTATCTATGGGATTGGTGGCTATTGATAGAGGGGTAGTGGTGGTAGAATGACTTTGTCGTTTCAAGGGCTAGTCTCTATTGCTGTTGCCCTTGATACTGCCTCTTGATCAACATACAGCGTTTTGATCAAGGCAGCAAGTCTGGTCAAAGTTTGCTCCAAGCGTGCAATACGAGTGCTAGGGCTCAAAAGTTGTGAATGAGACGAAGATAGAGGCGATTGAACCCGCCTCGCTCGTGGGGGTCATTCATGTTTGCTTCTGTGTCCTTTCTTTATTTCAAATTCAGTATACTATAAAGGAACATATGCATTTAGAATAGTTTTTCACACTTATCGAGCAATTTATGATTATGTAATAACAATAGTATAGGATGTAAACCATTTTAACTTATCTGCACTGACACGAACTAGACAAATCTTGCTATGATACAACTAAATTTATAACGACTTGAAACTCGTGTCTAATTACTTATTTACAGCGGATGCCCGAAACGTGGGATAATTTTTCACTTTTACATTTTGTTTATTAACTACCTATCCTATTTCAAGCTCTTTGCTTAAGGCTTGAGTCTAAGACTTATATTGAACTCATATCATTTATAAGGTCCTAGAGTTCTCCATAATATCGGTTCATTACAATCATATATAATTCCATTCATAATCCACAATATCATCATTATTTATTTGCTTCATGACTTTATAATCATAAGCTCATTTCCATGTAGACATAATCAATTCCATATCATAAAGCATTAAAATAATGTATCAGCCATTCATTAACCTAGTTTACATCTCATCCTATAGTATTGTACCAAAAACAAACTGAAAATAATGTTACATGCAAAAAAAAAATGGCTTTATAACCAGAGAATAAAAAAGTGCTCTTTGAAGAGTTGGGATAATATTTCAGGCCTGTGTCTATTTTGAATAGATCGGTAATACTTCCTTAACTTTATGCTCAATCTTTATAAAGATTAAATAAAATTTAATGAGCGATGGCTCAATCAATTATTTATATAAGTGTAAAATTAGGTTTATACTGTTCTAAATCCAATGCATGCTAATCTATATCGTATTTCCAATCGTAATCTCTTATAAACTAATCTAATATAATGTCCAAAAGGACTCTAGGTGGGCCAGAGTTTTGGCGCATCAATGGAAGGGTGCTTTGAAGTACCTCATTATATCCTTCCCTGACACCTGTAAACAATACTATCAGTCCACAATATTTATCACTTATCCTAATATCAATCCAATGTAGCACACACATAATGATTTAAATACTCTTATGTACCTCTCGATCATGGGGCTTATGATATAAAATCATATGCAAGAGCGTATGTTTTCAAATTATGTCAAGCATGGTATATAATCTTGTATAAAAGCATGCACCGTCTAAATTATGTCACATGTGCAATTTCAAGGTATGTATAGTCTTCAGCACGTTTCATATGCTATAAAAGCCTGTTCAAAGTTCAAAATCCTAATTTCAATTCAAATGCTCTTGAGAAAGTCCCAAAAAATACTCTAATTATTGTCCAGAGTTCTAAAATAATGGTTTGAAAATTCCAAAACAATACTCTGACTATTGTCCATAGTTCTAAAACAATGATTCGAAAATTTCAAAACAATACTTTGACAATTTTCTAGAGTTCTTAGACAATGGTTTAGCACAGCTCAAAGAACAAACCTAAAAATCTTATATTCAAAATCATATTCAGGAGGAATTATGGCTTGATCATATCTAACTCATCAAAAAAGCCTTATCTAATCACATTGTAGCTATTCAGTACGTCGACCATCCCTGGACGAAGGAGCTATCTATGTTCATAGATTCGAAAACCTAATTCCATTGATCATGTGAGAATTAAGACATGTCTAAGACAATTGTCGAATAGGCATGACTAACTAATGAATGACCTCACTAAGGTGTGTCCATAAGGTATGTCCATAGTATTTTATTGATTTAAAGTATTAGCCATAGTCTAAAAATTTGAATTTCTAAAAGTTTTGAAGTTCAGATTTTCAACCAATTCACATGTACTAAAATTTAATAGTTTATTGAAGTCACGAAAGTCATGTCATGTTTTCCTTTGAAACCCATTTGTGCACATGCAGTATGCACATGCTCTATTTTTCCAAAACAGATAAAATGATTCAAAGTTCTATCATATGCATTTAAACTGATGTACACTTTCAAATAGCCAAGTTTCATATTCATGCATGCTTAAGGACAATGCATTAAGTCATGGGTTCAAAGTAACACAATGATGTGGTGTCCCTATATCATACTAATATGTTACTCTCATTAATTATCCCAAATCACATCAAATCATGGAGCCAAGTGTTATACCAATTACCACTATCACATAGCTATCTATTCCAAATCAATTGTATAACATGTTAAGTCATATCATCACATACACCACATGGGATACTATGCATTCATTACGTAGTAGAATCACACATCACTTTCAAATATACTTATAATATTTCGAACCCACATCACTTTGGCAAATCAATCCACTCAATCTCATTTTTCGTGTCTCATTTTCCATGTCACACACATCAAACCAATAGTCCATCAATTCACAATCTATCATGTGTAATTTTTGTCTTAATAGTTTTCGTAAGACATTCAAAATCCCATATCACTTCTTAAATTTCACATTATCGTATTAATCAATGCACCATGGCCCATATTCACAATTCTCATATCCATTAGATATTATCAATTAATTCCTCATTAGGTATTAAATTGACTCACCATAGTATAACAATATTTTCTTGGCTTTAAGCCACATCTCGTTTAGATCAAATGTCACTTTTGGTGGGTCATAAGGACGCAAATAGATAATTTACATAACCCTACACGAGTTATCCAAACCATATCAATCTTTATATTTTCCCAAAGTGCCTTAAATCATACATTCATAATTACTAAATCTCTCCAAACACAATTACGACTACAAGCACAATATCTGCTATCACTAGAGTAGCGATCCCAATCACATCCATATGGCGCAATTATTATGCCAATACCATTGTCATGTTACTATCCTATCGACTCGAAATATAACTTGGTATATTAAAGTCACATAGATCACAATTCAATGCCATTTGCACAATATTGTTAAACCATTTTAATCACTTGTACATCTCAATATCAATCCTAAGACCTCTTATATCATTATAGGTCTTTTTAGTATCTTACGAATATTTAAATATTACTTTAGCAATATTTCACAATAATAACAAAATCATTTAAACTGTTGATGTGATCATTCAAGACGTATTCTAAGGACCTATCCATAATCACAGAATCACAACACCATCATCGCTCAGTCATTTATATCAATTCATCATCATATCACACTTATATCAATCCAAGTATATATCAACTAAGTCATAAACTCAATTCATTATTATCATCACACAATCTCAATTAGTCATACACAATATAATTTCTAACTCTGAGTTATATAAATGTTTTATCGACTCTTGAGCTCAGCGCTCGAATGCCGAGCTTAAGCACACTTTGCATTTGTCACTTTAGCTTCAGGCTACATATTCAAATGTCACAATTAACTTTGTACAATTTAACTAAAGAATTCATATAGTTTTTATAAAAATATAAGACCAAATTTACCGATTTTCCTACCAATTTTCACAATAAAATTTCTTAACCATGGTACTAGTATTTTTCCCTTTTTTATCTCTCTTTTTCCTTTCTTTTTCTTTCTTCTCTTTTTTGCTTTGGACCACCCTTGGAACAACCCTTAACCACCTCTATTCTGTCACCGAAAACAACCCTAAAGCATCCTTAATTTACCCCTATTACATAAATCTTCCCTTCTGTTTCAGTACCCACGAAAAACCCTTGATTAGCTCAATTTTTGGCCTCCAAATCCCTATTTTTCTCTTCTCTGTTCCCAGCCCTAGTAGCCTTGTTTAAACCTTGATCGGCACTAAGAAAGACAACTAAAACAAAGGCTATCTCATCTCCATTAAAACGACATCTCAACCTCTTCTGCCTCAAATTGCAAGCCTCAATCCTTGTCTTTACTCCCCTGTTATAGCAAAGAAGAGACCATACAACACCCTCTTCCAGCCTTCACACAGTGCCTTTAATGCCTCTGCTTTCCCTATGTCCAGCACCAAGAAAACTGTCTCAAACTCAGCCTCTAGCGTCTACCTCTAATACTAGCTATCACCTCGTTTCACTTTCTTTTGATTCCTTTCCTCTCTATCCTTTCTATTCTATTCTATTCTTTTTTTTTTAATTTTATCTTGTTTTAGTTTGCACTTAGCATATAGGTTTGGTGGGTAAATCCCACCAAACCGAGACAAGTTCCAATAAAGCTTGTCTTATTATTATTATTATTATTATTATTATTATTATTATTATTATTATATCCTTTATTTATTTAATTTATATATAATATGTATTTATTTCTTATATATATTTTTTTATTTCATTAGTACATACCTATGTTATATAAAATTATTTGATTTATGTTTATATTGTTTATTTATCATGTATACTTGATGATTAACTCGTAAATCCTTATAATACTAAAGATTCCCATATTTTAAAAATAAATTAAATTACTTAATCCCATGTACATTTTGAAATTACTTTATCCCATGTACATTTTGAAATTACTTTAATCAATTCATAAATCTTCATTCTCACTACAATATGTCCCTTATTAATCTCTAATTCCATTATCCTCAACAATTTACATAAACTGGAAAGCTTCAATAGTAGTTTAAATTACTCACCAAGTGTCGAAAGTTGTGGTTGTTACAAAAACTTTCAGTCATTAGTCGAGATCGAGAACGCGAAGAAGTGAGAGTTTGAAGTTAGGGAATTTGACAAAGAAAAGCTTAGTGGTGAGTTTGCAAAGAAGATGGGAGCTTTGGCTGAGATGAAGATTATATCTTGAGTGTGTGCAGCATGTAGAAGCTTTAGCTACCCTCTTCTAATCTATTATTAATATTATGCCTTGTTTCCTTTTTTTAAACCTTATTAGCTTTAAATTGATAGCTATTTATTTTGAAATGACAAAAACTTAAGCACAATTAAATATTTGATTCAATTTGTAAATTTGCTTACCTATTTACAATTTTCACAAACCATACCAAGTGTTTTTATCAAGTATAAGACCATGATTTAATTAATGATTTTTTATTGGTCTTAATGATTTTCAATATTGGATTAAGCAATTTTCTCAAGGAATTATAGAATATATTTTTAGAAAATTACTTGATAATGTTTAGGCTAAGTTTTCATGTGTTTAAATCAAGGAATATTTTAATGAAATTGAAAAATGACTTTGGGATGATTTTGGAATCAATATTTATCCATGCCCAAAAAAAGTACAAGAATTGGTAGAGGATCGATCCCCTTTTGGTAAAATGCTAAATAGATTGATCCCCTCCCTTGTGAGATCGATCCCCTGTGCCCAGGAAAGGCTTCAACGATTAGTTTTGTGGGGATCAATGGGAAGATTTGCTTTTAAGCTCAACCAAACTTCAACAAAGAATCATGGAAGCATAAATAGAAGCTTAAAAGTTGAAGACGCTACGACACTACATTCTACATTATTTTCAAGCTTCAAAATCATCTCTTGTGCTACAAATTTTACATCTTTTGTCATTCTCATATTTCTTGTATAGCACAAATCAAGTGTTCTTTAGAGCTTTAACTTGTAATCACGTACCTTCTTAGAGGTCATTCTTGATTACATTTTTCATAAACCTATTCACAAATTATAAAGAGGAGTGAACCCTTGAGAGCTTTATTGTAAGTGAGTTATTGGGTAGAAAGTTTTATCTTTGAGCCATAAAAGGGAGAGGTTGTAAAGTTTGCTACTTGATATTAGAAAAAGTAGTGGTTGTAAAGTTTCGTCCTTGAGCCCAGAAAATGGATTGGTGTAAAAGTTACTCTTGACCTTTGAAAAAGAGTTGAACAAATTCAATAGTGGATTTGGAAAAATTCTTGGGAGCGTTTCAAGGTAGAAGATGTAGGCAAGGTTGCCAAACTTTTCTAAATCACTTGCGTACAATTCTCTAACCTTTCGCTTTACTTTCTTGCAATTTAAATTGTGCTATTGCATTATGATCGAATTATATGCTTGAATAGCCTAGAGAACTTAGAAAACTATAATATAAGATAGTGAATTATCTCGAAAAGTGATCCGAAGGGTAGTTAAAAACCAATGCACCCTCTTTTCGGTTAGGTAATTAAGCTAACAAACCTTTTATGGAATTGTAATTTGAGGATCCACATATTTTTGGAGATTGAAGTTTTTGCATAATGTTTTGGGCATTCTATTTTGATCGAGGAAACGAAATTCTTGTTTCAAAGTTTAATTTTAAGGTAGCATGAATGTTGAGTAACTAATATATAACAACTAGTTGAATTAATTTCAAAACCTTAAATGTAGGATATGGAAATGGCTATGAGAAAAATAAAAAAATTGTAACGACCCAAAAACAGAAATTTCGAGCTAACTTTTCCATTTTACGTAATAAGTTTGTCATCGCATGCTGTAGTTCACACTAAACAAGTAGGTTACTACTTGTTTCTAAGGTTTAAGACTATTGTCTAAGATTCCAATTAACTATCTCATGGTACGTGCCATTCTCATCAAGTGGATTATAATTCTTTATAGAGCTATTTACCTTCATTTGTTTATGTCAAAGAATTATATCACGCCATTGTATATATTTAGATCCTGTAATCATCTCAAAATATTACCTAGCACTTCTAACACAAGTCTGGCTAATCTCATCACACGATAAAGCATAGGTTATAAAAATTTACAAACTAATTACTATTACTTACATCCCACCCATATACACTGTGACAAAAGTACAAAAGTGCTTATACCTCAACTAAATAATCACGATGCTCTAAAACTTGTGGAGCACTCACTCAACCAGGACTATAGCTTTCAATCCTATCAAAAATAATCTATAAAGAGTAAAATAAGGGGAGTGAGCTAATGCCTAGTCAGAAATATACACAAAGCGATGTTAGGTGTGTATCGTACTAATGCATGTAAATGCATGACAAAAACCGAGTTTAGTATAAATCATGCCATATGCTATTATAATAGGCATACCTAGCTATTCCTTAACTTTTTGTTTCACATCTTTTACTAACTGAATGCATATGCCATGCATAAATATCAAAACACCAAATCTGTATATTGAGTGCAGCTTTCAAAGAACACTTGGAACTTTCCCATAAATAGCATTTGTAAAGATTAAAAAATTATGCAATAAACTATAAAAACTTAAGTTTAGTGTTTTAAAACAAGTTTCAAGTTTAAGATCCATTTTACAAAAAGATAAGAACATATTCTTTTCTATCACATTTAATTAAGATGCATCATCAAAACATCATAGTGAAAGACAAGGCAATGCATCCCTATTTGGCAATAAAACCCAATAAGCTCCCTATGAAGCATCCATGGTAGCTAGCCATAGTTAATTTTCCATTTAAGATACCTATCCATGATCATGAATCATCACTAGTGATCATCTAATAACTGAGGTAACAATTTCGACTAATTGTCGGACATCATATCTTTGCCACATTGAGCAATACATCGTCATATATATACTGATACCCATTTGCCACACAGGTAGAGTCCATGTTATACATATATACGTGCAACCTAGTCATATATATACCAATATTTATTTGCCACACAGGCGGAGTCCCTGATGTATACATATGCTAGAAATGATATATATATATATATACACACACACATACACACACACACACATAAACATTGGATGCCATATAGGCATTTAATAGAGGGTGCTATTAGTCTTAACAATAGAATTCCCAATAAAGACACCCTTCATAAAATCACATGATCAAAAGCACATTACCTAAATGCATGATCAAAATCAATAATGCAGTGGGTACATGTTTTGTAAATCCCATCAAATCATATTGCATTTTCAATAATCATAGCTCACATGATATTAAAAAGGATTTGATACATTATTCTTCAAACAATGCCATCACATTAAAACATATGAATCTCAATCATGTTTAACACATGTTATGCACGATTACACATAAATGCAAAAACGTGTGCTTAGCATATCATGCTCTTATCATGCATACTTAGGCCAAAATAAATGTTGTACCTAAAGTGATCTTACTTTCAATCCTTGCACATAGTGTCCTAGATATGTCAACTCTTCATCCACAAATTCTTTCAGGCTACTTTGCCTTCATCATCATCCAATATATATATATATATATATATATATATATATATATATTTATATTTATATTTATACCACATGCACTACATAAGCTACTATGCCCTCATTAGGCGGTAGATCACACACTTATATTCACTATTAAATATATAATTACGCACAATCCACACAATTCACAAACATAAAGCATCAATTTCATTGTTCATAAATATTCAAGGTCACAAAATGTCCATCAATAGTTCAATATTATTACACAATATTTCTAAACCATATCAATCACATTTACATCTCAATATCCATACTAAAACCCGACCATCAATGTAAGTCCTCTTAGTATTTCATGAATATTTAAATATAATTTTACTAATATTTTATAAAATTTTTGAAATCATTCAAATATTGATGCAATTATTCAAAACCTATTCTAAGGAACTATCCATAATTATATAATCACAAAATCATCATCACTTACTCATTTTAATCAATTCATCATCATACCACACGCATATTAAAAAGCAATAAATGTGATAACCCAGATTTTTATGAAACCTAATTAAACTATTTAATTCTTCATATAGATTCGATAGGCTAATAATAACAACTCGAAATGATGTGCAAAGACTTGAAAGTGCAGACACGCGATTGACCGAACTTGCCAACATGAACTCTAGGGTAGCATTACCAGGTCAAGCCCTAAAATACAAGTCAAACTCTACCTTGTCTAAGTGAAATTAATTCCATGACATGTTGTGATAAATTTCCCTAGCTAAATAAATTAAATCAATTTAGATAAACAAAATTTCTATGAGTAAAAAGAAAAATTCATCAATTAGTAAGTAAATGAGTATATGATTTCAACTATAACATGTATTATTAATCATACAAATTTGTAATATTAACTTGAGTAATATTTCCCTAAATAATAACCATGCAAAAATTATAAACTATTTATATAAATTTTATTTAAATATTAATTATATATAATCTAAGAGCAAATTGAATATTTACCTTCTTGGGTTACAAAGAGAATAAAAAACATATATGTAACTAATAAACCTCTAATTAATGTATATTATTAACATATAACACACACAACTAATGAATATAAAATTAATACACACACACACATTATAAGATTGACTTCTTGAAGAAGCCAATCATTTACTAACTACTTCCACTAATGTGGGAGCCTTCTACACACCAAATAAGGGCTGTTTTCTCGGGTTAAACCAAAGGAGTTCAAGGGAGAAGAAAATATGAGTAGGAAACATAGAAGCAAGAGGGTCTTAATGGCAAGCAAAGAAGGGAGTTAGGGGCTGTCTTCATCTTTGGGTTTATAAAGTTAAAGCAAGGACTTAAAAGGCAACAAATAGCAAGGGAGTTAGGCTGAAAATCGAGAGGCATTGAGGGGGAAGAGAGAGGTTTCATGCTGGGATTTAATTAGACCAAAGTAGGGCTGTCAACTTCAACTAAACCAGGGGACCTCTTAATTGGAAGCAGGAGAGGAAGTGAAATAGAAAACATGAATAACAAGGGACAATGAAGAGTTGGTTTGGTTTGGGAGGTTTCCATATGGTAAGGTGTCATTTTTTATCTAAACCTATAGGAGGATTGTGCTAGTGAACTAATGATCTGATTAGGGTGTATTAGAGCTAAGAAAGCTAGTGCATTGTTGAAAAACAACAACTAATTGATGGAGTAAACAATAGGGAAGAAATTCTGTTTTGGAGAAAATTGCGAGGGTAAGATGACTTGTCTTGGTTTTATGCTTTAAAGGATAAAATGTAGGTGATGTTGAAATATTAAAATGATAATTTTGATGTAGGATTGAGGAAAATTCATGAAGTTGAGGAAAATGCCTTGGCATCCAAGAGAGAGCTTTTAATGTAAGGGAATATATGCTAAGCGTATGATAATGTCATATTGCTATTATATATATATATATATATATATATATATATATATATTAGGGGTGTGTGTGTGTATATATTGTTGAGTAATTATGAATATTGTGGATTTATGGAGATGTTAAGTTGTGCATGCGGTGATGATAATTATACGTGATATAATAGAGATGATTTCGGGGTGATTGTGGTTGATGTGTATGGTAAAATGGATATGTGTACTCAAGGGAAGTGGCATTGGCCCATGTAAAACTACGATGATAGATAATGATATTGTGATTATCTAGTACAATAATATTTAAATATTCATAGATTACAAAAAGGACCCATAATGATGTTACATGTTTTAATAATCATATTGTGGAGTAAAATGATTATTACATATTGAAAATATTGTGGTTATGGTATGGACTTGAGGTGGTGATCACTTTAGGTATAACCTTTAGTGTGGTCTATGTATGCATGATAAGGGCATAATACATGCTAGATAAGCAATTCTGTATTGTGCTGCAATCACTCATAACATGAGTTAAATGTGACTAAAATCCATGTGTGTTTATGTAATAACATTATTTTTAAAAATAATGCATTAAATCCCTTTTGACACAATGTGGTTATCGACCCTGCTTTGACAGTCATGATTTTTTTTTTCATGTGAAATGTCTTGATAGGATTTATAAAACATGTACCCATTACATATGTCACTTTGATTATGCACTAATGGTGATATAATGCTTTCGATCATGTGATTCTGTGAAAGATTTTCTTTAAATGGGATTTTGATTTTGAGACTAATGGCACCTTATGGAATGCATGTGCGACATCTGGTGAATATATATGTCGTGGACCTCGGCTATGTGATCAAAGGGTACCGATAATACACATCACTGTTTAGCTTATGTATATGTCACAGACTTTGGCTATGTGATCAAGGGTTACCAATATACACATGGCTAGGTTCACACAAATGTATATGTCACAAACTCCACCTATGTGATCAAGGGGTTTCGATATATATATATATATATATATATATATATTGGAGAATTGCCTAATAATGGCAACTGTGTGAATGTTCAACAATTAGTTGAGACAGTTACCTCAACTACTAGATGATCACTGGTGTTGGAATGATTCATGATTATAAATAGGCATCTTAAATGGAAAAATGACCATGGCTCGCTACATTAGATGGTTTGTAAGAAGCTTATAAGGTTAGATTGCCAAATAGTGGTATATTGCCTTATCTCTCACTATAATGTTTTGTCGATGTATTTTGATTTAAATGTGAAAGAAAAAACTGGGTTCTTATCTCATGGTGAAATGGATCTCAAAATTAGTAATTGTTTTAGAATATCGAACTTGAGTTTACATAATTGTTTTATGCTTTACAAATGATATTCATGTGAAAGTCTCAAGTGTTCTTTGAAAGCTGGTGTAAAACATAGATGTTAATGCATTGATGTTCATGCACGACATATGCATTCAATTATTATTGATAGCACCTGTGGGGACCACATAGGGTAGGCGTTAGGGCATGGGGAAATGAGGAGTGTCAAAGCATCCTTCGGATTGATACCTCTAAAAGTTCCAAGATGAGATGATAGATATTGAGATTAGCCAAATCTATACAACACATATGCATAAGGCATAAATTATATGATTAAAACTCAATTTTAACATACATATCCATACATGTAATACAATATAAAACTAGCATCTCTTAGGATATATTTTCTTATTGATCTTTAGCTCACCCCCTTCTTTCTCCTCACAGATTAATTTCGATAGATGCAGGCATGAGTGTGGTGCACCCAAAGCTCGATATATATGTTACAGAGCTTAACACTTTTTGATTTGAGGTATAACCACTTTATTTATTTTGTTTATATCTCAGACTTAGATTCTTTTTGTAAACACAGTATATAGGGATAGGGATGTAAGTAATAGGATTGGAACCTTTGAATAATTGTAAATGTACCTTGTGATGATATTAAATGGATATTATGCTCTAAATGATATGTATTATTTAAGTTCATATTGGGATGATATTTATGCAGCAGGTTGATATAATCTTCTGATGTTGTATAAGGATGAAAATGGACATATTATAGGTAGAAATTTTTCAATATGAAAAAAGACACGTATCACGAGATAATTAAATGGGACCTTAGACAATTAGTATTAAACAGTTAAAACGAGTAGTAATTGTGAGGTTCCTTATTTCATTTATTCCTTCCACACTTATTGAATATTTTGAGTTAAAATAATGAGTCAAGTTATGACAACTAACTCTTATATACTTTATAGGTATCGAGGAAACTGCCAAGTGAGCCTTATAGGACTGTCCTTAATCTAGATGGGGACATGTCACAGCTCGTGACCCTATTTTTCACTTTATTCTATACATCTTATTTGGTTGGACTGTCTGCGATACTTTACTTTTCTTTTACATATAACCAATTTCATATTAAATTATAATATGAATTACATCCCCTATCTTAATTCATAAGGAAGTAGTACTGTAGATAAGTCTAAATACAGAAAATAAATAATCGTACCTTATGTAATAAATCAAGCTGTCGCATCGTCCCCAAATGCGCAGCCGAAATTCTTTAAGTGTTAGAATCTCAATCTTCGAAAACATAAAATGTTAAAATTAAGGGGTGAGCAAATCACGGCTCAGTAAGAGAATTATATGCATACTTGATATTCAGCTTCCTATATGCTGAAAATCTTTTTCATTTTTTCTATGGGGCTCTAGGGTCGCATGTATGAAGGATACTACAGTCGGCTAGGGATCTGGGTGGAGTAAAGTAGGTATTTTGAAATACCTATCTTGTCCCGAAACCTAAAAGCAACTGTAGAGTAAATTTCATATTTGTTTTGAAATTTAAATCCTTTTTCCTTTTTATTCCATGACTTTTTCCTATTCTTTTCAAAATAATGCTTTTATGAAATAAAGCATTTAAATAAAATAACTAATATTCATATTTTCTTTGAAAAGAATATTAGTTAAATCATCATCATTTTCCTTTAAAACTCATTTCATGTTTTTCTGTATAATCATAATTAGTACAGTGCTTTAAAATAGCAAAATAAGCTATTAAACCTTTTTCGTATAACATATAAATCATTTAAATCTAATATTCAATTTAAAATTTAAAATAAGAAAATTAGATTTGCTTTCCTCCTTTTCCTTTTTGAAAACATATTACATATTCATATTACATGTCATATGAAAATCATCTCGTAATACTAAAATCAGTACTGAAATAAGCATTTTGTAAAATGTTGTAAATCACTTTCATTTAACTTATCACATATCATGTAAAACGTTTACATTTAACATATAACATATCATATAAAACATTTCTCATATATGGAGACTTAGGCACACACGCCCAGCCCGTCCACTGGATCGTTACTCATATCATGCTATAGACCCCGAAGGGTATAAATAATCATGTCAGATCTATGGTCATAGTCTATAATTGTCCTCGGCGGATCACTGATCAAGTGTCGACCGAGACTACATATCACATATCACATATTACATATCACATGTCACATATCAGCATGATAGGATGCCATCTAGTCTCGAAACCATATTTTTCATCATAAAATAACCTTTATGGAGTTTATAAAAATATATAATTTCATAATTTAAAACCATAAAGGTTATAAAATCATTTAGTGAATATTTAAGAAATATATATATATATATATATAATATATAAATATTCACTTTATTTCTTTTCATTTTTCATTTCGTATTACGTGTAATTTACATATCAGGAGAATTTTCGGTGATTTCATTATCACCATTCTCGAAAACATGAATATTTTAAAATCACTTTCATTTTATTCATGTTTTTATGGAAAATATTCATTTTCTCGATTTTTGTAGTTGAAAATCATTTCTTGTGAAATAAAATCATTTATTATGATTTTATAAAATTTTTTAAAAATTTTCGATAATTTTTAATAATTTTTCGGCAGTATAACAGCTGTCGATTGGCTAGCCTCCTACACGAAAAATACAGTTTATAATTTTAACCGGTACTTCACCACAATTTTTCAACCAATCATTCATCGCAATATTTTCATAAATATTTTCATAAAATATTTCATAATCAAAATCATGCAGACTGAATATCTTCTCGATACTTGAGCGCACCACGCATAAACCATAGCTCCCGGGCTGCCATAAATTATACCGAAATTATTAGTTCATTTAACTCTTATTTTTGAACTAATGTTCATGTCTCAATGCAGCCACATTGGATATTGAGAATATTTTTACAGTCTAAATTATACCGATAATATAACATAATTTTCTCGTTTTGCGTCGGATTTCGAATCTGAGCATATCGGCAGACTCTTTATAATTTCTACAGTCATAATCCATCATCAAAACATCAAAGTCAGCCATGAACTCATCCCCCTTCATCATGGCCGAATGGTATTTGTTGAATTTCCAAGGAAATTCAAACAATTAAATGTTATATCCTTGTTTTTCTAAGGTTGTTGATTAATTTAATACCATTAGATTGCTTGAAACACCATAAACTCCTCTAAATCTAAGCTTGGCCGAATAGTGTCTTAATGGTGAATTTTTATTTTCCATGATTTAAACAAAATAAATGCTAAAATGATGTTTAGCACACTTAAAGGAAAAGAATCATCCCATTAAACTTGAGAAAACACCATGAATAGACACTTACCCATGCCTTGGCCGAATCTTCAAGCCCTGATTTCTCCTTGTATTTTGCTTATTAGGCCAAACTATTGGTATAGGGTTGTAGAGGAGAAAGAGAAGAACAAATTTTTGTCAAATAAGCTTGGTGGAATTCTTAAAGGTTAAGTAGTTATGTTTGTAAGAAGCTTTTCTTCTTTATTTTCTTCGACAATGGAGACATGAGGAAGGTTAAAGACAACAGCAGTTCTGGTCGGCTAGCAGCAGGAGATTTATGTGGAATTTTCCATAATTTTCAAAATTACAAAATGCCCCCTTTTAGTTACAATATTTATGATTTTTGCCACCAATCATCCGTAATCGTAAAAACCATGTAAATGACCATCAAAAATTATATTTCCAGCACCAAAAATTCATATTTAATGTACATCAATGAATTGAAGTGGTTTTGTTGCCGCACGGTGTACTGATAATGTGAAATTACAATTTTACCCTTATTATCCGTTAGCAAAATTTTCGAATCAAACCATCTTTTTCCACCAATCTTTTGGTACCATAATTTTCTACTTATTTTGTAGAGTATTATGATATTTTTTTACTTTATTTTAATTTATTTTAGTTTGGGAGGAAATTACGAAAATATCCTCGGAACATATTCGTCATTTTCCAATTTGTTTCTAAAAATTCACAAAATAATGCCACTTGGGTATTTTCACTTCCAAATCAGCATAATATCTTTATTTAACCTCCCAAAAATTATTTCCTCACTTATATCATTATCCGAACCCTGTATTTCTAAGTGGGAACCACGTAACTTTTCACTTAAGATTTAGAAAAATATTTAATATAAGTTTCTTTATTTATTTACTTTAGCTTATCTATTTGCATTAAAAATTAAATTTACAGATATTTAATATTGATTTTAGAAAATTAGCGGTTATCACAGGACAGAAGTGGCAAAATGTGAATTCTGAGCTCAAAATACAGAACTAGCAAGAAGACCACTTTCTGAAATTCCTTTGTCTAAGCATGCCTAGGTTGCGTGCAACAAATTCAAAAATGACGATTTTGTTTATAGGCTAAGAGAACTTTTCTGAATAACGGTTAACCTAGTTTGACTTTTGGCCAACAAACTATCATAGGTTAACCCTCACATAAAAAAAGTTTCAAATGGACCCCGCCCGTGAACTAAATTATGTAAAAATGCTAAAAACAACTCGAAAAGCTTCAAAGCTTTCGTTTAGGGATATTTTGGTCATTTCACCTTGTATGGCCTATCAAACCACCTCAATAGTCAACCTTTGACTTAGTTTGACCTAAATAAATAAAATTTAATGAATATAAAATAAAAACCAAAATTTAAAATATTAAAATATTAGCTAGGGTATAAATGTAAATAATGAGATTTTAAATGGGCAATTTTGTCTTTTCTCAAGTGCTGATTTTTTTATGACAAAATAATTCTTCAACCTCGAAAGGGCCGGCCACCATAGCTCTTCTTCTCTCAAATTTGTCTAAGTTTCAAGAGAAAAACACCTTGAAGAACACCCTTCTCTCTTTACCAAATCAATAAGCTTTCTAAATGAAAACTGTCCCCCACTATGAGATCTCTCTAAACCTAGATCTTAAAGGCTGATTTGGTTGTTTGCTTGGTGAAAAACACCCTCCCATATATGGACATAAGCATAGGTAAGAGAAGATGAGTTTTTCTTTTGACTTCACTTAGTGTTTATGATTGTTCTAAGTTAGTCTACCATGTGTAGAGCTTCCTAGTAGATTTGGCCAAGAGAGGATGTTAGAGAATTCATGGTGGTTTCAATATATGAAAGGGCAGAGAATGATAGCAAATGGTGAAATAAACATAGCCATAGTAATAATTTTGCAAAATAAAGGCTTTGGCACTAAGGGTACCATTCGGCTATGATGAGGGTCAAAGGAAGTTGATGAAATCTTGATGCATATTAGGTATAGGATGGGAGTGGAAAGTGAGTAAAGTGTAGCTATGAATTTAGAATTAAAAAAGAATGAGTTTTGGGCAATTGGGTGTGTTCGGCCTAGGCTAAGTGTAAGGGTTAGCATGTTGAATCTTATGGTTTTATAGCTAAAGAATAATAGATAAACACTAGTAAGGTCATTGGTGAAATCAGATTCGAAAAAGGACGTGTTTTGACCGTAGTAGTGTTTTGGCATCCGGTAGAAAGTAGATCGGATTTGCTATTATATTAGGCAAAATGAAAGGTTTTGATAAGTGGAGTAATCTTTATAATTGAAGTATTGATCTTTAATTGCATTTTGACATTGTTTTACAGCATTGAGTTTGGGAGAATAAATAGGCAAAAGTGGTGCTATAAGCTGCTACACTGCGTTAATTTCGTATAATGAGCTTAGAATTAACTTACTGATAACCTAAAATACTATAGAATAATTATGCAAACCTAAATAGCTTAAAGTTTCCCAAATGAGAAAATTGGTCTTTAAGCCTGCATAATTTTGTGACTCAGTTTAATTTGAATAAAAATTTATTTTCACTAGCTTTGAATTGCTAACATGTAGTATATATGAATTCATGTGTAAGAAAAAAATTTTGAACACTTACTTTTGCATTGAAAAAATTTGCCGAATTTTCTTCTTTAAAGAGTAAGATTTGAAATTTTGAATGATTATGGATTGGCTGAAGGTAAACCTTCTTGAGACTATTTCTATCACTAATTTTAAATGATATATGAACTACTTTGAGATTGTTAGCTCTTGTAATTGCCTATGGCGATCATGCATTCAGATTGTATAGTTCATTTGTTGTGTAACCTTAGTCAAGTAATCAGCACCCATAATTGTCACCTAACTAGTTTACATTATGGATCTTTGGACGATGGCCATTAGTCTCAGTATTCGTAAGGCTAGCTTACTAAGGGTGGATCCCTAACCCATACAATGGGTACGCCATTTCCTATATTGTATCCCTTATGGGAATTGCCTATGCATGATTCTATTAGGATGTTGACCATCTCCACTAAATGTCTATAGTTTGACAAAATATAGATTTGAATACTTTGTGTCTAAAAGAAATGTTTGATTGATTTGAACGTTTTGTAATTAAAAGAGATGTTTGATTATATTGATTGAATTGTATTTAATGTGTTCGCATTTTTTATAACTATCTTGTATTTGTAATTGAAAGGTTGTTTCAATTTGATTACAAGGCATCAAAATCCTTAGAATATTACATATCCTCCTTATAGTTGAATTTAGGATCTTGGACAAGTGAGGTGGTTTAAAGCATTCTTCCATACTCAACCTAATCATCCTAATCGGCTATAGAAATCTCCTTTTTGAATGTTTGTATCGATATTCACTTCTACATATTACCATAGAGCTAAGTAGAAAACATGCATAATAGTCGTATAGTACTGCACTTTTATGTATGTTTTCTTACTGAGCATAAACTCACTCCTCTATTTTTCCTCCAAGATTATTTGCAATGACTCTGCTCATTTCTAGAGGAGCATAGACTTTTGGGATTACAGTATTCCTTCGAGATGTGCTTACAATTCCTTGGAGGTGTATTGTACTTATATTATACATCTCAGACTTCTGTATAGTATCAGGACATGTATTGGGGATGTAAACATTAGGAATGATGTTATAGATATTAAATTAAAAGTTGAATGTGGTCATGTATAAGCATTTGATTAAAGATAATGAACGATTATAAATATTAATATATAATGCTTTGATGTATATTGATTGGTTATGATAATATGGATGCATGAGGAAATGAAAATAAAATAAGTAATAAAGAATAATGACCCGACAAATAACCTAACCAACTGTAAGGAAAAGGAAAAAAGTTAGTCCGTATTTTAGCTAAATCTATATGTTACACTAATCTACTTATTAGATGATAATTACATTGAACGAGAGACAAACATAGTAAGTAAATGAAAAAGTTAACCCGAATTTCCTAACTTCCAAAAGCGTTACAATAAAGAGCTTTGAATTTTTGTTATTAAATATTAGTATTAATGTGTGCCTAAGTTGACCTAAAAACTCTTTGGCTGTAAAAACCAAAAAATAAAAAAAATAGTCCTATACCTCTATCAATATGTACTACAAAGTAGAAGGAACTTTAATATCAAATTTCATGTCCCCTTGTCCCACCCCAAAGGCACATCATCATTCAAAGATTTAACCACACTCAACAGAATGATAAGAAGATTCAACACTTTACCAAGAAGTTGTCAAAAAGAGTGAAAGTGGATTTTTTTCTCAAGTATTTGAATATAGTTCAAATCTTGGAGTTGTTACTATTGAAAAGGTTTTACAGTTTACCACTTATGGCATAAACAAGATAATCCCATACTTGTAAAACAGATGATGATATTTATGATTATAAAAAAAATTCAACACTTTCATTTTTGTTTGACTTTGCCATTGATCTCTTAATCTTATAAGAAGCATTAGTTCAGTCACTTCAGTTTCGTTGGGTTGAATCCAGTCAATTCACAATAAATAGGTGCCCCTTATAAATATCTGGAAGTATAGGGACCATATGCCGTATGCAACTAATTAAAAATTTAACATGCTCCAACGACCAAATTAAAGCTAGTCCAAAAGATTTATAGACATCTTCAGAGAAAAAATCCCTTCCCATCTTCACGATACCAGCCAAAAGAAACACATATACTCTCTTCTCCTTGCTAAGGGGCATAGAACACAACTAGTCAATTGCCACTTTTCGATGGCTTTTGCAGAGAGATTTGTGGCTCAGGCTATAGTGGTAGTGATGGCAGCCTTGCTGCCGTTGTCCCATGCAGCTGTTTACAAGGTTGGAGACTCTGCTGGTTGGACAACCCTGGGCAATATTGACTACAACAAGTGGACTGCTAATAAGACCTTCTATGTTGGTGACATTATTCGTAAGTTTACTTTAAGTATTGTGCTTTCTAGTTAGTCTCTTCTAGCATTATCGGTGATCATTCAATACTTTTGCCCCAGTTTTCATCTCTAACTAGATACCCTCTCAGCAAATAGTTTTCTGGGTATACTCTCTTGTTTCCTCTGCTGTGTTTATTCCTTACAGTAGCTTAATTTGAATTTTTAAAAGCAATTTTTACCTCTAGTTTCTTCGCGTTATGGTCCACCTCCTGCAATTCTTTTGTGTGAAAGCTGCTGCAGGAATTTCCACTTTTCCTTGAGTTAAATTCCAAGAAATTTCCTACAAGATGTCGCCGTGATTTATACATGTTCTCTGATAAATTTTCCCCGTACGTTATGTACAGGCAATGCTTAGGATACTTCTGTTGCCTTGTTTTGGCTTTAGACTACCATCTAAACACAGATTTCTTTACTGCTGGCTGTAAAGAAACTTTTTTTGTCGCTTGGAACGGGAAATATTGCTGCCCTTCGGAAAATAAAAAATACAAAGTTTTTATCCGTCACAAAATGGCACCAATTTCCAACCACTTGTGGAGTCTAAAGGACAAACGTGGTCCAATAACACACATGAGTCTCTTTTCGTATGCCCCCTCTCATTATAGCTTTCACTTCACACCGACAGCTTAGATATTTTTTTTTGCCCAATGACAGCTTAGATTTGAATGTCTAGCAGGATATCAATTCCATCCATTCCATGTTGCCTAAAATTATAAAAAGAGATTTAAAAATTCGAGTATAATTTATATTAAGGTAATTTTCATTAAAGTAATTTATTTACTTTTTAATTCTGATTAATTAAAAAATTTAAAATCTCATATAATTAACAAAATGCTATTAATATCCAACAAAAAAATTATTTTAAAGTAACAAAAATTAATTTATAAAGTACAAAAAAATCATGTCTGACATAATATTTTTGGAAGTAGTTTCAAAAAATATTATAATGTGGTTGTTCTTTCAAAATATGAGTCTTCTCATAATCTACAAATTAAATTTTTGTTATTTTTCATTTTTTAGATGTTGATAATTTTTGTTAATTATGTGATTTTTTATTTTTTATATTAATCGAGTTTAAAAAATAAGTAAATTGATTTAATGGGAATTGATCATTGAGTTTGATGTGACGAGGATGAGTATAAAATAATTATGAGATATCTTTTAAAAATGTAAAGTGTCATTATATTATTGGTACGTAAAACATATACTTTTTAAAATTATTCTAATATAAGCTATTTTCTAAATTTTTTTTTTCCTTTGGACATAATATGTAAGTTCAGATACTTTACCCCTCCGCCCCCCACCCTTTTTTTTTTTATATTTGTACAAGATACTTACCTGCTTTTGTACTTTTGAAAGATAAAATCAACTTATTATTCTTTAAGCTTTAAAGAAAGGGAATTTTATAATGTCATAAATTTTTATTTTGTCGTAAGATTAACGTAAAAAATATATGATTAAATGTAAATTTAAAATCATTAAACATAAAATATATTAATAGTATCATGAACACTTTATAATTAACTTGAGGTTAATGTAAGCAATACATGATTAAGCATAAACTAAAGTTATTAAATGTAAAATATGTTAGAAGTATGAAAATAAGTGATAATTAATATAAGCATACATTATAGTAAAATTATCATGTGTTTAAGGTAATTGCCGCTAATGTTTATATTGATAATAATATTTTTACAATACTTCTATCATATTTTACGTTCAATGACTCAAAATTTATGTTTAATAATTTTTTATGTTGATCTTACAGTAAAGTAAAAATTTACGAACTTATTGTAGAAATTCTCTTTAAAGAAAGATATAAAAAAAATAAGGTAAAAATTTGTTAAGTCAATAATTAAGTTTTATAATTATTTTTTTATTTTGTAATTTAATTATTAAATTAACAAAATTTTTCTTTTTATTTTTTAATTTTATTACCAAGCAAAGTCTTAAGACATGTCTGGGGTATAATTTAGAAGTATAAATGGGTGCTTTAGAAGGATAAAAAGCAGAGTATATTCAATCCAAATTTAGAAAGTAATTTGTAATTTAACTGATATTGAGGTATATACAAGTAACTAATAGTCCTAAAATTATTTTTGCTTCGAGTCAGTAAAAGTAGCATCTTTGAGAAAACGTTAAAGATGCCCCATGAATTATTATGAAGCCTGGAAGCTACTATCAAGGTTGAAAAATAAGCTTAATTATGGGGGTAAAAAACCTTTATCATCACAAGTTTTTTTAATGGAGAAGTGCGGGCCTAGCTGTTCATTCTTAATTACATAGAGCAATGCCTTCACACTTTTGAGTACGGTACTTAAGCATAATTATTACAACAGACCTATACAATGGGGTTAGGTACTCTTGAACTTGAATTATACTATACACAAATGAATACTGAGAAAAAAAATATATAATCATTTTTTTGGATAGAGCGTTGGTAGGATATGATGATAATCATCTTATCATATATGTTGCACACATTAAATGAATGATTGAATTGCAAAGAATATGAATCATTCTCCTCGTATAAGATGATTCAATTCTTTCCAAAATGTAAGAATTATTTCTAATTCCATTAGATTAAAAATATATACACATATTTTATTTATATTATTCTTTTAATTTTATATTTAAAAATTAACTTAAACATTTAATAAAATAATAAGAATCATTGGTTAATTAATTAATCCAAATTATTTTTTTTACTTCTTTTTCTTTCTTTTCCTTTTTTTCTTGTTTTTGACCAAGAGAACCTATAATTTTGATAAAATAATACATTTTTGAAGAATTCATTTTGTTCAAAAATTATTTTTGAAAATAATTAAATTTTTTAAAATAAATTTTTAGAAAATAAATTCTCAAAAATAAAAATTATTATAAACTATATTTTTTAATTAGTTCTTTCTTACATTTTTTTTCCTTTTTTGCTTTTCCTTTCTTAGTTTTTATTTTTTTTCTTTTTGACTATAGGAAAAGAAAAGAAGAGGGATAAAGGAAAGAAAAATACCTTTTAAGCATAAAATTATTAGAAATTATATTTTTTTTTAGTTTATAAATTTTGAATTATTAAATTTAGTTCGTATTTTTTTTCTTTTTTTTCCTTCTAATTGGAAAAAAAAGAAAGAAGATGATGAAACCATAAAAATAAAGAAAAATAATTAAGAATTATCTTTTTGGAAAATTAATGCAATTAAAAAAATCAACTTATTTCTTAGAAAAACTTATATTTCTGAAATAAATATATTTAACTTACAATCAAAGAAATTATTTTAAATTTAAATCATATAATGAAATAAACAAAATAGAAAAAAGTGAAAAATAGAAATTTTTTATAAAAATTAATTTTTTTAACAAAATACATTTTTTTAAAAAATTTAAATTTTTTAAAAGAATAATTTCTTATTAGAAAATTAACTAATAAATTTAACTATTAATTATAATATTATATATAAATGATACTTAACTTTTAATTTTTTTTTATATTTATAACAACAAAATTATGAACAAATATTTTACTTTATAAAAGAGCATTAAACCTGCTCAAGGGCCAGGCTACTTGTCCAAGTTTGAAGGCTCGCCCGATATTTGATCGTGCTTAAACAAAAATATGAGATGTATTTAACGAGCTTTGGCAAAATTTTTTGGTCAGATCAAAAAACGGGCCAAGTCGAGCTCGAGCTTACAATATAAAATAAAAAATAGGGTTGGACAAAAGTCAAGCTCAAATTTTTGGGTTGGGCCAACTTTGGGCTTACATATAAGTCATTATTATGTGCGTTAGGCTCGGCCCGGCCCGAGCTTGTCCATAATTAGGTCTAAAGAGCATTATAAAAAAAAAATCATTTTGGACTATTTTTTATTTTACAATAGCAAATATGTTGGAAAACATAAAAAAAAAGGTTCTATATTATTCTTAATCTTTATATACACACAAAAATGTCCTACTGCTTAAGAATTTGGCACAATTATATAGATCTATCTTTCATGTCATACAATTTACATAATGTATTCGATGACACCAATGTTAATGGCATACAGGTTTTGAGTACCATGTTCAGTTTCACAATGTGTTGCAAGTAACCGAACCGATGTACAAGGTTTGCAATGCCTCGGCCCCTTTGGCCACCTATCACACTGGTAATGACTCCATTAAAATGACCATAAAAGGTCATAACTATTTTCTCTGTGGTACTCCTGGACACTGTCAAGTTGGACAGAAAGTTGACATCAACGTGCTTAGCACATCTGAAACAGCTCCAACTCCAGCGCCTTCTGGAGCAAGTCCTCGTTCAGTTCCTTCAGTCGGTGCTCCTGAACCTTCGGCAAGCAACGCTGTGTCTTTGAAAGCTTTTAAGGGGAGTTTTAGTAAGCTTGGTTTAGCAATGACTGCTTTTGCGGTTCTGTTATCTGGTTTCTATTAAACAATATTAGTTTGATTGTTCTGTGTAATTAAATTGGGGTCTTGTGGGGACTTTTAAGGAATGGTTAATATACTGTTATAATGTCATTAGAGAGATGTATTCTTAAGGAATACTCTAATAATTGTGTAATCAATAAGTTGTTGAGTAGCTTACTTTAAGGAAGAAGACCTACTAAAGTGCCTGTTTTGTGGGCTGTTTATTATTTTTTGCTTCAAAAAGTTTAGATTCATATTAACTATGAATACTACTAGTTGATTGCCTACAGCTCCATATTCAATAATTGGATATATTTCTTGATGTTACTGTTTTTTTAAAAATTAATCGGATTGGCTATAGGATACATGCTATATTTACCATCATTATTAATTTCTAAGCAATTTTTATCTATTAAACATGCATACATATTTAATATTTCTTACTGCTTTATATAAGAAATGTTATACTTTGGTTTTAGCTTACTTATGGTTCTAATCATTAATGCTCCAATAAGATACTTTAGAAATAACATAAACCATATGAAGATGGAAGAGAAATCAATATAAGATTTATCGCCTTGAGTAATTAAGAGGATGTCTCGATTAGTCACAAAATGGACTAGCTTAAAAAATCTCTCACCAGAGTAGAATGAAATTTTGGTATGATTCTAAAGCATATTTAGAGTTTACCGTCCAAGCCAAAACTTAACATGGTTAAACTAACTGAGTAAACACACTTAACCATGCTTAAGGTTACGAGATATTAAATAATGAGGGATAATAATTATATTGAGAAACTAACCACTAGAAGGATATGTCAAACCACATTTGACATTCTTTAGCATTTAGAGGTCATGAATTATTGCTCGTTGACAACCATTGTTTATAAATATAAAGTTGGTTAATTAGAGAATTAATATGAACTCAAAGTTTTTTATTCATTTAATTAGATACAATCCAAGGATTAAAACATTTATATTTATTGCCAATGGGCTAAAAAATCTAATGGGTCACATAGAATAAAATTGGCTTGTGAATGATTAAAATTTGGTTGAATTAAGTTGAACTTAATTTATTAGGTTAAAGTAAATTAGAGGCTCAAATAGAAGAACTAATAAAGGCCCAATACCTTTTGAGACATGTTAAAATCCTATTGTGGGATTAGATAAAGACTAGCCTTAACCTCTATTTAAAGAAACATTAACCACCCTTCTCAGTAGTCTTGTGGATTAATAGGAAAAAGGGATTATGCAATATTGCAATTGAATTAATTTTTCAATCTCATGTGTTGAGATCCATTGAGAGCAAAAAATTTTAAAGGACATGCAAAATAGTGATTTGACCATCTTAACGATTTTGGATGAAGATGAAGCCCTGTGGAAGTTGTAGGGGTCTTCTTAAGGTTTTCAAAATGTACAAGATTACAAAAATTCAAGTTTATTTGAAAGGTCAAACATTTAAAGAAATTCAGCACAAGATTTTGATTATTTGGCTATTTAAAACTTCTCTTGCAAATCAATTTTAAAAAGTTTTATTGGAAATCAATTGCAAGTAAGAGAGCTCTTTAAGATGTGGACTACTACTCCAAGACTTAGTCAATGGGCAGCCAGGAGAGTTTTAAGCAACATATGAAATTTAATTAAAGAAGTTCACTTAGAGTGTAAGTCATGTAATTATAGTTTATCTTAAAGTAACTTCTTGACCACTTAGGATTGTAATTGGCCAATATAAAGCCCCTTAATCTCTTCATATCTACCATCACTTATTCCCCTTTGTACTTAACGTTTTCTTCCTTCTTTCTAATATAAAACGGATTTCTTTTATATTTATAAAGGCTTGTCAATTTCTTCATCTTTTCTTTTCACCTTGCCGCTTTTTATATTCTCTTTATGAAATCATGTTCTTTTATTTTCTTTTCAATTATTTGCTTGTCGAATTCTTGTTAATGTTTTATAAAACGTTTTCTTTTTATTTTATAAATATCAAAATTGATTTTTTTTTTTGCTTTTATACGTGAATTGCGTTAAATCCATAATGTTTAGTGTTAGTGTCGATTTCTTTAATATGTGTAGCTAAGTGTCTAATTCGGTTATGAGGTAATTTAATTGTTCTTTAAAGGCATATGCTGTGAGATGTATGAGCCTATTATATAATTGTTGGTCAAGTATTTGAGATTCCTTAAGCATATTAACATGATTGTTTGTTTGATTAGATAGGTATGCAACTATTTAATTAAATTTAATAATTTGCTGCTAGATTAAAAAATTAAGTCTGTAATTGCTTAATGGGTTTAATCATAAGAGATTGGGTAGTGAGTCAAGATAAGATTTTCATAATGCATTTAAATCAATCTGATGAAGGAGCCTCTTCGAGAAAAACGATTGGTCTTACTTAAACACTCTTGAGGTGATAAAAACTTTTAAGTTTTACAACCAGTTTGATGGAGTAGACTTAAAATTTTTTTTAATATTTAAGCATCTTGAAATTAAAGCAAACAAAAGGGCAAAATTAAGATAACATTAGATTATTTGGTACCATTTTAGAATAGGCGTTGCGGGAGTGTTAATCCTTCCCTGCATGTAATTATACTCCTGAGTTTAAAATCTTTGAACGTAGAACAAGGTTTATCTATAGTTAGAATAGGTGACCAATCACACCTAAGTTAGAATGGTTGCTGATGACCCCATAGTTTTAAGTCTAGTGGGTTAGATTCTAAGACTTAGCATGTTATGACAGTTCCAGTCCGAATCCAACCCAACCAATGGACACCTTTGGTCATAATCTAATTTGCCTAATCAAATTTTACGAACAAAAGAACAGGCAGCGCAAGAAATAGGTAAATGAACAATATCTAAGAACAAACTTGCCCCATCCTAGAAGAAATTATCAGCTGCACTATATTGCCAATGACAATCACTTTCAACAATGATTAAGTAAAAACCAAAAACGAGAGTTGGCTACAAATCAAAAAGCATAACTTGAATTTCGCTTGCATAGGACTAGAAAAGTGTGAAATATTGGACGCCACACTTAAAGAATGCAAAGCCCTAACATATCTTTCAAAACCATTTCTATTGTTATTATTGACACCTAACTTTGTCCTAATATTATTATTATTATTATGTTTATATTTATATTTATTTTTTATTATTTGTTTTGTTATTATTTATATTATTATTATTTATTATTATTATTATTTTTTATTATTTTTTTTATCTTATTTTTTGTTTTTGTCCAATCTGTCAATCAGCCCTCTGCCACCTTGTCATAGCCTCCCTCCTGAGGCTGGCCACTAGTCCCCAGGCCATCCCATCCCCGCCGGCCAGCCTATCACCCGTCCATCTCGTCTTTGCCAGCCACCATTCCCGCACCAGTCCCCCTACAAAAACCCTCCCTCAAGCCTCGGTTCAAGGGGGAATAAGAGCATCATCCTCACTACCTGAGACCTTTTTTGCCACCATTCACCAGAAGACCCCTTAGCCAGCCCCGTTCGACCACCCAACCGTAAGCCACCATCCCCGTTCAACCACCAACCACCAACAACATCAACCTCACCACCCGAGACCCCAAAACCCAACAGAGATCCAAACCAGCATCACCCTCAACCCTTCACCACTACCACCGAAACCCCTAAACCATCGCCATCACAACCCCTAACACAGCCCCAACACTGAAAACCCCAAACTGAGACCCTTAAGAACCCTAGATCTAACACCTAAACCCCTATCACCTGCAAAAAAGAAACAAACAACAATAAAAAACCCAGCTGATCCAAACATCTAAAATCATAAAAAAACAAAACAAAAAAAATGGGGAAAGATCTTTTCGGTAAGGCCAGATGTACGGGGTTAGGAAGCTTTTTAGGTGAAACGGATGCTAGATTCGGGCTTAGGAGGCTAAGAGGAATCGGAAAAGGGGTAGCTTTTTCATTTTTGGCCACCGGCTGGGTTGTGGCGGCAAGGAATCGCCCCGCCCGAGAGCCTTCAAAGGCTCTGGTTTTTTTTGAAGAAGGAAGGAAAAAAATGAAATGAAAAAGAAAAGGGGGTTGGATTTTATAGTTGAAAAAAAAAGGAAAAGAAATAGGCTGACTCGTGTGGATACGGATCCAACCCAGGATCCACGCGCCCGACCCGTTACAGAGGAGCCAACCCACTTCGCCTGACCCGATCCAACCCGCTCCATTTCAACCCATCCTGCCTATGCCCAATCTCACGTGGATCAGATTTTTGGGCTGTCAATTGGGCCAAGTTCAAAAGGCTCCCCTAGGTTTTCTAAAACCCAAACCATTAGGGTATATTTCTTTTAATTTTAGTAAATTTTTGTCTTAATGTTTAGTTATTATTATTATTATTGTTGTTGTTGTTATTGTTGTTGTTGTTGTTGTTGTTGTTGTTGTTATTATTATTATTGTTATTATTATTTTTATTAATGCATGCCACAAAATAAAAGTTTTGAAAATTTTTCTTTTACTTGTATTTTCATTAATTATTGATGATTAGAAAATGTATAAAAAAATATATTAAAAAAACAAAGAAAAAGCAAATCAAAGAAAATTTAAATAAATAAATGTCCGATGATGGGATGTTACGGAAGTCACGGAAGTCACAAGTAGTGATTCCTAACTGATCCCTAGGTGAGAAGAGTTGTACTAAATGTTGCCAAAAGTATTGGAATATTTAGTATGATTTTTCAATAATTTATTTTTTAAAAATAAAAATAAGTTTTTAAAAGAAAATTAATAATAAATTTTAAATTTAATTAAATATATGTCCGATGATGGGACGTTATGGAAGTCACAAGTAGTGATTCTTAACTGATCCCTAGGTGAGAAGAGTCTACTAAATATTGTCAAAAGTATTGAGGTATTTAGTATGATTTTGCAATAATTTAAATTTTTATTAAAATGAAAATAAAATAAGTTCTTTTTTAAAATGAATAATAAAATTTAAATTTAATTAAATATTTTTCCTTTGATGGGATGTTACGGAAGTCACAAGTAGTGATTCCTAACTGATCCCTAGGTGAGAAGAGTTGTACTAAATATTGCCAAAAGTATTGGAATATTTAGTATGATTTTTCAATAATTTATTTTTTAAAAATAAAAATAAGTTTTTAAAAGAAAATTAATAATAAATTTTAAATTTAATTAAATATATGTCCGATGATGGGATGTTACGGAAGTCACAAATAGTTATTCCTAGCTAATCCCTAGGTGAGAAGAGTCTACTAAATATTGTCAAAAGTATTGAGATATTTAGTATGATTTTTCAATAATTTAAATTTTTATTAAAATGAAATAAAATAATTTCTTTTTTAAAATTAATAATAAAATTTAAATTTAATTAAATATTTTTCCGATGATGAGATGTTACGGAAGTCACAAATAGTGATTCCTAACTGATCCCTAGGTGAGAAGAGTCTACTAAATATTGTCAAAGGTATTGAGATATTTAGCATAATTTTTCAATAATTTAAATTTTTATTAAAATGAAAATAAAATAAGTTCTTTTTTTAAATTAATAATAAAGTTTAAATTTAATTAAATGAAATTAGTCCGGTGATGGGATGTTATGGAAGTCACAAGTCGTGATTTCTAACTGATCCCTAGGTGAGAAGAGTCGTGCTAAATGTTGCCAAAAGTATTGGAACATTTAGTATGATTTTTCAATAATTTAAATTTTTGTTAAAAATGAAAATAAATAAATTTTTTAAAAAAAGTAAATTAACAAATAAATAATGAAATTAAAAATTAAAAATTTATTTGCATCATATATTATCTGTTTGCATCATATGCCCACTTAATAATTTTCGAAATGGGTGTGAGTCCTTCTGAGGATGAGATTCTGTAGAAGTCACAAGTAGTGATTCTTAAGAAATCTCTAGGTGAGGAAAATTATTTTCAATGCTGCCAAAAGTATTGGAGTATTTGATTTAATTATTCAATACAAAAAGGTTCACATTTACTTTCGAAAAATAAAGTTTAACCTTTTAAAATAAAACAAAATGATTTTTACAAATAAAAAAATGACTTTTAATAAAAAGAATAAAATTGATTCTAAAAAAGTAGGAATTATTTTTAAATATTAAATTAAGACCATTTTATTAAAACCAAAGGATAACACATGATTAATATGGTACCATTTTTTAACGGGCGTTGTGAGGGTGCTAATTCTTCCTCACGCGTAACCGTACTCCCAGACCCGATTTTGTTTTTGCAGATCAAAAATTGTCTTTTTAATAAAACTTAATTAAGTTTGAGATTTTGTTAAAAAGATAAAAATTTTGAGGTGACCAATCACACCTAGTAAAAAAAGATTGGTGGCGACTCCATTTGTTTTTTAAATGTTTTTCAAAATCATCGAGCGCGAAACCGTTATGACAGCTTGGCGACTCCACTGGGGACCTTTTGAGAGTCAAGCCATTTATTAATCATGTGTTATCCTAAGTTTTAATTTGATGGTCTTAAGTAATATTTAAATTTAATTTCTTTAATTCTAAATAATTTGTTGCATTTGTATTTTAGTTATTACGTTGATTTTACTGCATTATTTATTTTGTAAATATTATTCTTAATAAATTGTTGGGGCATTGTAGGATAAGGGTTATGGTTTGATAAATGTTCCCTCATACACACATTTGCACTTGCATTTGCATAACATGAGTTCTATACCCAAGTTCTGTCCTTCTTAGGAGGGAGTAGTGATGCGCACAGACAAGAGAAAACGTAGCTTGGAATTTGAAGGAGCTGAAAACGTAATAGGACAGAAGCAAGGATGATGAATGATAACTTCTGAAAACCTAGACCTGAAGCCTAAAGAGACTTGAACCCAAAGGTGTTGGACCTTGACCCTATGAATAAGAATTCGAGAACCTAAGGTATAACAATGGTGGATGGTGAAGAAGGAGGCGCCACAAGGAAGAAGACCTTGATAAGCCTAGTAGAGAGGGAATCCAAAAGAAAGGCACACTCAAATTCTGAAAATTCAAATTACTGATCTGTTCATCAAAAGCGTTTACAAGGTATTTATAATAATACCTAGCACTTAAGCCCATAAACAAGTGGGCTGGAATTAACACTAACAGAAAATAAGACTAAACCCAAATTCATGCCTAAACCTAGTTACATAAAATAAATAGTCCAAGACACAACAAGACTCAAATGTGGGCTATTCAAACACTTAGCCCATCTTATTGTTAAGCTAAAATAAGACAATAAACCATGCTCATGTCGTTTGGGCTTCCAAGCAAGTATAGATGTCTTGGGACTCTTCATGGACGCTTCCTTGACACTTCAATGATGCCAAAGCTTATTGCATTAATGGGGCCACGGCTTGTTGCGTCTTCTTGGCTCGAGCTCGGGTAATTGAACCTCCTTGGATGACCAATGGATCCTTAGCATCACGAACATCACGAGCAAGTGGATCTCCATCATTCCCCCTCTCCTCAAAAGGATTTGTCCTCAAATCTCATATACCTTCATCAAAAGAAAAGGGAGAAAGATCAAAAACATTAAAAGTAGCATATACACCATACTCACCAGGAAGATCCAATCGGTAGGCATTATCGTTGATCTTCTCAATGACTTGGCATGGTCCATCTCCTCAGGGATGCAGCTTGGCTCGTCGCTGAACAGGAAACCTCTCCTTTCTCATATGCAACCAAACCCAATCACCAGGCTCAAAGACTACTTTCTTTCGGTGCTTGTTTGCTTGGGTGGTATACTGCTCAGTCTTCTTTCCAATAGCTTGACATACTCTCTCATGGAGTTGCTTCACAAACTTAACTTTCTGTTCTCCATCCAAGTTACTCTGCTCAGCACTAGGTAATGGCAACAAATCCAAAGGAGTAAGAGGATTGAAGCTATAAACAACTTCGAAAGGAGAGCAACTCATAGTGGAGTGGACACTGCGGTTATATGCAAACTCCATATGTGGTAAGCAATTGTCCCAATTCTTCAAATTCTTCTATATAATGGACCTCAATAATGTAGATAGGGTTCGGTTGACTACCTCAGTCTGTCCATTAGTCTAGGGGTGACAAGTGGTAGAAAATAACAATTTCGTTCCTAACTTTCCCCATAATGTCTTCTAAAAGTAACTAAAGAACTTGGCATCTCGATCAGAAACAATGGTCCTCGGTACACCATGCAGACGTACTATCTCTTTGAAGAAAAGGTCAACAACGTTGCTTGCATCATCCGTCTTGTGGCAAGCGATGAAATGAGCCATCTTAGAGAACTTGTCAACCACAACAAAAATAGAATCTCTACCGCGTTTTGTTCTAGGCAAGCCCAAAACAAAATCCATAGAGATATCAGTCCACGGAGTAGTAGGAATCGGTAAAGGAGTATATAAACCATGATTATGAACCCTAGATTTAGCTTGCCTACATGAAGTGCATCTATCACATAACCTCGCTACATCTCTCCTCATGTTAGGCCAAAAGAAATGTTCTTGCAAAACATCTAAAGTTTTTCCAACTCCAAAGTGACCCATTAATCCTCCACTATAGCCTTCTCTAACTAACAGCTCGTGCAATGAACTCCTAGGCACACATAATTTATTTTCTCTAAATAAGAACCCATCGTGCCTAAAGAACTTGCCAAAGCCAGATGTAGCACATGCCTCATAAACATTACCGAAATCAACATCATCAACATACTGTTCTTTGATATACTCAAATCCTAAAAGTTTAGCATCAAGAGTAGTGATAAGAGTATACCTATGAGATAACGCATCAGCTACGACGTTCTCTTTACCTTGTTTGTACTTGATCACGTAAGGGAACATCTCAATGAACTCCATCCACTTGGCATGACGCTTATGCAGCTTACTCTGTCCTTTCAGATGCTTCAAGGACTCGTGATCAGTGTGGATGACAAATTCCTTGGGCCACAAGTAATGTTGCCATGTCTCCAAGGTCCTCACTAACGCGTACATCTCCTTGTCATACGTGGGATAGTTAAGTGCTGCTCCAC
Source organism: Heritiera littoralis (assembly GCA_031772115.1). Lineage (NCBI taxonomy): Eukaryota > Viridiplantae > Streptophyta > Magnoliopsida > Malvales > Malvaceae > Heritiera > Heritiera littoralis. The sequence continues at coordinate 990,652 of JAPDPK010000157.1, forward strand.
TTAACTTCTCATTAAAGAAAGCAATTGGGCGTTTTTCCTGCATAAGCACAGCTCCAATACCAACACCTGAGGCATCACACTCAATCTTAAAAGTTTTAGTAAAGTCAGGCAGAGATAACAAAGGAGCAGAACAAAGTTTATCCTTAAGCAAATTAAAAGAATACTCTTGTGTAGGACCCTAATGAAATGCAACATTCTTTTTGACCACTTCGATCAAAGGTGCAGCTATAGTGCTAAAATCTCTAACGAATCGACGATAGAAACTAGCTAAATCATGGAAACTATGCACCTCAGAAACAGACTTAGGTACAGGCCAATCTTTAATTGCCTTTACCTTCTCATTATCAACAGAAATGCCATGTGAAGAAACGACATACCCAAGGAAAACAATCTTATCAGTGCAGAATGTACATTTCTTAAAATTGGCATACAAACTGGCATTCCTCAAAACAATAAGAACATTCCTAAGATGCTCAACATGCTCATGCTGGCTCTTACTGTATATCAAAATATCATCAAAATAGACAACCATATACTTACCAATGAAATCACGTAAAACATGGTTCATTAAGCGCATGAATGTACCGGGTGCATTAGTCAAGCCAAATGGCATAACTAACCACTCGTAGAGACCATGTTTAGTCTTGAATGCGGTTTTCCATTTATCACCTTCTCGCATACGAATTTGGTGATATCCGCTCTTTAAATCAATTTTAGAAAACATGCATGCATCATGCAACTCATCAAGCATGTCATCTAGCCTAGGAATAGGATAGCGATACTTTATAGTGATTTTGTTGACGGCTCGGCAGTCAACGCACATCCTCCACGTCCCATCTTTTTTTGGCACAAGCAGTACGGGCACGGTGCATGGACTCATGCTCTCTCTCACATAACCTTTCCTCATGAGCTCCTCAACTTGCCTTTGAAGCTCCTTCGTCTCCTCGGGATTACTTCTGTATGCTAGACGGTTAGGAATGACAGCTCCGGGAACAAGGTCAATCATGTGCTCGATCCCACGAATTGGTGGTAATCCACTTGGGATCTCCTCAAGGAATACATCCTCGAACTCCTGCAACAATGAGACAACATCAGTAGGCAAAGGATCATGGAGTTCAGCATCAATAAAATAAGAATCTTTAAATAAGAGCAAAAGGATAGGAGACTTAGCAAGAAATGTAGTCTTCACATCTCGGGGTTTGGCATAGCAGCTCACTGTTTTGCTTTCCTTGTTTTCCTTCTTTTCTTTAGCTTGCTTCCTTTGCTCGTCATGTTGCTCTTTTAGCCTTAATTGGTCCTCATAAATCTCCTTGGGGCTAATGGGAGCAAGAGCGATCTTCTTGCCATCCATAGTAAAGGAGTAACGGTTAGTGTAACCGCCGTGGATGACTCTCCAATCATACTGCCACGGTCTACCCAGCAATAGGTGGCTAGCTTGCATAGGCACCACATCACACAACACCTCATCTCGATACCTTCCAATACGAAAAGGAACCAAGACTTGCTTCACCATGTTCACTTCACCACAGTCATTAATCCACTGCAACTTATATGGGTGGTGATGCTTGGTAGTGGGCAACTTTAACTTATCAACAAGGTATGTGCTAGCAACATTAGTACAACTCCCACCATCAATGATTACAGTACATACCTTGTCACTAATATGCCATCTCGTATGGAAGATGTTCTTGTGTTGTGCCTCATCTTCAAACTTCACATGGGTATTAAGAGCACGCCTAGCAACAAGTGCTTCCCCATGAGCAGCATACTCAACAACTTCTTCTTCTTCAGCATCTTCTAACGCAGGCATCTCGTCTTCAACACCGACTTCAGAACCTTCACTCTCAACATTGCCATTCCCATGCATGATCATCACTCTACGGTTGGGACACTGTGAGGCAATATGTCCACAACCTAAACACTTGAAACACTTAATGTCACGTGTCCTGCTCTGGGATGCTTGGGCAGGTTCAGTCTTGGGCTTTGGAGGGCCCTCAGGCTTGGGCTTAACAAAGCTCTCGGACTTAGGCATTGACACAGGCTTATCATCCCTACGAAAGGTGTTAGATTTCCAAACAGGAACTGAACTAGGGGTGAAACGGGATGTACCTTTCCGTTGGAGTTGCCTTTCCACTTTGATGGCCACATGCAGCATCTCCTCTAAATCCATGTAATGCTGCAACTCTACTACATTGGCAATCTCACGATTTAAGGCTTGGAGAAAACGAGCCATAGTAGCTTCTGCATCCTCCTGGATATTGGCTCGGATCATGGTTATTTCTGTCTCTTTGTAGTAATCCTCAACACTCTTTGAACCCTGGGTAAGACCTTGGAGCTTCTGGTATAACTCTCTGTAGTAATGAGTAGGAACAAATCTCTTCCTCATGATGCGCTTCATCTCTTCCCATGTAGAAACTGGAGGATCACCATATCTTCTTCTACTAGTAACTAACTGATCCCACCAAACCATAGCATACTCTGTGAACTCAATTGCTGCAAGTTTGACCTTCTTTTCCTCGGAGTAGTGGTGGCAGTCAAACACCATTTCAATCTTCCTTTCCCACTCCAAATATGCCTCAGGATCATTCTTGCCTTGGAAAGGAGGAATCTTCAATTTTATACTGCCGAGGTTTCCATCCATCTTCTCCTTGCCTCTATCACGGGCCCTATCAACTCGATCTCTATACCCATGGTACTTCTATGATGTCTATCTATCCCAAACTCTTCGTTCGAGTCATACCCAACATTATCATCATACTCGTTATTGGCAACAATCTTACTTTTTAGACGAGAAGTATCTCCTTGTTGGATCTTTGCAAACCGAGCTTCATGTTGGTTCAACTTACCGTGAATGTCATTGAATTTCATGTCCATCCGTTGGAACTGTTGTTGCATTGCCTGAAGCATAATTCAATCTTTTTAAAGTCGGACTTATCACCTTCAGAAGACATTTTCAACAAAGATATCCTCACGTGTTTACACTCGTGTTTCACTCAAGTAATTTGGCTTTTCTCTACTAATGTTTCTCACACACTCATGCCTTTTTCCCTTACTTACCTTAACACTACAGGTTCACAATCGCACTAAAGACTCAATCAAAGAATCAACCTTGCAGAATCAACTAATTCACCAAGTATTGTCACCAGGTATTCTTTTTTTTTTCGAATTCCTTTTTTTTTGGAATTCTTCTCTTTTTTTTTTAATTCTTCTCCCTTTTGTTATTTTTCACAAAAAGGTGCAACTAAGGTGACTCAAAGAAAAAAAATAAAATAAAAATAGAAAAAAAATAAAAAAATCACTAGAAGGACAAAAAAATGAAAAATGGCCTAAAACTATAGGAAAACGATGGAATTTGGCCAAGATAGGGTGTGGCCCGTGAAACAAAGTTTAACAGATTCATTTTCTTTCGTTGTTTTCTTTAAAACAGGTACTCACACGCCTCCTAACTCAACCAAAATTTTCGGTTTGAACAGTACCGTAACAATTTTTTTTTCGAATTCTTTTTTTTTTGAATTCTTTTTTTTTCCTCTTTTTTTTAATCTGAGTTTTGCGGTTTCCTTGAAAAGAGTAGGGTTGCGGCTAGGGTTTTTTTGAAGGGGTGCGACTAGGGTTTTTGAGGAATTACGACTAGGGTTTTTTTTTAGGGAAGGGTGCGGCTAGGATTTTTTTTTGAAGAGGTGCGACTAGGGTTTTGAGGAATTGTGGCTAGGGTTTTTTTTTTAGGGAAGGGGTGCGGTAAGTTGAACATAAAGGAGGGAGAGAAAAGGATATACAGATTGGCGCGAGCAAGAGAAAGGAGGAGTCGCGACCTAGGAGTCGTGAAATAAATTAAGGATGAGCATCAAAGAACTCTCGTTAAAGATAATGACATTAAGGATAGGTGGCAAGATTATTTTAACAAATTATTTAATGACGGACAAAATAAAGTTTTGGATAATATTTCGGTGCCTCTTAAGGATTTAAATCGGTGCTTTATGCGTAGAATCCAAGAGACAAAGGTAAAAGAGGCACTAAAGATGATGAAGAATGGAAAAGCTGTTGGACTTGATGACATCCCAATTGAAGTTTGGAAATGCCTTGGAGATGTAGGAGTTAGGTGGTTGACAAATCCATTTAATAAGATTTGGCACACTAACAAAATGCCAGAGGAATGGAGGAAGAGTGTCTTAGTACCTTTGTATAAGAACAAGGGAGATATTCAAAGTTGCGCAAACTACTGAGGCACAAAATTGATGAGTCACACGATGAAACTATGGGAGAGAGTGATAGAACGGAGATTAAGAAAGAATGTAGAGATATCGGAGAATCAATTTTGTTTTATGCCGGATCGATCAACTATGGAGGCAATATATTTGCTTAGACAACTTATGGAGCACTTTCGAGTAATGGGTAAAGATCTTCATATGGTCTTTATAGATTTGGAGAAAGCATATGATAAAGTGCCTAGGGAGGTACTTTGGTGGTCCTTAATGAAGAAAAGAGTTCTTTTGAAATATATTAAACTAATTAAGGACAATATAGAGGCACAAGGACACATGTGAGGACAGGTGGGGGGCAAACAAGTGAGTTTCCTATCACGGTGGGATTACACCAAGGGTCTGCGTTGAGTCCATTCTTGTTTGCGGTAGTTATGGATGAACTGACAAAATCCATCCAGGACAAGGTGCCTTGGTGTATGATGTTTGCAGATGATATTGTCCTATGTGCGGAAACTAGAGCGGAGATCAATACAAAGTTAAAATTATGGAGACAAACGTTGGAATCAAAAGGATTTAAACTAAGCAGAGTGAAGACTGAATACATGGAGTGTAAATTCAGTTCTAACCGACTGGAAGAGCATGATGTAGTGAAGTTAGATGGGGTGGCGATACCTAAGCGGGATCATTTTCGATACTTGGGATCAATAATACAGATGGATGGAGAGATTGATGGTGATGTGACCTATAGGATCTAGGCTGGATGGAGTAAGTGGAGAAGTGCTACAGGTGTGTTGTGCGATAAAGGAATTCCTACATGGTTGAAAGGCAAGTTTTACAGGACAGTTGTTAGACCAACATTGTTATATGGTAGTGAATGTTGGGCGACTAAGAGGCTACATACACAAAAGATGAGTGTAACAGAAATGAGAATGTTACGGTGGATATGTGGATATACAAGAAAGGATAGAATGAGAAATGATGATATTCGTAAGATGATTGGAGTGGTACCTATCGAAGACAAAATGTGTGAAAATCGTTTACGTTGGTTTGGACATGTAAGATGTAGACTTGTAGATGCTCCAGTTGGTAGAATAGAGGCTATGGATGTTGAGAGAAGGGTTAAGACTAGAGGAAGACCGAAAAAGACTTGGAAGGAAGTAGTTTGGAAAGTCAGGAAAGACATGGAGGTTTTAGAATTAGATGAGCAAATGGCTTTGAATAGGAATCTATGGAGGCAGAGAATACATATGGAGGATCTAACGTGATTTTAGATATTGGTTCATATAGCCTACCCCAATCTATTGGGATAAAGGCTCTGATGATGATGATGATGAGGGAAGGGGTGCGGCTAGGGTTTTTTTTTGAATGGGTGTGACTAGGGTTTTTTTTGAAGGGGTGCGACTAGGGTTTTTTTTAAGGGTGCGATTAGGGTTTTGAGGAATTACGGCTAGGGTTTTTTTTTAGGGAAGGGGTGCGGCTAGGGTTTTGAATTCAACTCAAACACAATAACTAAAGGTGGCGGAATTCAACTCAAACACTACAACAAACCAGAAATCGAAACCAACAGAGAGAAAAAAATCGAAACCAACAAACCAAAAATCGAAAAGTGAGTGACGCACAAACAAACTAGAAATTGAAACTTGAGCTCTGAATACCAACTGATGCGCACGGACAAGAGAAAACGTAGCTTGGAATTTGAAGGAGCTGAAAACGCAACAGGATAGAAGCAAGGATGATGAATGACAACTTCTAAAAACCTAGACCCGAAGCCTAAAGAGATTCGAACCCGAAGGTATTGGACCTTGACCCTACGAATAAGAATTCGAGAACCTAAGGTATAACAATGGTGGATGGTGAAGAAGGAGGCACCACAAGGAAGAAGACCTTGATAAGCCTAGTAGAGAGGGAATCCAAGAGAAAGGCACACTCAAATTCTGAAAATTCAAATTACTGATCTGTTCATCAAAAGCGTTTACAAGGTATTTATAATAATACCTAACACTTAAGCCCATAAACAAGTGGGCTGGAATTAACACCAATAGAAAATAAGACTAAACCCAAATTCATGCCTAAACCTAGTTACATAAAATAAATAGTCCAAGACACAACAAGACTCAAATGTGGGCTATTCAAACACTTAGCCCATCTTATTGTTAAGCTAAAATAAGACAGTAAACCATGCTCATGTCGTTTGAGCTTCCAAGCAAGTATAGATGTCTTGGGACTCTTCATGGACGCTTCCTTGACACTTCAATGATGCCAGAGCTTGTTGCATTAATGAGGCTAGGGCTTGTTGCGTCTTCTTGGCTCGAGCTCGGGTAATTGGACCTCCTTGGATGACCAATGGATCCTTAGCATCACGAACATCACGAGCAAGTGGATCTCCATCAAGTAGAGTACCTTTGCTCTCGTGAGGTAATCACCTCCGTAATGCAAACAAAATACTCCCACTCAAATTAAATCTTACTAGTCCAGTGTGGATGACAGCGAGTTATAATTTGGGAACCTTTAGATCTTTTGAAAACCTAGCCCAGCATATAGAAAAACCTAAGAGGCCAGCCTTAGGTAGAGCCATGTCCAATTTTTGTAGAAATTATCCCAAAATTAGGACACGATGGGACGCTATTCAACCCATTTTCTCATGTTAATAATAAAGGTACAATCGATTTTGATTTGAATTGTATATAATTTAAGTCTTTGATTTTTCTAAAAAGGGGAATTTTTGTAAAATAAAAATATATATTTTTTCTTTATAAAAGATCTTGTAAAAAAAACCACTTATTTTTGAAAAATAAAGATGTGTGATAAAAGTAATAGAACAAATATGTAACTTTTCTTTTAAAAAATGCGAATAATTCTTCATTCTTTATTTTTTTAGGAGGAATTTTTTGAAAATAGGTGCATAAAAAGAGGAACTAATAAAAATATGTTCTCCAAAGCAAGAAGAAAAGGAGGTTTTTTCATTTTTTGCTATAAGAGGTTTTTGTATATACAAGAGCAACAAGAAAGTTTTAGTTTCTTCCACCATTTAAAAAAATGAAAATGATAAAAAAGGATCATAAACTATTCTTTTTATAAAAAATGAAATAATTTGTAAAAAAAAAGGGTTGAGAAAAATAAGATTTTTGTCTCTTTCATTAAAGATAATAAGAAGAAATTCAATTAAGTTTTTTAATTAAAAAATTTCTTTATTCTTTATTATTCTTGGAAAAACCTCTTGAGATAAAGGCAAAAAAAAAAGGTAAAATGAGAGGGATTAAAAAAGAGAATGTGTTCTTTTTGTTTTTTGAAAAAAAAAAAGAGATAAAAAAAAAGAAGGGAGAATGGCATAAAAATGAAAGAATCAAAAAATTGTAAAGTAAAAAAATCTTGATTTTAGGAGAAAATTCATTAGGTTAGAAGGAAGGAAAAAGAAAAAGAAAAAAAAAAGAGTAGAAAAGATGTACTATTTTACAGAATATAAATAAAAAAAGAGAAAAAAAAAGAAAAGAGAAAAAAAAAAGGATTAAGAGAGTTGCCTAATGACAAAAATGAGTGCAAATCGCAATCAAAAGAGAGGTGTCATTTTTTTATAATCATTTGGGCAATATGCATATGAAAATAAATTTAGTAAACCTGTTTTGCATTTTATGTCATCTCACATCATCCATCATTGCATCCATGCATCCCTTGACATGTGTGCATCATGTTGATTAAGCCCATGTTCAAAAGAGTCCAATAACCTTAACATTTTGTTAAATTCCCTTGGAAGGTTGATTCTTGTCTTTATAAAGTGGTTCAACATGGAAGATGATCAGGTAACCCGAATGGACAAAGTGGAACAAGACCAAAATGAGATAAAGGAACAGCTCTCTCGAATGATGCAAGAAATTAAGGGTATCCTAGAAATGAAGGAGACTATGGAAGGAAGTACTCTGCAAGGAAACAATCAAGTTCAGGCGCCTGACAACCCAAAAGGGAACTTCTAAGGGCAAACCTCTGGCAATGTGAATTTTCAATCAATTCTTGGTCAAGAGGCAAAGTTTCCCAATCCTATTGGTGTCTTTAAGTTAAGACCTTCAAATGAAAATCCATCAAAAATGGCTTGGGGTCCAGTTGTAGAAAGAAGGTATAACCTCTTAGAGGAAAGAATTCAAGCAATTGAAGGAAGGAATGAACTTTATGATCCAAAAGAGTATTGCTTGGTGCCTGATGTGGTCATCCCACCAAAATTCAAAATCCCAGAATTTGAAAAGTATGATGGGACCAAATGCCCTAAAGCACATTTAGCCACATATTGTCACAAGATGATTGGGCATGCTCATGATAAAAAGCTGCTTATTCACGTATTTCAAGATAGTTTGATAGGGGCAGCAGCTAATTGGTATCTTAAGTTGAAAAGAGGCCAAATTTATACATGGAGGGATCTGTCTCGAGCATTTTTAGAGCAATATAAACATTTGATGGAGATAGCTCCTGATCGTTTAACCCTCCAGAGCATGAGAAAGAACTTGAATGAAAGCTACAAAGAATATGCTCTTAGATGGAAAGAATTGGCATCACAAGTTCGACCACCACTTACAAATAGAGAAATGAACTCTTTGTTTGTAGATACTCTCCCTTCTCCGTATTATGACAAGTTGATTGGCAATATTTTTTCAGATTTTGCAGATTTGTTGTTTTCTGTGGGTAGAATTGAAGATGGGATAAGAAAAGAGAAGATTGCATATACTAGTACAAGGAATTATGGTGAGAAAGGATGGGACACCTTTAGTGAGCAAGTTCAAGAAGCAACTGTTGAACGATCCGACAAGAGGAAATTCAATGTGATGCAAGGACCCTTCAACAGTCATTCTCACCCTTTGCTACAATCCTTTTATCCTTACACTCCGGAATCCTATTCCCACAAGTTGTTACAGCCACATTATCCTCACACCTCAATCCCCTGTGCACAAGCCCTTCTGCCTCAGAAGCGCATTTTACCAAATGACCATGAGATTGATCTTGACCATCCTGGGACCAAGATGAGAAAAAGGGCTAAATTGTACCATTCAATCCCAATGTCCTATACAGACTTGTTCCCACTCCTTGTCTAAAGTCACAAGATTTCCACTGTTCATGCCAAACCTAGAAAGCCCCCTTACCCGAAATGGTACGACCCCAACACCAAATGTGACTACCATGATGGAATTAAAGGACATTCCATTGAAAATTGTACTACGTTAAGGATATGGTGCAAGCTTTGATCGACGCAGATCCGACGAAATTCAAAGAACTTGTCTGTGGCTATCATTATCAAGGAAGAAAGACCTAAGGATTAGTGGTTCAAGGGATAACATGTTTTCCAATGGGAACCTTTTGTTTATGCTTTGTACATATTTTTCATTTCAAAATCTCTTCTAAGGATGTGAACTAGATTTGACTAGGTATTTCATGAATTTCTAAATATTTATATTTGAAATGTTTAGATTTCTTTTAAAATTGTGTTTTTAAGGTTTTAAAAAAAACAAAAACAAAAAATGGTAACTGGGCATTTCTTTTGAAAATAAGAGCCCTCATAATTACCAAAAATAAATAAATAAATAAAAGAAGAGGACATAACGAAGTCTCTAGAGAATTGGTGATCATTATTTAGAGGAAACTTATTCCAGCAAATACATTCTCCATGAACAATTTCTTTCCTCCAAAGTCACAAGTTGGAACTTCATGGGCCTTCATTATCACTTAATCATGGTGAGATATTGAGGAAAGATGACCTTTATCTGGGCTAATAAAATGATTTGTTTGTTAAAACCTTTTTGTTAGGATTCCTTAATGATCAAATAAATGACACTCTTTTAAATTTGGACTTTGGTAGTTTAATAATTGTCAAGCTCATGCTAAAATCATCCAAACTTCTTTGAAAAACCATGGGTCCTAAATTCCTTGGCCAGTCTTTTCGACCTGTTGCTTGAAACACGCAAACAAAAGATACGGTAAACAAAGTACCTTAAACCTTTAAAACATCCCAAATACCATAGTATTTCTTCCCTTTTCTCTCGGTAGAGATACTACGAGCAACATACAGTCAGAATGAAATGTTCCAACATGATATTCATTGGTCTATGAGGCATTATCTATGGATTTCATCATTGCCACAGAAAGATTGATGCATGGGGTGCAGGACATTCAAAAAAAAGAAGAAAAAGAAAAAATAAAAAGAAAATTGATTGTGACATCATGCACTTAAGATATTCGGACGATTCCAAACAATAAAGAAAAATCCCTCCAAAAAAGGAAAAAGAAAAAAAATCAAAAAATTCGAGGAAGCCCAATCCAAAAAAAAATGAAAAAAGAAAACATAAAAATAAGGTTTTTTACCTTCTTGATTCAAGGAATAACTCTTCAATTTAAGCGGCCATGTTTGAAATGACAAATGGCCATCTTTCGTCATCCATTCAAAAATTTATAATTTTATCCATTTGCTGACCCCTTTGAGCTTGATCAACTCTTTCTCAATTAACCTTAATCAAGGATCACCCTTCACATTGAGAGGCAAGTGCAAAAAAAAAAAAGAAAGATCTTTTCGAAGAACATGAATGATCCAGCCCCGGTTTCTAGATGAAAAAGGAAGATTATTATGATGAGGGGCAAGTTTGAATTAAATTGACTTTCAATAATTTTGGACAAACAAAACAAGAAAAAAAGAAAAATGGAGAAATAAAATGATGAAAGGTGAGACTTGATAGTGAAAGAAAAGCCTTAAAGAGAATCTTTCAATCATATTAAATGATCCTTGGTTTGATCACCTTCAAACACATCTTTGGGCCTTTTTATCCATTCTTTCAAAACCCTGAACCTTAGCCTACATTACATACCTTAGCAAGTCCATTTCGATCAAGCTTGGATACTTAAACTGAAGAGTTTGTTCCTTGAAGAGTCATAAAACCTATGAGACACTTATCTCATTTTTTGCCAATATTATCCTTTGAGAACCCTTATACTCATTTCGAATGAATTTTGAATTCTTAAGTTCATGATGAAACAATCACAAAAAAAATGAAAGAATGAGGCTCTAGTGTGAAAACCCCAAAGGGGGCAGTCTAGAGCAAAAGCAAGAACTCTTTGAGATCATTCATGGTGTTGGTAATACCACACCAGAAGTGGCATTGAGAAAGTCATTTTGAAGCAACCAGTAAGCATCCCGAAGTCATTTTGAAGCAACCAGTAAGCATCCCAAACCATCAAGATATCTAAGAATGCCCTTCTGAGAGCCATTAAAAGGATTGGTACCAAGATTGAAGCTTTTGTCTCCTCCCAAAATAACATGCCAAAAATTTGAGCCCATCGTAGCTAGTCTTGACAAATATCAAAATACCTTATTTGAAAATTAAAAGAGTGTCAGTTTTGATTGCACTTTAAAATGGATCTTTTTACAAAAAAAAAATCATCATTTCAAGGAATCTAGTGTTTTTAAAATAATTTACACTTTCTTTTGTGAGCCTAGATGAAGGGACACCCACCCCTTTTCTCATCAAATGGAAACTATCCTTGCCAAACCAAAACCTTAATGTGTGAACCCACTCAATCGATTTGATGAGAATATATCACCATTTTCCTCCATATGCAGCCAGATAGTGATCACCAATTTTTAAGAGAGTTGAATGTCAAATATTTTGTATAATTATGGGTCTTAGGTTCAACTTCCTTTGACTAAAGTATGGGGTAATCTGTAAAATTAAAAAGTTTTGACTGGATAAATATTTTTGGATAATGAAATCATTTATATTCCTCAAATGAAAAAAGGAAAGGTTGTTTTACGGGAAATAATAAGCTCCTTGTGATTTCTTTGGGGTAATTTTGCTCGATTTTTTTTAGTATTTCAAGTGAAAAATGAGAGAGAAATTTGATAATAATGGTGGGGCAATGAACTTCTTAGGGCAATTTTTATTAAAGAAAATTTTGATGGTGTTTCAAAATAATAGTAAAAAGGAATGTGATGACTAAGGCAACTCCTGAAGAAGAATAGGACTTCATGGAATAAAGAATTTTGCTGACAAAAGGATCAAATAGAAAATTCTTGGATCATTGTGTTTGCATCTTTATAGTACAAATTGGCATTTTCATTTGAATTTGCATTTGGACAAATGTTGTTTGCATTGGCATCACAATAGCTTATCATTCACTGAAATAAAATTGCATTTGCATCATCAATCATTGCATTTGTCAATGTTGTTAAAAAAAAAAAGAAAAGAAAGGGAAGATAGGAGTTTTGTGAATGACAAAAGAAAGTGAAAATTGAAAAAAGGAAAAGAAAAGTTTGTGTGAAGGAGAGAAGGAAAGAAATAATAAGCAAGTTTCTCTTTGAAAATGACAAGAATATCAAAATGTAGCTTGAGAAAAAAAAGATACTTCTTTTATTTTAGAGAACAAAGGAAAGAAAAAGCAAGAAGAACAAAAGTCAAACAAAAAAAGAGAAAATGAGATGAGTTTAATGGGAATTTGAGAATATGAGAGATAAAACAGAAAGTTTTAAAATTTTGAGAATTTGAAAAAAAAAAAATTGAGATGAGATAGTAAAGAATTGATAAAGGAAACTGCAGAATCAAGAATCTTCAAAACATAATTGCAATTTGGATTTCTAAGCCCAGTAAAGTTGGCACCCAAGATGAAATTTAAGCCCAACGTAGCTGGCACCTAGATGAGGTTTAAGCCCGACGTAGTTGGCACCGTTGTGTGGTATTAAGCCCAAGAAAATCGACATATAGTTAGATGAGATTTTTAAGCCTAACGTGGTTGGCACCATTGAAAGTTCAAGCCCAGTAAAGTTGGCACTCAAGATGAATTTTAAGCCCAACGTAGCTGGCACCTAAATGATGTCTAAGCCCGATGTAGTTGGCACCGTTGTGTGGTATTAAGCCTAGGGAAATCGGCATATAATTAGTTGAAAGTTTAAGCCCAGTAAAGCTGACACATAATTAGACGAGATTTTTAAGCCCAACGTAGTTGGCACCATTGAAAGTTTAAGCCCAACGTAGTTGGCACAGTTGAAAGTTTAAGTCCAATAAAGTTGTCACTTAGATGAGGTTTAAGCCCGATGTAGTTGGCATCGTTGTGTGGTATTAAGCCCAGCGAAATCGGCACATTATTTGATGAAAGTTTAAGCCCAACGTAGTTGGCACAATTGAAAGTTTAAGCCCAATAAAGTTGGCACTTAGATGAGGTTTAAGCCCGATGTAGTTGGCACCATTGTGTGGTATTAAGCCCAGCGAAATCGGCACATTATGAGATGAGATTTTTAAGCTCAGTAAAGTTGGCACTCAAGAAGAGAATTTAAGCCCAACGTAGCTGGCACATAATTAGATGAGATTTTTAAGCCCAACATAGTTGGCATAGTTGAAAGTTTAAGCCCAATAAGGTTGGCACTTAAATGAGGTTTAAGCCCGATGTAGTTAGCATTGTTGTGTGGTATTAAGCCCAGCAAAATCGGCACATTATTGGATGAAAGTTTAAGCCCAACATAGTTGGCACCATTGAAAGTTTAAGCCCAATAAAGTTGGCACTTAGATGAGGTTTCAGCCCGATGTAGTTGGCACCATTGTGTGGTATTAAGCCCAACGAAATCGGCACATTATGAGATGAGATTTTTAAGCCCAGTAAAGTTGGCACTCAAGAAGAGAATTTAAGCCCAATGTAGCTGGCACATAATTAGATGAGATTTTTAAGCCCAACGTAGTTGGCACAGTTGAAAGTCTAAGCCCGATGTAGTTGGCACTCAAGAAGAGAATTTAAGCCCAGCAAAATCGACACATAATTAGATGAAGTTTAAGCCCAACGTAGTTGGCACCATTGAAAATTTAAGCCCAGTTTAACTGGCACCAAATTTTTAAACCTAATTAAGTGGGTCCATGATTTTCAAGGTAGGAAATGATTTCCTAGTCCTCCAGCCCAATTACATCATTTTAAAGTTTCATCGCCTCTGCTGCAAGAGGAGCACATTTTCAGGAAAATTTTAAAGTTTCATTGCCTCTGCTGCAAGAGGAGCATATTTTAAGAAAAAAATTTTAAAGTTTCATTGCCTCTTCTGCAAGAGGAGCACATTTCAAGAAAAAAATTTAAAGTTTCATCACCTCTGCTGCAAGAGGAGCACATTTTTAGGAAAATTTTAAAGTTTCATCGCCTCTACTGCAAGAGGAGCATATTTTCAAAAAAAATTTTAAAGTTTCATTGCCTCTGCTGCAAGAGGAGCACATTTCAAGAAAAAATCTAAAGTTTCATTTCCTTTGCTGCAAGAGGAGCACATTTCAGAAAAAAATTTAAAGTTTTATTGCCTCTGCTGCAAGAGGAGCACATTTCAAGAAAAAATCTAAAGTTTCATTTCCTCTGCTGCAAGAGGAGCACATTTCAAAAAAAAATTTAAAGTTTCATTGCCTCTGCTGCAAAAGGAGCACATTTCGGAAAAAATTTTTTAAAGTTTCAATGCCTTTATTGAGGAAGAGCACAAGTTATTTTTCAAAGTCCCAATGCCTCTATTGAGGAGGAGCACAAGTTAATTTTAAAGTCTCATTGCCTCTAATGTAAGAGGAGCTTTTTCAGGAAAAGAATTTAAAATTTCATCGCCTCTACTGCAAGAGGAGCAGATTTCTAAAAAAAAATGGATAATTTAAATTTAAAGTTTCATCACCTCAGCTGCAAGAGGAGCATATTTCAGAAAAAATTTTGAAGTTCCACTGCCTCTGTTGTAAAAGGAGCACCTTTAAAGAAAAAAAAAGAGAGAAAAAAAAGAAGAGATTAGATCATAGGCCGGACAAAATTAGTGTTTATTGTCTTTGCTCTATTCCTGATTCTCAGCAATGAGCAAAAAAGGGCAGCTGTTGACACCTAACTTTGTCCTAATATTATTATTATTATGTTTATATTTATTTTTATTTTTTATTATTTATTTTGTTATTTTGTTATTATTTATTATTATTACTTTTTATTTTATCTTATTTTTTGTTTTTGTCCAATCTGTCAATCAGCCCTCTGCCACCCTGTCATAGCCTCCCTCCCGAGGCTGGCCACTAGTCCCCAGGCCGTCCCATCCCCGCCGGCCAACCTGTCACCCGTCCATCTCGTCTCTGCCAGCCACCATTCCCGCACCAGTCCCCCTACAAAAACCCTCCCTCAAACCTCTGTTCAAGGGGGAACGAGAGCATCATCCTCACTACCCGAGACCTTTTTTGGCCACCATTCACCAGAAGACCCCTTAGCCAGCCTCGTTCGACCACCCAACCGTGAGCCACCATCCCCGTTCAACCACCAACCACCAACAACATCATCCTCACCACCCGAGACCCCAAAACCCAACAGAGATCCAAACCAACATCACCCTCAACCCTTCACCACCACCACTGAAACCCCTAAACCATCACCATCACAACCCCTAACACAGCCCCTACACCGAAAACCCCAAACTCGAGACCCTTAGGAACCCTAGATCTAACACCTAAACCCCTATCACCTGCAAAAAAGAGACAAACAACAACAAAAAACCCAGCAGATCCAAACATCCAAAATCATAAAAAAACAAAACAAAAAAAGGGGAAAGATCTTTTCGGTAAGGCTAGATGTACGGGGTTAGGAAGCTTTTTAGGTGAAACGGATGCTAGATTCGGGCTTAGGAGGCTAAGAGGAATTGGAAAAGGGGCAGCTTTTTCATTTTTGGCCACCGACGGCGGCACACGGTGGCGACCGACTGGGCTGTGGCGACTAGGAATTGCCCCGGCTGAGAGCCTTCAAAGGCTTTGGTTTTTTTTGAAGAAGAAAGGAAAAAAATGAAATGAAAAAAAAAGGGTTGGATTTTATAGTTGAAAAAAAAAAAAGGAAAAGAAAGAGGCTGACCCGCGTGGATCAGGATCCGACCCGGGATCCGCACTCCCGACCCGTTACAGAGGAGCCGACCCACTTCGCCTAACCCAGTCCAACCCGCTCCGTTTCAACCCATCCTGCCTAGGCCCAATCTCACGTGGATCAGATTTTTGGGCTGTCAATTGGGCCAAGTTCAAAAGGTTCCCCTGGGTTTTCTAAAACCCAAACCATTAAGGTATATTTCTTTTAATTTTAGTAAATTTTTGTCTTAATGTTTAGTTATTATGTTTTTATTATTATTATTATTATTATTATTATTATTATTGTTGTTGTTGTTGTTGTTATTATTATTATTATTGTGTTTTATTATTGTTGTTATTGTTATTGTTATGGTTGTTGTTATTATTATTATTTTTATTAATGCATGCCACAAAATAAAAGTTTTGAAAATTTTCTTTTGCTTGTATTTTCATTAATTATTGTTGATTAGAAAATGTATAAAAAATATATAAAAAAACAAAGAAAAAGGAAATCAAAGAAAATTTAAATAAATAAATGTCCGATGATGAGATGTTATGAAAGTCACAAGTAATGATTCCAACTGATCCCTAGGTGAGAAGAGTTGTACTAAATGTTGCCAAAAGTATTGGGATATTTAGTATGATTTTTCAATAATTTATTTTTTAAAAATAAAAATAAGTTTTTAAAAGAAAATTAATAATAAATTTTAAATTTAATTAAACATATGTCCGATGATGGGATGTTACGGAAGTCACAAGTAGTGATTTCTAACTGATCCCTAGGTGAGAAGATGCTACTAAATATTGTCAAAAGTATTGAGGTATTTAGTATGATTTTTCAATAATTTAATTTTTTATTAAAATAAAAATAAAATAAATTCTTTTTTAAAATTAATAATAAAATTTAAATTTAATTAAATATTTTTCCGATGATGGGATGTTACGAAAGTCACAAGTAGTGATTCCTAACTGATTCCTAGGTGAGAAGAGTTGTACTAAATGTTGCCAAAAGTATTGGAATATTGAGTATGATTTTTCAATAATTTATTTTTTAAAAATAAAAATAAGTTTTTAAAAGAAAATTAATAATAAATTTTAAATTTAATTAAATATATGTCCGATGATGGGATGTTACGGAAGTCAAAAGTAGTGATTCCTAACTAATCCCTAGGTGAGAAGAGTCTACTAAATATTGTCAAAAGAATTGAGGTATTTAGTATGATTTTTCAATAATTTAAATTTTTATTAAAATGAAAATAAAATAAGTTCTTTTTTAAAATTAATAATAAAATTTAAATTTAATTAAATATTTTTCCGATGATGAGATGTTACGGAAGTCACAAGTAGTGATTCCTAACTGATCCCTAGGTGAGAAGAGTCTACTAAATATTGTCAAAAGTATTGAGGTATTTATTATAATTTTTCAATAATTTAAATTTTTATTAAAATGAAAATAAAATAAGTTCTTTTTTAAATTAATAATAAAGTTTAAATTTAATTAAATGAAATTAGTCCGATGATGGGATGTTATGGAAGTCACAAGTAGTGATTCCTAACTGATCCCTAGGTGAGAAGAGTCGTGCTAAATGTTGTCAAAAATATTGGAACATTTAGTATGATTTTTCAATAATTTAATTTTTTGTTAAAAATGAAAATAAATAATTTTTTTAAAAAAAGTAAATTAACAATAAATAATGAAATTTAAAATTAAAAATTCATTTGCATCATATATTATCTGTTTGCATCATATGCACTCATAATAATTTTCGAAATAGGTGTGAGTCCTTCCGAGGATGAGATTCTGTAGAAGTCACAAGTAGTGATTCTTAAAAAATCTCTAGGTGAGGAAAATTATTTCAAATGCTGCCAAAAGTATTGGAGTATTCTATTTAATTATTCAATACAAAAAGGTTCACATTTACTTTCGAAAAATAAAGTTTAACCTTTTAAAATAAAACAAAATGATTTTTTCAAATAAAAAATGACTTTTAATAAAAAGAATAAAATTGATTGTAATAAAGTAAGAATTATTTTTAAATATTAAATTAAGACCATTTTATTAAAACCAAAGGATAACACATGATTACTATGGTACCGTTTTTTAACAGGCGTTGTGGGGGTGCTAATCCTTCCCCACGCGTAACCGTACTCCCCGACCCGATTTTGTTTTTGCAGATCAAAAATTGTCTTTTTAATAAAACTTAATTAAGTTTGAGATTTTGTTAAAAAGATAAAAATTTTGAGGTGACCAATCACACCTAGTAAAAAAAGGTTGGTGGCGACTCCATTTGTTTTTTAAATGTTTTTCAAAATCGTCGAACACGAAACCATTACGACAGTTATCATCCGTTCTTGGAATTAAGCCATCTATATTGACCTTGTAAGTTTGATAGGTGGAGGTGTCCATAAAAAAAACATTAACATTCACTTCCTCTGTGGACAATCCTACACTGCTAAGGACTCCTCTAGCGATATTTTAGCTCTGGTAGCTAAATCTTTCTACAAACCACAAGTATAATCCTATAAGTAGTAACTAGCTTGTGACCCGTGCGATGCACGGAAATTTTGTATACTTAAAAGTGATTGTTAATAAAAATAAATTTTATTTACAATTTACTTATGTAGATGATAAAAGTAAATATATAATTAATTAACGTAATTTAATCGAAGTAAGTAAGTAGAGATAAATTTATTGACATAAAATCTTTTAAGCAAAAAATAAATAAGAAATGATGCTGAATAGAAAATATAAATACTGCATTCAAATATAAGAAACACTAACATCCAAAAAAAAATGCGTCCAATAGTTAAATTAAAAAGTAAAAGTTTGATCATTGAAAAAAGGTCTTCAATTCTGAGAATCTTCAAATTATGCTACTGGAGCTATACTCTTGCCATTATGTTTACATCATACGTAATTGTTATCTATTTATAGAACATAAAGAATTCAAGTAAGTAATGAATAAACGTAAAACCTTACTAATTGTAAAATTACATACGTATGAATCCAGTGCCTGCTTGCAATAGAGACCAATGCAATGGAAACACAAACAGAAGCAAAGTAAAATCCATCAGTCATTAATGTTTTTTGTGCAAAAATTTATGTTTTAGTAATTTTGAAAATTAGTTTTTTAATTCAAAGTTTTATTCCCATGTAGAATATAATAACAGTAATACATGAATATAATAACACTAGTTAACAAAAAATAAATTACGTAAAAAAGATAAATTACTTGTTAATAAAACTTCCTGTGTTATTATATAATAGATAAAAATATTTGTAAATCTACAATTTACAAAGAAAAGAAAAGAAAAAGCTTTTTAGTTAATTTTTTTCTTCCATCCAATTGCTTCTAATCAGAAGAGGAAAAATATTGTTCATCAAGTTTTAGTCCATCGATCAAACAATCTGCACTTACAAATCATTGTGAAATTTATTATAACTTTTCAAATTAAAAAACTGAAGTAGACGCATAATTTGATCAACAGTGCAAATTGTTTATATTTGAATCATTATAAAAATATTTAAAAAATGTATTATCTAAATATTTTAAAATTTATTTAAAATTAAAATATATTTTATTAATAAAATTACATTTCATATCAATTATCAAGTCTTCTTTGAGATTGAACAAACCTATCACGAACAAATCTATTTGTTAAAAATAAATTAACAATATTATTTGGGATAAGGAAAAAAAAATCTAAATGAGTGCAAAATGGAAAAGTTCATGTGTTATTACATATTAACAGTAAATATAATAACAGCAAAAAATTTAGTGTTAGGTTAAAAAATTTAATAACAGTGGTTAACATTAGATTATTTAGGGAAATCATCCATAATGTGTTTAAAATAAAAATTAGATATATCATCAAAGTACATTGCTATAAAAAAGTTTTGTCAAACCTTACATTTTTTAATTTTTATAATTTTTTGTACAAATAATATTTTAACAAATCAAAGGTTTGTATTTAATAATATATTCGTACTCATCTATAATTTTTGCTTTGTTTTTCATAAGATAAGAAAAGTGATCCAAAATTATAACATATCGTGGCATCCACTGTGAGTAACGGCAAAAAATTATAATAGAAACTAAAAAAAAAGCTTTATTCATAGTAATCATGATTATGATGATGGTGTTGTTGTTGCTCATGTCGATGGTGATGCTGATGCACTCATAAAACCAACATTGAAATGTTCCATTTTCAATTACTTTGTTTTTTTCTTTAACCGTGTTTTTATTGGACGTTATAATAAAAGACAGTCTATCATAAATCATGATAAAAAAATCTATTGAAAACACATTACAAAACAGTATATCACGAAAATGAATAATTAAAAGAAAAAGGAAAAAAATTTTAAACCGAATGGTAGAGAATTAAAACAAAGAATATACCCTAAACACAGCCACTAACATGCACTAATTGCCATAAAGTGTTCAAAGAAAGCACTCGAGACGAAATTATAATAACACAAATTCATGACTTTAGAAAAAAAAAAGAAAACTTACATTGAACAAAAGCTAATTGCTCAGGGAGTCATGTGTTCAAGGTAGCATATCGAACATGCAGCAAGAGCCATTAAGATACAAACATAAATTTGGTTAAAAATATAATAATAGTAGTTAACAAAAATAGTATAACATCAAAACAAATTGTAAAGAAAAAAATAAAAATAGGAAAATGAAAGGAACATTTGGAGGGTAAATGAGGGGGAAATTTACCTTTTTGATGTTTCTGATATGATAATGTGCAAACTTGTAACAGGAGAAACAAAAGTGGAGATGGTTGAATTGTTTTGGAGTAAGGATTGCAAAGGGTGTTTAGATTGTGGATAATAAAGAGTTATTAGAACGTGGTTTCAGAATGAGGATGGTGGAGGGATATTAAAACGTAGAAGGTTTTAATAATTAGTTTTGATAATAATTTTAAAATAGATAGTAAATAATTTAAAATAGATTTGATAATAATTTTAAAATATTCGATTAGATATATAAAATATTTAATTAGATATTAATTTTTAAAATTAATATCTACTTAATATTGATGATATCATGAAAAATTTGATAAATATGTGAAAATTAAATATTTAATAAATTAATTTTTTATTTTATTTTTTAAAAATAGATATTAGTAGATAATTTGTTAAGATAAATAAATAATGTTTAAAATTTGAATAATAAATATTTAAAAGGGATAAATAGATAATTCTAAAAATATTAATTAGTTTTAAAATATAGGTTAAAAGAAAACAAAAAAAATGAAAATTAAAATTGTTACTTCTCTTACTCTACTATCTCTGCCATTATCACCTATTGTGCCCTCTTTTATTCCACTAATTTTTAGTTTCTTACTCCACTAATTTTCAGTTTGTTACTCCACTAATTTTCAGTTAACTTATCAATTTTCAGTTATCTTATCAATCAAATCTTAAACTGTAAAAAATTAAACTGTAAAAGATAATTGAAAAGGAAATAAAAATTTGAGATGAAAGGAAATAAAAAAATGAAATTAATGAGGTTGTGACACGTGTTAGTCTTGTTTTCTGAAATATAATATATATATGATTCCTATTACTCAAAAGCAGCAATAAAACGTACATCACTTCCTCAAACATGTCCTCTTACTTCACTTCAATCACAAGGTTAGCCAAAAATTTTATTAATGCGCATCATGTGGCAACCAAAGGCAACAACCACTCACATGCATAATGCCACACCTTGAAAGCAAAATCAAATTGGAAAAAACTATGGAATAGTAACTCATCCAATCTTTCCACACACGTAATAAAGATTATCAACTTGAATGCACTTATTTATAAGGGCATCTTCTATTGGAAAAACAACCTAAATTAATATCCTCGTGAAAAACTTAACCTTAGGCAATGACTTGACTGACCTTATCAGTCTCTAAATCCTTCTCAAAAACTTTCCTTAAAATACAACATAATGACAAGAGCTCTTGAGTTCAACCCCCACTAAACATACATTTGAGAAAGGATGAAGTGCTTTAACTATGACGAAGTTCGAGTAAAATTAGTGTCAGACCATTAAAACAAATAAGCATAATAGGTTGATTTTACAATAAAATTCCCAAGTTTCAACCCAAATCAACCTATCAAAAACCACCCTTCGACTCAAAGGCATAGCAACGATAAGCTCCAAATCTTCAACCTAAAAGCTCAAGCATTAGCTGTGCATTCTAGGTTCTACTCTCTTATAAAATCAAACCTTCTACTTTCGTATAATTTCCAATAAGCCTAACAAATTAAGAGTCTAAAAAGTAGGTTTATTTAGCATCTATTAGTCCATATATAAATGAATGAGCCACCCCCACCTCGATCCTTTAGTCAATACTGCTATTCCCTCTAATAAACTCTACCATACAAAGGAAGGCTTTGAACTTAGAAAAAAGATTAGCATGTAGCATAGAACTATTAGGCAGATACCTTGCTTGAAAAACCTTGTAGCATAATGTTAATGTAGAAGAATTTTGAAGAAGTCTCCCACTTTGTTTTGCTTATAAAACAATATTAACGGCTTCAAAATCTTTGAATCCCAATCCTCCATCCATTTTAGACATGCACGGCAACCTAACTAGTGGATTCTTTCAGTACTCTCACCATCACCACCAAAGTTTAGACATAAGCATGTTTAGCTCATGGATAAAACCTTTGGGAAACTTAGGGGTCGTTTGGGATTGTTGTGAGTTTTATGTTTTATGTTTTCAGAAATTTTGTTTTGTTTTATTTTCAATTTATTGAAACTGAAAACATGTTTGTTTGTATATTTTTTGTTGCGAAAATTTGACAACAATAGAAGTAAAGCTTAAATGGGTGCAGTTTAAGTAAAAAAAAAAAAGACAAAAGTTCGAATCCCATCATCTATCATTTTTAATCAATTGGCTGGGTTTTGATAATTTTGTTAGGCAAATTTTTTATTGTAGCCGCAACGGATACTGTTCACCCATGTAGTAACCGTAAAAAAACACTTCCAAAATTATGAAAACACCAAAATCATGTTTTCATCTATTTCCAAATTTTTGTTGTTGTTTTCTGTTTTATAAAACAAAAACATAACTACCAAACATGATTTTTGTTGTAATTTTCAAAAAAACAAAAACAAAAACATAAAACACAAAATAAAAACAATACCAAAGATAGCCTTAGAATTCATACTGTTCAAAATGGTATCTTGGGCTACTACTTGTATCATAAAGCCTTATCAGCATAGAAAAAAGTTTCTTGTGCCAACCTTATAACCGTTGCCAAATTCTATCCCTCAAAGCTTGGGCTACTACTCCTTAGTGTTGTCCTTCAAGGATTTGATGTATTAAAGCTTAATAGAACCGCAGATTTGTCCACATTGACTTGGTGCCCTAAGCCTGCCTCATATCAACGGAGCATAACCCTTCTGAACACTTTCTTGACCAAAAAAAAAAAAAAACCAGTATCATCTGGGGAAAAAAAAACACCCTAGAGGAGAGGCCCTTGGAGCATGCCTAGACACAGCTGCTCCTTTATTCAGCCAATGTATCTGTTCAATTTAACAAGCAAAATAAAACCTCAACACATAGAAGAAACAAATAAGTGACAATGGATCTCTTTGCCTGAGTCCCTTAGTTCTAATAATTCTACTACTCTAATTTCAATTGAAAAGTATCGAATAAGTCACTGAACGCACACAAATCATAATTATGGGGACCCATCTATCAGGAAAATCCATCGTCCTCATTGCTACTATTTTTTTTCTCCCAATCCATCATTTGCTAATTTCTAATTTCAACGTCATCTTACTGTTTTACCAATACGTTTGTTATTTATATGATGAATCATTTCACAAACAACCATAGCATTATCAAAAGTCATTCTTTCTATGGAGAAAAGCGCTCTATTTACAGTTACTTTATAAATGATTTTAGACACTACATTGCATAGACTAATGGGTCTTAACTCCTTTATTGTTAGTGGGGATTTATTTGACTTTAGGAATCAACGCTATCTTAGTGTGATTAGTCTCGAGAAAAAACCTCCATGACTTAGAAACTCCAAAATAGTTCCCATGGATGATGTCTAACTATATGCCAATATTGTTGGAAAAATAGGGCAGTCATTCCATCATGGCTAGGAGACCTTTGCTAGGGTTCATTAGGAAAATAGCATCCTTCACCTCCACTTCATTGAACTCGTGGTCCATACTCCCCGTATCATCAGTAATTCTATGGCCCATAAGATCACATACATCATCTATTCCTGAGGGATGTGAAGATGAAAAAATGCCTTGAAAATAATTAATAGTGGTGATCTCAAACATTCTTTCTCTTAACTGGCAGACTCCACTATCATCATTGATTTTTGGAATGATATTATTTAGCATGCGTGCAAATCTATCTGCATCGAGTAGCTACCGCATGAAAGTAAGTTGTGTTGTGATTACTTTCTTTAAACCATAACGTTTTTTACCTCTGCCACCAAAAGATCATCTCCCGCAATAGCAATTCATTTAGCTCTGTTTTACACAACTGAAATTCAGTCGCATCTCTAATCCTCTGACCCTCCATGTAATTCTAGCTCATTCTTCTTTTTCTCCATCCTAGTCTAAGCTCACAATTCTGTAGTTCACTTCTTTAATGCCACTCATGACCCCAATTTTCCAACAATATGCCTTCACAGTCCCAATGGCATTTCCACATCCAAATATTCTCAAACCGAAACCGGCTTCTTTTTTACCCAACGGTTCATTCTCTCTAATATGGAAGAAAATGGGGAGATGATATAATGGACCGGCCATCAAATGTTCTTCAAAAGAAAAAGGATACATGTTTCACCAAGTCACGATCTCACCTTTCAGACATAGCAAAAAAACCAATCCTTTGCCATGTGCCACCAAGTCACCAAGACAAGGGACCAACAGCAAGTATACTATGAAAACCACAATCATCAATAGCTTCTCTAAACTGCTCCATTTGCCATGCTGGTCTGGAAAGGCCACCCACCTTATCCTCATTACTGAATATTTCATTAAAGTCTCCAGCACATAGCTAAAGTAACGAAGATTTGCTCCTCGAAGTCCTCAACTACGTCATGATTCCTTCCTCTTATGAATTCTTTTGCAACCTATAAAGCCGATAAAAACCCATGTTAACTTATTCTGGGGCTAAAAACCCTTCAAAATCCTTTAGGACCACCAATGATATGTTTAAATCTCCAAGGCTGCTGCATCAATGCCCTTATCTCTCAATCATATCCTCAAACCGGCTCGAACTTCCAAACCTCTCCTTAGCTTCGAAATTTTTGAAGACATTTTTCATAGCCTCCATATTACGGTAACCTTCCTTGTTAGAACCTCATCCTGTTCAACCTCAATTATCTTGAACTTTTCCCACAACGCATTCAAACTGTCAGCCATATCTCCGCTACCCACCGCCAGGGAAGAACAAACAATCTGATGCTCGCTCGGCTCCACAATCAGAAACCAAATAGATAAAGAAAGAAACAATTCTCAAGAGACCAAGTCAAGGAGAGACTATTGAGTGAGAGCTGAGGATATTTGAACTTGAAAAATACAATCTAAATGGAGAATAGGAGAGATCCATTAAATATATCAAGCCAAAATCAAGCACATAAATGCAAAAATACATAATTTTTTCATTAATAACTTCCATGAATATGATACAAATTTTCAGCTAATGTTTCATCGTGTCTAACCTAATACTTGTATAAATTTACGTAGAAGAACAAAGAATTTGATCTTTAGGGTAAGAAAACGGTAGAAGCAAAAAGAATTGTATCAACTAGGTGTATGATCTTGAACCAAAAGGCCACTAAGAAGTGGGCGTTCTACATCAGCATTCCCTACCACCGATCCTTTCTCATGTCGCTGACCCCTGCCATAGAATAAATAAAGAAAATTATTATGAAGATTAAAATAGTGAAAGCCCATGAAATCATACAGGGCAAGTCGACAAGAAAATAAGAACAAAAAGGACTCAATGATGACGAAGACAGTACTCCGGACAGATTACATGCCCATGCTCATGGAACATTTCCACCGGAGAATAATATAATATCCAAACCATGATATGGTTTAGACATAGGAATAGCATGATTTTTTACATATCAAAAGCTCCCATCTTTTTCGGACACACCTTTGTACCCATTGAAAAGCCCAAATCTAAAGCTGTTACTGAACATGGAGATTAGAATTGATGAGAAATATATATCGCTATCTAGTCTACACGTAGGAGAGAAATTTCAAAGTCCATTTTCTAAGGGTGGAACAGATTGCCTTAAAACCAAAACTAGAGCCCTAAATGTGACATGTTGCACATTCGAGTTGAGATTATGATTTCCACCATAGTTTATGCATGCTCATTCAATAGTTAGGATTTAGATCAAACAATAAATTCCAAGATCCTTTTGACAGCACCAGTACAATTCCCTACCTGTTATAGAGCATATTTCAAGTTATCATTTAAGAAGTTCTAAAACCATCTCAAGCTTAAAGAGTTCTTTATAACCTTTCATATGGGTTTCTGAAAGTGTCATGATGGCAGAAATCACTAAACAGAAGTAAAGCAGGATAGTGACCTTACACTAGTTGATTGGAGCTCCACAACAGCTGAATCCTCACTTTCCTGCAATGCAAAAGATCAAAGTTCAATTATTATAGTCAAGTTAAAATCTCAACAAAAAGCTGATGCAGCTAGAAGTACCTCCTCAATCAGCAGATCCTTTCTCGTAATCACACCAATCACACGAGATGCACGAGGAACAACAAATATGTGTCTCAATCCTAGTTGGCGGAAAAGATTGTAAACCTATACCATCACAAACATAAAACAGTTTATAAGATACGATACAAATACCACAGCAAAAAAAAAAAATGAGAAGAAGAAGAAGAAGATAATCTGTTAAATCATAACTGACAAAATCACCTTGGTTAATGACATATCTTCAGGTACAACATACGGCGAGGGGTTCAGAAATGGCACAAGATCTATGTACATTTCTAAATCATCTGAACTAAGATGAATATCATTAATTGATATACCTTTACTTGAAACAGGTTTAGCAAATTCGCTAAAATTGTGCCTATAAACAATGAGAGCCACTTAGTCTTAAGCTCAACTGAAGAAAAAGCTAAAATGACACAATAAAAAATTAATTAAAGCAGATTTCCTCTTACCTAATTGCTCGGGATCCACCTCTGGGATCAGAAGGCAAAGGACTATGCTGGAAATCTATCTTTGATTGAAGAAGTACCAGCAGGTGACTGCATTATAAACAAAGTACAGAAGTTAGTTCTTTTAAGCATGCTTCTGCTCTATAATATAAAGAACGAAATATCCAGGAGTGAATATAAGTCATTCTGCTGCACCTTCGAAGCATAAGGCCAATAACAAGTTTTTCTCCATTTCTTGTATGATCAATCACCTATGTAGGGTGAATAACTAAAATCAAATTTCAAATTTGTTAAACATTAAACTAAAGAAATAAGAGATGTGAAAGCTAAGCTTACAGGAAAACCATTATGTTTGTTGCTCTGCAAAATAGAAACCACATCTGCGACCTTTACAACCCGAGGAAGTGAGAGAACCTACAAAGGTAGAAAAACAAGTGAATTAGGAGTCAAAGCATAGGTGCCAGGTCGAAGATGTACTTTGTTTAAGTACATACTATTCACATGATTCTCAGCTCATATGTAAATTAGAGATGATTTTTATGTCAACACGCAAAACAATGGTATCTTTGCCAGTGAAACATCATTTAAAAGGATCAATCAACAAACCTTCTGGTTTCCACAGGCTTCCCTGGCAGTCATTTTCCGCATCTCATACTTGGGTCTTGATTCCAGTAAAGGAATGCCCCTCAATTGTACTTGTTCTTCATATAAACCTTCATTAAAAGCATCACCAACAGCCTGGGAGGGAAAATAAGCGAGGACTTTTTGAAGCACATCAATCAAAAATCAAATAAATCCGTCAACAATAAAATACATACCTTCGATATGAGAAGAACAAGCATAATAAGAGGTAAAAGTTTTAAGTTATTAGTGATTTCGACCATAATGACACAAAGAGATACTGTCATCCGCATGGAACCCCCAAGAAAAGAAGCAGCTCCCAAAAGTGCATATCTGTAAATACACCAAATCATAAAGCATTTCAGCAATGAAACTGTGCAGTATGTAACAATGAAGGTGAGACTCTTACACACCACTAAAACAAAACAAGCAAAGGCAATTGAGAAACATGATATAATTGGCAGGAAAAACAAATCATATCATGAGCAGAGGTTATTGCAGAACTTAAGATCTTTTTTATATATATTTCGGATCAAAATTGACTAATAACAGCCTTTTAAGGAAACTTCTGCTCTATTTCTTCTGCACTTTACAACTAAACAACATTAAATTAATCCATAGTGCTCATGAATCATCACTTGCTTGGTTTGGAGAATACGCTCGGACTCAAGTTCCCAATTGATTTTTATTAAACATTAAAATGAATAAAACTGTAATAGGTCGGAAGATAGATACAATTATTCAAATTCCACAGAAGTAAAACAAACAAGATACTTACGTCCCCTCTTCAATGTTGAGCTTCTTGTAATGGTTAACAGTAAAAATACCAACAAGACGGCCATATGTTGATCCTATCATTATTCCAGGAACAAATTGACCAGCTGGAACAGCAGTACCAAATGTAACTACAGCTAAGGCATAGAACATAACCTGAAATAAATCATTTGAAAAATAAAATTCAGACCACGAAATGATTTCAGGGATAAAAGTCTTGACCAATGACTTCAGGTGCACATGTAAATAGTTAACATATAATCAATACTACTATCGAACAAACTCCCTAGAAGTTCTCAAATATGAAATTTCTGAAGTTCATTTCCTAAAACCCCGCAATTCTTTAAATTGTATCCTCTCAATTCTTTAAATTGTAACCAGAGGATATTATAAGACAATTACAACACAGTCTAAATAACCATCCATATTCTACAACAGTTTCCACTCTCTTCTTCACTCATTATGAAGAACTTCTTATGAGTTTTTTATTTAAAAAAAAAAAAGAGGTGCTCAATAACTACAACATGGTGAAGAAAACATTAATATCTTAGAGATTTCGAAAATTTTTCTCCTCAATATGAGATACCAAAGGCAGATTGTCTCAGTCAAACAGACTGCCGTAAGCACCTTGGAGTAGTTTGGACATATTATACCTTCTGGTCTCTAATACTTTAAATCAATTCTGCCTGCCTCTATTTAACTTTTTATCTTCTGTGTTTGCCATACTCTTTAGCTAGCCTCTGCAGGGTAATGAAGGATGTTTTCCTTCTAAAATGTTCTGTGCCCCTCCAACCCAAACTTCACATTAAATTTCTTTTCTAAGGAATCTAGAGTAGGAAGGGAATTGGTTTAGCATTCTTTAACAAATAAAACGAAGAACAGAATAGGCCTGGAAGAAAAAAAATGTAGACATCCCCATCGTACTAATAGATGACATTCAACATACTCAAACTTCCAATGTTATAAATAACCGCCTAAAGTAACTAGGCTTTTAAAATACATTATCAGTATACTTATAAAGAGTCAACAAGTTCAGAGAGCCTACCAAAAACGTCAACAAGCTTTGCGCACTGAACTCATGAATTGTTTTTGCACTAAACAAATTTCTAATGGCATCATCCTGTGACAAATATTAACCTGTTAAATTAGAAACTAGCAAGGCAACTAGCATTTCAAAGGAAAGGACGTATCCTGAAAGATGCTAGAAACCTGAGTATTGAAGAAGATAGTTGCAAGATCATTGTATTCCTTGTCCTTACTGCAGTAGAACTGCATATCACATTAAATCAGATCGAGGAGAAATAATCACAATGTAAAACAATCAAAACTTCAAGAAAATAGACAAATTAGAGAACAAAAGGTTTTCTCTCTCCAAAATAATTATTCATCTGTGAATATATATTCACATGACCATGATGGCTCTTGAGATAAATGCACTAAAAGGTGAAAATATTTTGGAAGCAAGAAAAATGCATCAAAGTTAGAAAATAAGAAAGTTGAGATACTCTTCAACACTAAGTGCAGGCTAAAAAGTTTGCATAAAGTTCAAAAGTAACAAGAAAGCAAATTTAAAGTATAGCCAGATGCGGTTCCTGTATTCTTGCATTCAGTGAACTTGTAGTAATTTTTAGCTGAAATAATAGCAGAGAAAAACCACAATCATTATAGTCAAATAGATTTAAACTGGATAGAAAAAGAATTTACCAAAAAGGAAAATGCATAAAGACTGAATTAGTATGGAAAAACATTGGATACCATGCACATCAGGTTGAGCCAAACAGTAGATATGAACATATCTTACATTTACATAATTCCCATACATTCCAGGAGCCCTTGGACATTCAATTTCAGAGTCAGGATCCGAGTTGGGGCATGGACTGCATTTTCTCAGAAGTGGTAGTCCAAAAGATATAACTGATGTTATCACAGAAATGAGGCATGCTTCATAAATCTGCGTTGTTTTTTTTTTAAGACAACCAGTGGGGGAAGGGGTGGTTTAAAATATTAGATATGCTCATTGAGAACCCAAGCAGTAATGACAGTTAGTGACTTCTCACCTTGACTCGATTCCCTTTCTTGTGCAAATAATTTCGTCTCCAGTGAGTTACGTAAATAGTAAGTTGGTTAAACAAAGCTCCTGGGCTCAACATAAAAATCAATAAATGTTAATAAAAAGAATACTTTAAGATAAAAACATGAATTAAAACTTTTTATATTATTAGGGTATTTTCAATTAGTGTTGTATTTGGTATTTTTCATTTTACTAGAGTTTTGGGTTTAGTTATAAAAACCTATGTTATTGTCGTTTTAATCTTAAGGAGATTTTGGATGATGAAAATATTTGGGACTATGAGATA
This sequence comes from Heritiera littoralis, assembly GCA_031772115.1. Lineage (NCBI taxonomy): Eukaryota > Viridiplantae > Streptophyta > Magnoliopsida > Malvales > Malvaceae > Heritiera > Heritiera littoralis. The sequence continues at coordinate 1,021,617 of JAPDPK010000157.1, forward strand.
TTGAGTACTGTGATTTTCTTCCCTCTATTGATTTTTTTATGTTTTTCTCCCTAGTTCTTCTGTTTCTCCCCACAATTTCCTCTTCTCTTTCCTAATTGTTGTCTATTTTTTTTACTACCCCTCTTAATCTCTGTACTCTATCTCTTCTCCCTAATTGTCCTACATCAAAGATAATAAGAACACATGCGAAACCCAATTAAAAAGCCCTACCTAGTAGACCTCCAATGACTCCAATAACTGCCATCGGCAATAATTCCTCAAAAGAGTAGTCCTCTTGACCACTACAGAGGAAGATAAAAAAAGGCAAAATGTTGGAAGCAGTTAGTCAAAAGCCGAGCAAAAAGTTTAAAAATGGAAAAAATATATATGCAAGAGCTTAAGGAAGTTCAGATCCCAACTCTGATATATCCCATATTATGAAGCCACCAGAGCCAAAATGTCCACAGTTTCCACTTTTACACCATCCCATTGCAACCCGCACCACAACAGCCACTATGGCAGAAGTGAAAAAGACGCGCCACATTAGTTGACTCCTCCACCTTCAAAGGGAAAAGTTCAAATGATGTGAAGGTTAGGGTTGAATACCTATATGCATACAAATCTATATCTGCGCTTACACATGAATGACCACAAAAGTATAATTGCAGAACTTAAAATAAATATGGACATACATAAAATGTCCATATATTTAATTAAAAATAAGAGTTTAATCTAAAACATGAACATGCTTGTGCAAATACTTAAAAAGTAGTAGAGAAAAAAATTTCTTTACCAAGATGTAACCTCTTCCAATGCAAATAATACACCCCCAACTGGAGCTCTAAAAGCAGCAGCAACTCCAGCTGCACAGCCACAGGTTACCTTTTCAAAACATTAGATAAATAAAACAATGAGAAAAAATTCTGAGGTATATCACCTCCATTGTTACGAAAACTGATAGACCATGACCTAATATATTTAAGTTCCAAAGTAAAAAAAGAAAATATATATATCAATAGGAATCACAACATAAGAAAATGAAAACATACAGCACTAAAATGATTCACTAGTCAGGGAGTACAACTGTACCCTAGAAGGATTCAACTTTTAATAGCTATGCAAGCAACAAGGAGAAAATCCATGAAGACACTCGCATATATATCCTTTCTAGAACAATCAATCAAGAAGGCATTCTTATACTCACAAGATCACGACGGTCTCGATCGCTCTTGAAACCTTGAAGCCACCTAGAACTTAGATGATATTTTGTGGATCCACCCTGAATCAACACATAACATGAAATGAAAATATAGTATGCATAGCCAGTTGTGAAGATGCTGGACATACAACAGCAAGAAGGTTAAACTTTCAACGTAGATACAGTTGTTAAAATACACTACTATCACATTGCAAGACTGCAACCAACAAATAATTGTGGTCTTGATCACAATAAAATTGTGTCATCTCATAGAAAATTACGGTGAAAATCATATCCTGACATTAGCATACTTCCTAGACTATGTTCTTACTTGTCCAAGCAAAGAAGCAATACAAGCACCGGTATGGACAAGCGGACCTTCTTTTCCCAGAGCTAAACCACCTCCAACTGAACCAATACTTCCAAATATCTGCAAATTACAATGACAATAAGGCAACTGAAACACATCTAGATACATATTAAGAAGTGTAGTTTTGGATTGATAAACCTCAAAAACCCCAATCTGAATTCATAAGAATTTTAAAATATTACTTCCACGTAAATTTTCTACTAAAAAACTGTGTACTATAAAGTTACCACTAGTTTAAGATTAATCTTTGCAGGCAAGATTATCATACCTTTCCAATCAAGGTTCTGAAAAGAAGGATACCAGGAATATCAATCCCTGAGGATTAAGATAAGAATAGGGTCGTCAGCCTATGCAACACTAATCACTGCTCACAAATGTATATTAAAAAAAAAAGGACTGAAAAATCAAAACTTACCATTCAAATAACCCTTGATTTCAGGAATACCAGATCCCGCTGCTGCTGGTGCAAATTGGGTAACGATATATACGGAAGAAAAGACTAAAGCCAAGTTGATTAAGATGTAAACTAGACAACCAGCCAGATATGACTTTTGTATTATGTTAAAAGTCAAGGAAAACTTCCATCCAGCAAAGTTTTCCACAGAAATATTGATAAATACAGCAGCTAATCCAGTTCCTGAAAGCAATTAAAAGAAAAAAGAATCATTTATACCACCAAATATGATATCAGAAAAATTTTCATTCAAAAGGAGATAGAAGTTCACTGCCTATAATAAAAAGAATTACTTAAAAGCAGAAAAGCATACAAATTCGTAATTTAATCCAGGTCAAGTAATGATTCATGTAATTACCTCTACATCTTCATTAAACTAACAATTATGCAACTTAAGAGTGCATCATATACCTTTACTCATCGCTTAGAGTTCAACACACTATTAAAAATCTATCTCTCAAATAATCGTAAGCAGCCAATGTGGTGCTTAACTTTTTTTTCTCTTTCTAATCCAGTAACAGTTAAAGAGATTTAGTAAATGAATGAAACTTAAATAACTGTCAATCCATCCCCCAACGTGAAATCGTAACTTGAAAAACAGTCTCAAAAATGTGAAATGAGCATTTTTTATTTGCAAAACCATAATATCTAAGCAGAATGCCGAATCCTATAAACAATCAACTTACCAATGCCGATGAGCAAAGCGAAGAACCATTTCACCCCCACGTTATATCCAACAAAAAGCTTTCCTCTCTGTGCCTAAATTATTTAAATTTCCAAAAGACAAAAAAAAAATTCCGTTACTTAAATCTGAAAATTGAGCTTTAATTTTTGTGTTTTCTAAAATAAAAAGTACCTGTTCTTCTCGATAAGCGTAATTTTCAATAACTTCATAATCAAGGCTCTCGACGCCGTTCCTATTATTTGTAGTACTCAAGAGTCCAACGCTGTCAAGCTCACCTTCTTCTGAATGTGGAAGCCGAGACCAAACATGTCTCGCCGTTTCCATTCCGTTTTGAAAATGATTGGATAACATGATCGATCAATTTCAGAATTGATCAATCTGTTGAAGCAAACACTAAAAACCCTAAGCTGCCGCCCCGATCGCTCCACAACCGAAGATCAGCTCCTCAAAGTAATTTCAAAACAAATTAAGATTAAACAGAGAAAAGTGAAAGAGAAGATTTTAGGAATAAAAACTTTGAGAATTGGAACTTGAAAAAAAGAGAGACGCAGGGAAAAAGAGAAACAGAGATTGTGACGTAAGACCGTAATTTTTTTTTTTAAGAAAGAAATGGGTAAAGCATGAATATATAATTTATGTTTGTGTGAACATTAAAGTATGATTACATCGTTTAAATTGTAGAAAAAAAAAAGTTAAAAAGTAGTTAATTTTTATAGTCATTTCTAATATTTTATTTTTATTGAATTACATTAAATTTTAATTTTTAGTGAAAACTGATTATATGTAATTAAAAATTATTTGAAAAATATTTTTTAACAACAATGTATTTTATCTTTTTATTTCTCATTAGGATAATTTATTTTCACTTAAAATTAAAAAATAATATGGTTCAATAAAAATAAAAATATTAAAAATAATTTACTGTTTTTAAAAAAATTACAACATTTAAAAAGTAAAATTTTGTAGTAAAATTTGTGTAAAAATGTCAGCTTTTCTTAAAATTATATATATTTTTATATCAAATTTTAGTTTATTCACTTTTTTTCAGATGTATCGCATCTAAAATAGTGCCACAAAAAGGGATCTAGTACGGCGGTAAGTCTTGTAAGGTTTAAAGTTCTTTTCACATCGGCCGTTGGATTCGGCTCTTGGATTCGTGGCTGGTGGATGTTTCGAGAAGTTTGGTAGAGGGAGTGTGCTGTGAGCCAAAGGTTGAGGTAAGACGCCAACATCTACTTTTTTGCTATTAAAATTAAAATACAATATTTTTTTGTTGTATTTTATCTTCAACTAAATGGAGTTTGAATTAAATTATTTTAAATGAGTTTTTTTTTCATTTTGAATCATTTTAAAATAATTTTGAATTAAATTTAATTGAGTTTGGATATGAATAATGTTGTTGCCAAAAACAACAATAAATATTTGCTATGTCGGATCCTCGATCTTCGCGTTAGTTTGTCTTCAAGAATTCTGCAAGAGAGAAGACCATCAGGGGGCGCAGGGGTTTTCCCCTACGCTCGCACTCCGATGCTTAAGTCAGACAGGGTTTTGGCAGGGTTTCAGTAGGCAAATAGAGCTTAGGGTTTAAGAATGATACCTGTGACCTATTTATAAGAGTTATTTTGCGCGTAATTACCTTTAAGCCCCACAGCTTAAATAATAACCCAGTGGATCATTTATGGGCCTTCTGAGTCCTCTTTCCTCTTGGGCTTAGATTATCATTTGACTCAATGGTCTTCAACTTAATTTATAGAAAAGCCCAGTAATAATTGATCTAGTCCACATCAATTGCTCTCCACTCTTTTACAAGGTTTACCTTGTGAAAGAGTATATAAAGAATAGGCTTTTCAAATTCTTTCGCTACCCTCTTCCTGGGATTATCACAAGAGTCTTTTCATCTTCACTTGAGGGCTCAACTAGTGGACTTCATTATTATTTGTAGCAGAAACGACTTCGTGTCATCATTTCTTTTGTCAAGTGCCTTCTATTAGCCAAGAGGAAGAAAACCGAATCTGGGTTAAGGCAATGAGGGCACATCGTCAAGAAGTGCCATAAGCGGATACATATGTTCTTATCCGGTTTCATCAGATGTGGTTTGTACTCGGCATGCTCTTGATTGGTTGAAGCTCGATCCAGATGCTGAGAATTTGAAACCTTTTCTGAAGATAGGCACTTGTAAAGATCTATCTGATCTTACCAGCCCTTAAGAGCCTTTTCGTTGACCCGAGATGGTCGGGGTTCTCACAGGCTTGGACGAAGATGATTTAGATAATTATAGCACCTCAGGGCGTAGATGCTTGGGTGCCTGTTAGTATCGATGCACCTTTTGAGGCAGAAATTAATCTAGAGTGCTCCCCAGTTTTTTGTGAAAGAGCTTAGTCTTTTTCAAACTGATCAGCCCATTTTTAAACGCATCTACCGAAGCAACTATACATTTATCTTATATTAGTCTCACGTAATAATCCGGCTTTCCTCATGCACTTTTTTGCTTCAAGTTCTTTTACATATGGGGCTTATGTCGCTCAATTACTGCTTCAAGCTCAAGCACGTCATGCATGACTTGCATCGCAAACTTTTTTGCTTCAAGTAAATGCGTAGCCTACATCGCACATTTTTCGCTTCAGGCTTTTGGTTTGCCCATCTCGCACGCTTTTGTGCTTAGGGACTTTTCATTTGCCCATCTCGCACACTTTTCGCTTAGGGATTTTCGAATTTGCCCGTCTCACACCGTTTTGTGCTTAGGGACTTTATAGAATTGATAAGGATATAACATCGCTTTTATATCCGGAATGCCAATATAAAACGTTTGCATGCACTTTGTCAATCAATTGTAGTACATATCCAATGATAAAATTGTAACGTACCTCGTACCATACCTCACAGCCTCACAGCCTGCATACTTTGTGCTACCCAAGTTTTTCTTTGCAACTTTTTGTGTCCAAAGAAGAACTTTTACTGGAGTATTGGTCCTGTCTTACGTACTATCCGCTTAAGGACTTGTTAGAATATAATATCGTATATATCTGAGATGCCAACATAATGCGTTAAATGTAATATGATAAAATTGTAATGTACCTCGTTTAGAAATATTTTTGCCCGTCTCGCACCCTTTTGTGCTTAGGGACTTTTTGTTTTGCTCGCTTAGGGACTTATTTTTGCCCGTCTCGCGCATTTTTCGCTTAGGGACTTATTTGTGTCCGTCTCGCGTCGTCTTCTCACTTAGGGTCTTATTTGTGCCCGTCTCGCGTCTTCTTCTCGCTTAGGTCTTATTTTTGCCCATCTCGCGCATTTTTCGCTTAGGGACTTATTTGTGCCCGTCTCGCGTCTTCTTCTCGCTTAGGGACTTATTTGTGCCCGTCTCGCGTCTTCTTCTCGCTTAGGGACTTATTTGTGCCCGTCTCGCGTCTTCTTCTCGCTTAGGGACTTATTTGTGCCCGTCTCGCGCATTTTTCGCTTAGGGTCTTATTTGTGCCCGTCTCACGTCTTCTTCACGCTTAAGGTCTTATTTGTGCCCGTCTCGCGCATTTTTCGCTTAGGGACTTATTTGTGCCCGTCTCGCGTCTTCTTCACGCTTAAGGTCTTATTTGTACCCGTCTCGCGCATTTTTCGCTTAGGGACTTATTTGTGCCCGTCTCGCGTCTTCTTCTCGCTTAGGTCTTATTTTTGCCCATCTCGCGCATTTTTCACTTAGGGACTTATTTGTGCCCGTCTCGCGTCTTCTTCTCGCTTAGGGTCTTATTTGTGCCCGTCTCGCGCATTTTTCGCTTAGGGTCTTATTTGTGCCCGTCTCGCGTCTTCTTCTCGCTTAGGGACTTATTTGTGCCCATCTCGCGCATTTTTCGCTTAGGGACTTATTTGTGCCCGTCTCGCGTCTTCTTCTCGCTTAAGGTCTTATTTGTGCCCGTCTCGCGCATTTTTCACTTAGGGACTTATTTGTGCCCGTCTCGCGTCTTCTTCTCGCTTAGGTCTTATTTTTGCCCATCTCGCGCATTTTTCGCTTAGGGACTTATTTGTGCCCGTCTCGCGTCTTCTTCTCGCTTAGGGTCTTATTTGTGCCCGTCTCGCGCATTTTTCGCTTAGGGTCTTATTTGTGCCCGTCTCGCGTCTTCTTCTCGCTTAGGGACTTATTTGTGCCCGTCTCGCGCATTTTTCGCTTAGGGACTTATTTGTGCCCGTCTCGCGTCTTCTTCTCGCTTAAGGTCTTATTTGTGCCCGTCTCGCGCATTTTTCGCTTAAGGACTTATTTGTGCCCGTCTCGCGTCTTCTTCTCGCTTAGGGACTTATTTGTGCCCGTCTCGCGCATTTTTCGCTTAGGGACTTATTTGTGCCCGTCTCGCGTCTTCTTCTCGCTTAAGGTCTTATTTGTGCCCGTCTCGCGCATTTTTTGCTTAAGGACTTATTTGTGCCCGTCTCGCGTCTTCTTCTATTCCTGCAACATGTCTAACAAACATGGAGGATTATCATAGTACAGATAAAAATAACTGGCCTTTCGTTTCATAATGTAGTATTTTCAATTAAGTGGAATAATTGCATCAAATGTTAAAACAATAATAGCAAATGTTTACCACCAGTACCATTCCAAGTCTTTGTCTTTGAAAAATCTATAAGGTACGAGTGCTGTGATGTTTTGCTGTCAACCATGGATTGTGCACCGAGTCGTGCCTCGGTACCATCAATCTATCTTCACGAGCTTACCACAAGTTGTTTTCGATTGAACCAAGCTTTTCCTGGCTTGCTGCCTTTCACGACAGTGGCTAGTGCCTATCTCGGACACCTGCCTAATTCAATCACAATTGTTAGAGTGGACAAGAAAATTGAAAACATCGTTTGAGAGTACCTCAGATCTGGTTACCACCCTTATGTCCCTGCTTGAGTGTGTTTGCAATTTCCGTTGTGCCAAGCACTCACTTGTATTGATACTCCAGAATGCTATGTATAGGGGCTTACAAAAGAGACACATCCTTGATCTCGACACCTTGAGCCGGCACATCCTTGTCTTGCTTAAAGGACTCATGAAGCCGACACACTTTTTATATAGATAAGCCCTCTTTCACATGTGTGATTATCAATAGTCTAAGTGTGTGGCTCTTAAGCCACTTCTAGATTGCTAGAGCAGTTCTTGGGTCGAAGGAAGCTTTTGGACACTCGGTCGGACTAGGTCTAGAAGATTCTAGATTGTTCCGCTCAAATCCCGCACTTGGGCGTGCACAGACATCGCCTGCATTGTGCTAACGGGGGAATTTTGCGTATGGGTGCTGTGTTCACCTAATTTTCTTCGCTGTCATTTTATCAAAGTAGGGAGCTTATCGCATGCAAGAGCCCATATCTCATCCAAGGCCTGTCGCTCGTGGGAGCTCCCCTGTCACCCAAGGTCTGTCGCATGCGGGAGACCATGTCTCGCTAAAGGCTTGTCACGCACGGGAGCTCTTGTCTAGCTCACGGCCTGTCACTCTCCTTGGCTTTGAAGTTCAATTTCACAACGAAGAAGATAAGGTTGCCCATGTTCTAGTCGTGTCGCATGCCTATAGTGGTGCAAACTGCTCTTTCGCGTGACCTTGAGCTAGCTTGGGACAGAGTGCCTGTTGCATGCTTGTAGTCGCGCAAATTTGCAGTGTAGCAAGCACCTTTCGAGCGACAGATTGTTCTGTCACATAACGTCTTGCATGCAACTGAATATTCAAAAGAGTGGCATCTTTGTGAGATCTTCAAGAGTGGTCCCCCTTTCTAGCCATTTTGGCTATCACACGCGTGAGCCACCTCTCGCAGAAAGAGTCTGCCACGTGGAACCTTGTCGCCAAAATTTGTCATGTGCGTGCCTATGCTCGCCGAATTGAAAACACTGCTGTCGCCCACTTCTTGTACTCTGCCGCCAGAGATCTTTCAGGCAACAGGTTGGGCTCTGCCCATTCCGCGTACTCAATCACCAGGGAACTTTTGGGCGATAGGCAGGGTTGTAGCCCACTTCTTGTATTCTGCCGCCAGAGATTGTTGCCTTTACACTATATAGCTCCCCGAGTTCTTCTTTGAAACAGTGTTGTCATTCCTGTTCAGAGATGAACTTTTTCTCGAGCGTTGTGTTTGATGGTGTGCAGAGTTGCCTAATCTTTTCTCGCTTCGGTCACTCTGAATGGCTCGCCTATAGAGTTCTCTCTCCTAGGCGAGTTCCTATGTCGGTTGATAAGTGCTTGCTTGCATTGGTCTTAGGATGGCTGTATTCTGACTCATTATTCACAACCGTACTCTCGTGGTGGCCACTAGCTCGTCTGACCTTTTGTGTCCTGTCCAGTTTTCGCCGCTCATCTATGCTCTTGCACATCTGGGCGAACACGAGGGTGCATTTTAAGTTCTAGCGTGTTACCTGAGGTCTTTGGTTGGGGACCGCCCAATAGAGCTCTCTTGGACTTATTCTCGCTTGTTCTTAGTTCTTCGTCTAGCTCTTTCCTTTCCTGGGTGAGCTCATCTAGCGTTGTGTGCACACTTCTGCCATAGTGCGTGCTTTACCAGCCGAGCCTTGCTGTGAAGGCTGGGCTGTGGCGTTGGTCATGTAATCGCCGTATGACATTCAATCGTCAAAAGTGCCAGTGGTCTTATGCTCGCCACATGACACTATACTCATAAGCATTACTTTGTCGTAGGCGGGAGGCTTCCTCGCCAGCACCTATCGCACGGGATATCCACACCTCTCGCCCAAGTCTGTTCGCCCGTGGCAGCAGAAAGAGGTCTCTCGCCAAGGTCTGTCTCGCGGGCGGGAGGCTTCCTCGCCAGCACCTATCGCACGCGAGATCCATACCTCTCGCCCAAGCCTGTTCGCCCGTGGTAGCAAAAAGAGGTCTCTCGCCAAGGTCTGTCTCGCGGGCGGGAGGCTTCCTCGCCAGCACCTATCGCACCCGAGATCCATACCTCTCGCCCAAGCCTGTTCGCCCGTGGTAGCAGAAAGAGGTCTCTCGCCAAGACCATTCTCCGGGCTTCTCGCCCAGGTGATAGGAGGTGTCTCTCGCCTCTCGCCCATGCAGGTCTCTCGCCAAGGTGTTATGTGAGAAAGCCTAGCTCTCGCCATGCTTGTCGGGTGCGATAGACACCCTCTCGTCAAATGGTCTATCAACTTTGCTTTGAATTTCCTGTCGCCAGAGATGGGCTCTTTCGCTTAACGCCTGCCGAGTGGAGAGAGCTAGTCTCTCGCCCATGCAGTCTCTCGCCTCTCGCCATGACCTGTCTGTCGCGAGAGTGAGGTCCTCTCGCCAAAAGCATGTCTCGCGCGAGAGGTGCTCTCGCCAAAAGCATTGCGCCTACAAGGGTGTCCTCGCCAAAGCATGTCGCGTACGGGAGGTGTTCTCGCCAAAAGCATTTCACGTACAGGGGTGCTCTCGCCAAATACTGTCGCCAAAGCACTTTTTCAGTGCGCGAGAGGTAGCTATCGCCCAATACAACAGGGGAATCTCTCGCCAAGGACTGTCTTTCGCGAGAGATGCTCTCGCCCATGAAAACTGGAGGGTCTCTCGCCAAAGGACTTGTGTGCGCGAGAGATAGCTCTCGCATATGCAAACTGGGGGTCTCTCGCCAAAAGGACTTGTCTGCGTGAGAGATAGCTCTCGCCCAATGCAACAAGGGAGCCTCTCGCCAAAAGGACTTGTCTGTCGCGAGAGATGCTCTCGCCCATGAAAACTGGGGGTCTCTCGCCAAAGGACTTGTGTGTCGCGAGAGATGCTCTCGCCCATGACAACTGGGGGTCTCTCGCCAAAGGACTTGTGTGCGGGAGAGATAGCTCTCGCATATGCAAACTGGGGGTCTCTCGCCATAAGGACTTGTCTGCGCGAAAGATAGCTCTCGCCCAATGCAACAAGGGAGTCTCTCGCCAAAAGGACTTGTCTGCGCGAGAGATAGCTCTCGCCCAATGCAACAAGGGAGTCTCTCGCCAATAAGGACTTGTCTGTCGCGAGAGATGCTCTCGCCCAATGCAACAAGGGAGTCTCTCACCAAAAGGACATGTCTGCGCGAGAGATAGCTCTCGCCCAATGCAACAAGGGAGTCTCTCGCCAAAGGACTTGTCTGCGCGAGAGAGAGCTTTCGCCCAGGTGACAGGAGGTGTCTCTCGCCTATCGCCCATGCAAATCTCTCGCAGGTCTCTCGTTGGCAATGTCAATACGGTTGCCGCCCCTGGGAACCCCGCAGTCAGGGTCATAATTCTTTTCAAATGTGCCTCATTAATAAAACTAAAAGTTGAAATCGCCTCCCGCCCATGCAAGTCTCTCGCCATGCTGTCGCCCAATTTTGTGGCGTAATTTGTGCACTCTGCCGCAGCCTACGTACCTTCTCTTCCGCAGATCGTCTTTCACCAATTTTTTATGCCTTTTCTGTTTGTTTCCCACAGACGGCGCCAATTGTTGTTGCCAAAAACAACAATAAATATTTGCTGATGTCGGATCCTCGATCTTCGCGTTAGTTTGTCTTCAAGAATTCTGCAAGAGAGAAGACCATCAGGGGGCGCAGGGGTTTTCCCCTGCGCTCGCACTCCGATGCTTAAGTCAGACAGGGTTTTGGCAGGGTTTCAGTAGGCAAATAGAGCTTAGGGTTTAAGAATGATACCTGTGACCTATTTATAAGAGTTATTTTGCGCGTAATTACCTTTAAGCCCCACAGCTTAAATAATAACCCAGTGGATCATTTATGGGCCTTTTGAGTCCTCTTTCCTCTTGGGCTTATATTATCATTTGGCTCAATGGTCTTCAACTTGATTTATAGAAAAGCCCAGTAATAATTGATCTAGTCCACATCAAATAAAATAGATTGAATTAATTTTTTAAATTCAAATCGATTAATCATATTTATGATTCAAAAAATCTTCTTTTCTTTATTATTTAATAATTCTTTTATTCATAAGAAGATATAATATAAGAGGAGAAGAAAATTCGAACATTGGATGTAGTCTTTCTTTAGAGGAATAACAATCATCATACAAAATCTTGGTTGTTATATTATTCTACATTAAGTAAAAATTTGGTAATGCAATCTTTCATGAAATGTTAAAATAAAAAGGTTTTTTTTTTAATACATAATAAGTAAGAGAATTGCTTTAATAGATACATTATACGAGAGTCACAATTATAATTCAAGTATTACATTTATAAAACTTATAACAATTAGCATGTTACTAATGCGATGCATAGATAAGTAATATTTTTCATTTAAATGTATGCATTTACACACTAATTAGCATTTCTTTTTCAAAGCTATATCAATATATTTCAATTTTTAAAATATACAAATGACATATCATAAAAATTAAACTTTTTGAAAAAAAAAAGTTTGACAAATTTTTAAATATATAATAAATAATAGGCTTAATAGTCAAATATACCCTCAATATTTTGCATAAAATGGGAATAAGCCTTCAACCTTTAATTTTACTATATAAACATCTAACCTTTCAAAATAATGTAATTAAATTCATATCATTTATAAATTTTTACAATAAAATAAAAAGGTTGAGGGCTTATATGACCTTACTCTCTTATTTATTTTACTTAATTTGCTTTTTTTTTTGAAATGTTGAGGGCTTATTTATAGTAAAATAAAAATTTGTGGACTTTTATAATAAAATTAAAGGTTGAGGACTTATATCCATTTTTTGTAGAAGGTTGAGATTATATTTGGCAATTCTGTCTAAACAATACTATTGAACAAGAAGAAAATGATAAAAATAATAATTTTATCTTGAATCTAATTAAATTTTTTTTACCATCAAATTCATATATTAAAGTATATTATTTTTATTTTCAATTATAGTAAAAATATATTTATTAATCTAATTAGTTTTCTTGTATTATTAATAAAAATATTATTAGACATAAAATAATTTGAATAACTTTTAATTATTTATTAATTTTCAAGTCCAAATATATATTTAATATTTCTTAATATATGTATATTTTAATCTAATGTCCTTAATAGTCATTTTCTCTTTTCACTATATTTCATCTCAATTTTTTTATTACAAGAAAAATATTAAATAATTGAGGATATGAACGGAGTTGCTTAGATTCTTACAAGATGTTACATCTCACATTGTACCATAGATGCGATAGATGACTTCCTATTGTTGACTAACCATCTACCTGCAACACAATCTTCGGGCGACCACTAATGAAACAAACAAGCATGGTAGCTATTGTCTACTGTTTAATTGTTAAGTTTTCTACTCCCACAGGTATAGGTTTTGTCAAGGCAAATCAAGTTACAGCCAAACAATGCCACATACAATCCATCTAGCTAACAAGGGGAGAAAGAATGCCAATAATGTCAAGAAATGTATTTGCTACCAGTGCCTTTGGAATGCCTTGACCTAAGAGGAGACAAAGATCAATACTTGTTGATGGAGAAAACTTTAGAAGTGGTGATTGGAAATGAGCAAAAAAGGTGACTCAGATCGACAATAACATAAAAGGCAATTAAATAGAAAAGCTCACTAGAATCCTTAAACAGAATGCAAATGTATTCAGTTGGTTAGCCTTTGACATGCCAAGTATAGATCTTACTATAGTATGCCACATCCTCAACACTGGCCCTCAAATGAAACTAGTAAGGCATGAGAAAAAGAAGGTAGCCTTTAACATGATGAAGACAAGAAACAAACAAGCTGTTAAAGGTAGGGTATATTAAGGAAGTTATCAAATGTGGTGATGGTTTGATTGGCAAACAAGAAATAGAGGATGTATAAACTTCAACAACATGAATAAAGCTTGCCTTAAAGATAATAATGCCTTTATAGAAACTCTAGCAATAGTATTGGTTAAAGAAAAGCAATGCTTGCAGGCGTCAGTCTTTTATGTGAGCAGGTCACTCAAAGCAAGGGTATTCAACTACAACCAGATAAAGAATATAGCGTTCGCCTTAGTTATGCCAGCCAGGAAGTTAAGGCCATACTTTTAGAGTCACGATATAGGGGTCTTAATAGATCAATCACTCAAGGAGGTATTGCAAAGGATGAACACTTCTAGGAATATGGTAAAGTGGAGCATGGAACTAATTGAGCTTAGTTTAGAATTCAGACCCAAAAAAGCAAGCAAAGCACACGCACTAGCAGATTTTGTGGTCGAATGCACCTTTAATAGAATTGACACACTGACCTTACTACCAGGGAGGATAATAGTCCCACGAATCACTTAGAGGAGGAACAATGGAAATTATATATAGATGGGTCTTTAAGCAAAAAAAGAGCCAAGGTAAGAATGCTCTTAGTTAGTCTTGACAAGGAAGAGCACTAGCACATAAAGCTTTAAGACAGGGTCTAGCAAAAGTAGATTATGCATTTTGTGAAATCCATGAAGGCATTTATAGACAGTATCAAGAGGGAAGATCACTAGCACACAAAGCTTTAAGACAAGGGTCATACTATCCAACCATGAAGAAGGATGCTTTGAACCTGATCAGAAGCTATGACAAGTGCCAATAATTTGCACAGGGATAACCTCTTAAAAATCTAACTTCCATTTCAACCTTTCGCTTTTTACACAATGAGGCCTAAACATAGTAGGGCCTTTCCCCTTAGCTAGTACCATGAAGAAATTTGTGATAGTAGCTTATGAGTATTTTACAAAGTGGGTAGAAGCCAATGCAGTAGCCACCATTACTTAGAAAGCCAAAGAGAAATTCTTTAGGTAGAATATTGTTTACAGATTTGGACTTCCATAAACCATCATCATTTACAATGGGCCATAATTGGTAGGTAAAACCGTTTCTACTTTTTGTGAAAACTTACACATTAGGCTCACCCCTTAGATCAGTTGCTCACCTTCAAACCAACAGTCAAGTGGAAGCCACAAATGAAAAGATCCTGACAGCCCTTAAGAAGATGTTGGATAGTACAATAGGAGCTTGGGTATAGGAGTTACTAGAAGTACTATGTGTGACCAAAACTACAACACACGTTGAAACAAGGAAAACCCTTTTCAACATGGTATTTGGGACGGAAGCTATGATCTCAATAGAGATAAGAGTCAACAGACTTAGAACAACTAAATTGGTAGGTCCAGAAAATGAATTCACTCTTAGAAACAATTTGGACATGTTAGAGAAGGTTAGAGAAGAGGTTAAGGTCAAAACTGTAGTAAGACAGCAATAAGTGGCTCAATACTCTAATAGATAAGCAAACAAAAGACAATTCAAAGAAGGTGACTTTGTGTTTAAAAGTTGTAAGGCATGTAGACCAGCAGACAAGCGAGGAAACTTTCACCCAATTGGGAATGGCCTTACCGAGTACAAATTGTGATTAGTAGGGGTGTACAAGTGAAAGACTTGGAAAGAAATAAGGTTCCAAGGACTTGGAACACACTACACTTGAAAAAAAATATTATTGCTAAGAATACCTAATAAGGTTTTTTCCAAGTATAAGTTTCTAGTATGGGCACTTAATGTGTTAAAACCCCGGATACAAGTATTTGGAATGTGAAAGCCCTTGGTATGGGTATTTAATATCTAAAGACCCCTAAGTTGTCACATCTCAAATTATGCCAAAAATAGTACTTATGTCTTATATTTCACATATTTTGATGGTTGGGGTGTTTGCAATGTCCCTATTTATACTTAAGTATTCCGATTTTCTTCTTATAAAGTCAAAGTAAAATTTATAAAATATGTAGCAACTCCGAATTTACATCCAGAATTTTAGTTTCGGTTACATCCCAAATATTGTTTACATAACACAGTACTGTACCTACAAGTCTGAATACATAAAAGTAATAAACCGTATACCTCAACAGATAATGGAAACCGCCTGAGGGATACCTAAAAGTAGTAAGTCCTCTTGAATAAACAGAGAACTACCGTAGATAATCTGGAAGGAAGATAAGGGGGTGAGCTTATGCCTAGTAAGAAATATATATATATACGAAAGCTGATACGACACATATCTATAGGCATGTATTTCAAAACATAGTCTTTTACTAAAAACTGATGATCACCAATTAGGCATAATTTTAGAAAGGGTACTATAGTGGATGAGATAACCAGGCTGAGTATAGAAGGATGCTTTAGAGCACCTCACTTGTCCCAACATCCGATTCCAACTATAGAGAATTCTTTAATGCATAATCAAACACAGAGTTCAGTAAAGGTTCAGAAATAACTTCCATTTTTTCATTTCATAAGATCATTCAAAACATAAATTCCAAAACTCTCTGTAAACAATATCATAATCAATTTCAGTAATTTATTTCCATATCTAAAAGCACGTTAAATTCACAAGTTGCAATAGAAATCAATAACGTCTGGGAGTGCCCGGAATACCAAGAATTTACCATCCCAGTAGAAATCAAGTAGTGGAGACAAGGTAACACCCAATAAACTCATGCAATAATAGTAATAGTGACATATGGTCATAGTCAGAAGGGTCCGCAGTATACACGGGTCAAGTGACAGCTGTGGCACTAAAGACGTGACCAGGGTCTATCAGCAACAGTAATCAGTAATAACAGTAATGGGAGCATGTGCCTGTGGGCAGCCATGCAACCAATAGTCTCAAAACAGTTTATAAATCATTTCAGAAGGGTTTACGCAGATCAATGAAATAATTCATATCTTCAAACAGTCCATAAAGCATTAAAATCACAATTTCATATACTTGAAGACTAAGAATTCGTCAAATATTCATAGCTCAATAACAGACGTCCAAAAATATCTTATTCACGTATTATAAAGATATCAAAACATGTGTGTATCAGAAAAAGTGTAAAAACTAATAAAAATCTTATTAAAACTGAGTTACGAAAATTTGCATGCAATTAAAATCTTTGGAAGCTAGTACACCAAATTTCATTTTTCACTTCATTTTCCTCTTCCAAAATAATACTATTGATGAGTTTGGAGGCTTAGGCTGTTTTTATAAAATTTTGGCCGTATAACGGTTAAAACTATCCTAACCTCCTTGTAAGAAAATACAGTTTTTAAACCTTCTTATTTTCACTATACACAATAATAAAACCTTATAGTTCAAATTTAAGTAAATTATTTTCATAGGTTTCCACACTAAGGCAGCACCTTATCATCATCTTAATCTCCATATTTTCATGAATTAATATCAATTTTGCACTTAAACATATCACAACACTCATACATGTTAAGATAAACTAAGGAGAAGTAGTTTACCCTTTGAAACTTTTTTCTTGGACAATTTCCTCTTTACTGTTCAACCACCAATTCTGCATTTTAGGACCAAAATTACACTTATAATCCATCCTTCTAACACATATATAAAGCTTGAAATTAATAGAAATGGTTGGATCTATCTTACCCTTGAAAAATCAAACTGTCCTGTTTTTCTGTGCCCTATTTCGGTTCTGTTCTTTTGCTGCTGTTTGCTCCTTTTTCCAGCAACTAATTGGGGTGCTTGAGAGAGCAATTTGGTAGTTTAGGAAGGTAACTATATAGGCTTTGAACCTCTCTTCCCTTCTTCTTTTCCTCTCTTTTCTTCTTTCTTTCTCACATTGCTGCCTTTATTTTCTATTTCGTTTTTTTATCTGCTCTTCAGCCTTTGTTCCGATTACTTCAACCCCTATTTCTTTTATATTTTGGCTTAATTTCCACTCTTAATAGTTAAGGAAATGATGAGGGTCAAAAGTTCTACAAGAAATTATAAATTTCTTGCTAAATATCTCACCTAAACTGCTAGCATGTCATGGTTCAACTAGCAGTTTCGGTTCAACCATTTTGTCCCTCTTCAACCACATTTTTTTTTCTTAATTTCCAGTCCTTAATAGTTAAGAAATTAAGGGAGTCAATGGTCAAGGGAAACCTTAAATATCTTGCAAAATTGTCATATATTTGCTGCCAACAAGTCACGGATTTTTTTCTCCTTATTCTACACCTATTACACAGTTTGTGCAGCTGGAAATTTTTCAGCTATTTGTCCAGTCTTTAGCCCCCTTTTTCTTACACATTTTGACTTCATTTCAAGGCTAATTTACGAAGGAATACCATGTAGTCAATTGGTAAGGAAATCCTTTGAGAAAATCTTGAAAAATCTCACCCCAAACCAGCCTATAAGTCACGGTTTTCCTAAATGAAAATCAGTTGATTTTCTAGCAAAATCCAGCCACTTTTATTGACGTTTCTTGGTCAAATTTTGCTTCATATTATTCATACTACTTGTCCCCTTCAATGACCAATTAAATACCATAAAGAAACATAAAAAATTTTTCTTAATTTTCTCTTTCTTTCTTAGTAAAAAATGTGGGCTGCATTGATTTCCTTTTTTCTCGTGTTACCCAGTCATAAAGCATGTTCCATACTTGACTTTTGCTTGTTAATTTTAGCTATACTAAACTTAGTTAATAGGCTAATGTCATCCTCCTTCACCTAGTCAAAATTTCCAACCACTTCTTAGAGAGGTTTGGTGAGACATTGTCTCAATTCATGAAAAAAACTGCTCCACCTCTTCTTGTGCATAATTTTCATGCATTTAGGCTTCTTTATAAAGCCTCCATATATTCCCACTTATATAGATTCCTATTGGTCCTTAATTTTATTTATTTGATTTATATATATTTTACTTAGTGAGAATTATATCTAAATTTCTTGGTTGTGGTTCAATTTAGTTTACATGGTTGAAATTTAATTATCTTACATGAATAAAATTAAATGGATTTTTGCATGGTTACATTTCATGTTATACATTAAATGAGATACTAGTCATTTCCATATCACTAATTAGAATATGGAAATTGTCCACAGTAAATCCTTAACTCATCTTCCATCACTTTAACTCTTATAAGTCAAACGACATTGACCAATCTTAACGATTCACCTCAGCCTTTTCATTCACATAAATTTTAACTTATAACGTCATTTAGGAAAATATGATCCTCACATAAGTAGACTTGGTAATCCTAGACACAACACGAAAACAACACGAATAAAACACACGAAGGTGACACGAGCTAAATTTTGATAAAAATTGTATATGAATATGATAAAAGGTAAAAAAGAGGTTTTTTTATTTGGTGCGTCGGCATGAACATAATATTACATGACACGAACACGAATTTTATGTACGAATTGGCAAATCTACCCCTAAGACAGGTATTTAGTATGTAAAACCCCTTGGTCTGGGTATTTAATTTGCAAAGGCCCTGGATTCTAGTATTTCTGATATAAGTCCTTTAACTATGCAATTTAAAAACCTCTAGTTTAAGGTACTTATGTTTATACTAAGTTTTGTTTACCATAATTAGCTATTTATATTGCAAAGTACATTGACAAAGGTAAATAACCATGATTCTTTTACTTGATTCACTTTGATCCTCTACTTAGTTTAGCTCAATTTTGAACACTTTATATTTCTTTCATAACATTTCGAAAAGGTTTACAACAAAAATTTCTACAAAATTCTTCAAATAAAAAAAAACAAAAAACAAAAAAGTAAAAGTTTGCAAGTTTGCCTCATCAATATTAGTCCCTGACCCCTCAAAAGCACCTGATTAGTCATTAATGAGAACTCTAAGGGCAACAGGAGCTTTAACTACAGCTTCCACTTTAGTAGAAGCAAGGTCGGGAAGAGCAAGAACTTCGACTTGAACATTAGCATGAGCAGACTCAAGCTTAGCATCGGCAACACTTTCCACTGTAGCAAACTCAGTCAAAGCAGAGGTTAGGTAAGAGAAGGATCAAAGAAATTGGGAAAGTAGCAATTTTGGACTTCACTAGTACAGACTTGGTCAACAATATCAGTGTCTTCTTCATACTCAACACCCCTTAAGTTGAAAAAATCCAAATCCTCCAAGTCAAGGTCGAGGAATTTCTCCATAATGGTGAATATAGAAAATCTCTCAGGTCAAGTTGTCAAAATGTTGATCGTCAAAAAGACCCTGGCAAGCCTTCTCTAAAGTCTTTTCCACCACCTGCTCGACCATGTGGCTTTAACCTGCCAACTGCACTTCAGCCTCAACCAATCTTTGAGCATCTTCAAAATTTTTAGACTACTCTACAACAAGCTATGTTTGGAATTTAATTTTCAAAGCAACCATAGCTCTATCACGCTTGAGCTTTAAGGATTCGAGGCATGCCATAGCCTCATCCTTAACTTCCACAACAATAATATTCTTTTCTAAAATAGTTGTCTTCTCCTCAAACATCTTGAGGGCATGCTCTGCATTAGCCCTTGAAGCTATGGTAGCCTTCATCTTCTTTTAAGCTATCTAAGATACTTTGTAGCTTTAAGTTTGGTGAGCAATTTGATCACCTAAAGTTGTCATATGCCCTATCATCTTTTATAGAGTTATAATGGTTAATTGAATGAAACACGAAAGTAAAAACATATGAACTTTAGAAAATAACAATAATAATTTAATCACAGGAGCAGTAGCAATCTGAATGGTTTCGATATTTTGCTCAAATTGCTTGTTCAAAAGTAATTGGCTATCACGTAAAAAAACCACGAATCTTGTGAAGTGGAAACCATACTTAGGATTGTGAACAAGCTCACAGAATCAATTGGAAGAGATTACAAATTACGACATATTGAAACTTCAATCTCAAAAACTAATGGTGGGAGAGCAAACCCACTAATGGAAGGTTCCTCTTTAGTAGTTCCCTCTACTTTTAGCCTTACAGAAGAATGGTTCTCAAGAGCATGACCTCCATTAGGAGTTGGTCCTTTTTTACCAACAACAGTAGCAACAGACCCCTTAGCAACATTAGAAGCAACAAGGGGAGGTGAAATTTTTGTGGCTGGAAGAGCCTTGACCTTAGTGTGCACTACCCTAAGATCGTGTCCTCGAGTCGTCAAAGGGGAAAGACTACAATGTGAATGGTTAGGCAGACCACTCCCTTGTCTCCTACCCTAAGAAGACTAAGCAAACTTCTTGGTCTTCAGGTCAGACACATTGAATCTCTTCATTATTGTGAAAACAAGAAAAAAGTTCCTGTTAGCTTCAAATTGCCATATATATTTTGAAATGACAAAAATTTAAGTAAGATTTAATGTTATAATTCATATTGTAAATTTGTCTTATCACACATGATTTTCTCAATCCATTTTCAAGTGAACATATCAAACATTAAGACCATAATTTAATGATACATTCTTATTGGTCTTAATACTTCATAAAATGTTTTGAATATTTTAGAAAATCACTTGATGAATTTTTGGACCATGTTTTCATCAGAGAAAGTCAAGAAAAACTCCCACAAAAATACCAAAATGTTTTGGGTTGTATTAGGATCAAAGACCACATCATTTTTAACCCAAAAAGTGCAGGAAATAGCTTTCTGGAGGCATGGGATCGATCCCTTCAAGGCAGAATGATCCTCAAGCCCAGAATAAGCAATCTAGAAGCTTGGGATCAATCCCCTATGGAAAGGGATCGATCCCTTTGCCCGAAAATAGCCTGTAACGGCTAGTTTTTGTGAGACAACGGTCATATTCAAGTTTTGGCTCCACCCAATGGCTAGAATACATCCAAGGGACTATAAATAAAGGCTTAGAAGCTAAAGAAAGCAAGGGGAACTACTCAGCAACTCCAAAACTCATATTCCTCAAATCCTCAAGCCTCAATAACAAATCAAGAGCTACAAAGTCTCCATCTTCCATCATCACATATCTCTTGTATTGCTTAGCACAAATATTGTATAGGTTTTTCTTTGTGCCTAATTTCTGTAATCATTTATCTACTTAGAGGTCTTCTTTGATTACATCTCTTGTAAACCAAATTATTCCTTGTAAAAGGGGAGGTTTCTCTTTAGCCTTAGAAAAAGAGAGAGGTTTCTCTTTAGCCTTAAAAAAAGAGAGAGGTTTCTCTTTAGCCTAGAAAAAGAGGGAGAAGAGGTTTCTCTTGAGCCTAGAAAAAGAGAGAGGTTTCTCTTGAGCCTACAAAAAGAGGGAGTGTAACACAAATTCAAGGATAGTGAATTTGGGAAAAATCCTTGGGAGCGTCTCCAAGGTAGAGGACGTAGGCAAGTTGCCGAACCTCTATAAATCGCTTGTGTAAATCTCTCTTTCCCTACTCTCTTTACTTGCAATTATATTGTGCTTATTGAATTGAATTTATATTACATGCTTGAGTAGTCTAGAGAACTTAGAAAATATCAATCTAAGCTAAAGAATTTAGAGGAACCGAAAAACGAACCTAAGGTTAGTAAAAATCGATTCACCCCCCTCTCGGTATAGCCTATAGAGCCAACAATTAGTATCAGAGCTTGGGCTCGAGATTAATTTAGACTAACCTCTATCGAGCAAAACGATCTTAAATGGCTCACTTGAATGTAGGCACGCCCCTAGGAGAAGAGGGACACTCATTAGTTAGATCTCCACTCTTCAATGGTGAGAATTACTCCTATTGGAAAATTAGGATGATGTTATTTGTGCAATCCAATTACTATCAAGTGTGGAGAATAATTGTTAATGGCCCTAGAATCCCAATAAAGAAAGTAGATGGAAAAGATGTCCCTAAGAGTGAAGATAAGTGGAACACCAATGACATGAGATTGGCACAATTGAATGCCAAGGCTATGCATACCCTCTTTTGTGCTTTAGGTCCCAATGAGTATAATAGAGTATCCTTATGTGAGAATGCTAAACAAATATGGGATAAACTAGCTATTACACATGAAGGGACAAATCAAGTTAGAGAGACCAAAGTAGGAATGCTCACACATGATTATGAGCTATTTAGGATGAAAGAAAATGAGTCCATTAGCGAAATGTTCACTAGGTTTAATGATATAATTAATGGACTTAAGGCTCTAGGCAAGGCTTATTCCAATGTTGAAATGGTAAAGAAAATTTTGAATAGCTTGCCTAAGTCATGGGAGGCAAAGGTAACCGCAATAGAAGAGTCTAAGGATCCAAATACCTTGTCTCTAGATGAGCTTATGGGCTCCCTACTTACATATGAAATGAAAATGAAAAGAAATGAAGTGCCTTCAAAGAAAGTAGGGGTAGCACTTAAGTCTTCCACTCATGAGGTCCTTGAAGATGATAGTGATGAGAGTGGAAATGAAGAAGAGAAGGAAATGACAATGTTTGCCAAAAGATTTAATAGGTTCATGAGAATGAAAGAAAAAGAAAATAATAGGAGACATCAAAGAAGGGAGTCAAGTAGAACAGAAAAGGACCCTTTAGTGTGTTATGAGTGTAATGAACGGGGTCATACTAAATTAGATTGCCCCTTACTTAAGAAAGAAAAGGATAGGAAACCTAGGAAGAAAGCATTTGTGGCTGCATGGAGCGATAGTGATAGCTCCTATGAGGAAAACATAGATAATGAGGTAGCCTACTCATGCTTTATGGCTATTAGTGACGATGAGGCTAGCTCTAGTTCTAGTGAAAATAATGATTTTACATTTGATGAGTTACAAAATGCTTTTAATGAATTAGCAAATGAATTTCAATGCATGAATTCCAAAATATAAGAAAATCATTGCTAATTTGAAAATAGAAAAGGAAGCCTTGACCAATGTTAAGCTAGAATTAGAGAAGAAACTAGAAGAGGCCAACTTAGAAATAAATGAGTTAAATAAAAAGAATACAAATTTGCATAACTCATTTACTAGGTTTTATATGGGTCAACAAAAGCTAGATCACATGCTTGAGACCCAAAGAGCTTTCTTTGATAAAGATGGGTTAGGTTATAATGCAATACGAAAAGAAACTCATCTAAAGAACTTCCTTGTGAGCAAAAATTCTATGCATAATTTATCTCTCACATGCTCACTTTGCAATAGAATAGGACACTCTTCACAAGCATGCACATATAGAAAAACCACATTTAGAGGAAGAGTAGTTAGAAAAATATAGGTGCCAAAGCATGCTATAAATAATGATGAATTGTGCTTGAAGTGGATCCCAAAAGGATCAAAAATTGTTTGCACTAACTCTCATGGACCCAAGAAAATTTGGGTTCCAAAACATGCTTAAATTGTTTGTTGTAGGAGTGTTAGAGCATGAGAATACAAAGAAGCAATTGAGATCAAATGCTCTACACACCCCCCATGGAGATTGCTTATGCCAATGAAAAAGAGGAAGAGCTTGGAAATCCATCCTTGGCAAGGTCACAACAATCCTTCAAGAAAGGCCTAAGGTGGATTCAACAATTCAAGGCAAAGCATTCTCAAGCAAAAGAGTTTGTAAGCTTAATTCCTTACTCCTTAAAACTATTATTTAATTATTTGTGCTTTGATGAGAAATTTGGTTAATGATTCTTGATGCATTGTGAGTTGAATGATTGAACAAAATGGCATGACAATGATCTTTGAATGTTTGATGAATAGTACTTGATGCATTGAATGAAAAGCATAATTTATGATTTTGAAATGATTATTGGATTTCTGCATTTTGAGCAAGTCTTCTATGTGTTAATAATGTATTTACTTGCCTCAAATTGTCAAATATGTCATACATGAAAAATGTCATGTCATGTGCATTAATGAAGAACTTATATGTTGGAAATCATGGCATAATGTTCACAAGTATGATGATTTGATGTTATATGTGCTTAAAATCTATGTGAACAATTTTGTTTTGGCATATTTGTGGTTTCTAATGCTTTAGTTTTGTCAAAATATGCTTAACTCTCAAAATGACCTCCTTTGAGGCCAAAAATGCATTTTATTGTGTAAATTCTTCCAAAATTGCAAAATCTTTTATAAAATGGTTTTTTATTCATGTTTTTCATTCATACAAGTCCAAAATCATGTTTTACAAATGTTTAAACCCTTACTTGGACTTAAAATACTCAAAAACGAAGTTTTGATACCTCAAAGGTTGGATTTTCTGTCAAAAACTGCAAAAATAGGATGAGGGATCGATCCCTCAATAAGCAGGATCGATCCCCCTTGAGCAGAATGTAGGAAATCTGCATTCTGGAGTTAAGGGATCGATCCCCCAAGCCAGAAAGGGCTTTTCTGCACTTTTTCAACAAAAATTGAGAAGAACTTTTCATTGGTTTAATACTTTCTCTCTTCTCAACTGAAAATTCATTGTTTTAACTCCTTTTTGATGAACTTTAAAATATGAAAAATCATTTTTTATTGATATCATGCCTCAACTCCATCAATTTGTATCATTTCCAACAAATGGTATCACTTTCAACAATCAATATCATTTTTATTGAACTCATAAGTGCAAAATCATTCTTCTTGTTGAAAACATTCATGAATTGCATAAATCTTGAAATAATCTTGAAATATATTTTCAATGAATGCTTAAACATAATTTTTAAGATTTATTTCAATGATTTATGGATATATTTGAGAATTTGATGAACTTGTGCATAATGAATATTTTTTCATTCTTTTTGTTCATCTTAGTCAAGCATGCTTATAGGATTATGTTTCTTAGCTTGACTCACCTACTCCACACTAGGTTTCATGATAATTATACATCTAGTGGAAGAATAATTAAAACTTGACCTTAAGGATTGATTTCAAATGTAAATTCAACAATTGTTATAAGGTCATAATTTTCCTTGGCCTACAATGGGTAATGGTAAATGAATCCTAAATGTTCAAATGCATGAAACTTTATCATCCATGAACTTATATTCTTATGGCCAAATTATTTAAGAACTTAGGCTTTAATGAATCTTCCCTTGCTCATAATTGATTAAGGACTTGAATTGGAAAATGAGCATAGGATTTTTGTACTTGAAACCATGGAAGAAAATGTGTTTGCTTGAATACCTTTATTGTTTGAATCTTCCATATGGTATATGATGAACAAAAAGTTATATTCTCGCAAGTGCACGAATCAAGGTAGTATAACGTGCAAGTACAAGAGTCGATCCCACAGAGATTTGCTAAATTTATTCAATTAAAATTCAACTATTTATGCTCTAAAAATTATAAAAGCCAATAAAAAAAAAATTATCTAAGTATCTAATTAACTAATGGAATTAATTAATCTAATAAAACAAATAAATTCACCAATAGAGAAAAGCCTAGGAATTTGATTTCACCAATACATTGCAATTTTATGTCTTCAATCCTAAAAATCTCAATTCAATTCTAGGGCTCATTCTTCCTAATATATGATTACTCTGTTTGATGGTAGCTATAATCAAGTATTTTTAATCATTAAATTATCTATGATGTGTAGCATAATCTATGATTAAAAACCCATTAAGAATAGAAGAACATCTAACAAGAACCAAATAAATATTCTAGCTTGATGTATGCATCAAATATTTATTCAATCATTCAAGAGAGCTATACATGGCTTAGCATATGATGTGTACCCTTACCATGTCTCAAACAATCAATTAACTTATATTAAAGGTGGCCAATCAATAACATAAATCAAAAGATCTAATTAATCACAATGAATGATACTAGAAATAAGAATTGATCAATTATTTCATAAAGACATAAAATTTGCAAGCAGGCTCAATCAAATTCCTAATAAAAAAAATTAGTTCATGTTTAATCTAGCACAAACCAACAAACTAAATTGAACATTCATGCTTATTAAACACTAGCTAATAATAATAAAAACAATTAACATAATAATGCACTGCAAACAATTAATAAATAATGTACTAAAGCACTTAAGTCAAAAAGGTGGCAGCCTCATCATAACCAAGCTTTATGTGATTGGAGTCAAGCGTGTACAGCAAAGAAATTGTTGCTTTGGTCTTTGTTCAACAACGTGTACAGGTGGTCATGGTTTTATTTCTCACGCCTTAAGATCAACTTCTACCGCCCAAAGAGTCAACAGCAGCTTACGGGTTTGGACTGCTTCCGGTCAGCCACGGTTTGCTCAGCAATTCTGATTCCACGTAGCTACTTTCCTCCACAGCTATTCACGCACTGCCTTGCCACTGGTTCGGTTCTCTCTGGTTCAGCAACACACACGGGTCGGCATCTTCAAGTGGTTGCGATTCCACCAGTCAAGACTTGAGTTCGGCTACTGCTCCAAGCCTCTCCTATACTACGCTTTCTGTTTTCTGATTTTTGTTTTTCTCTTTAGGTTGCTCTCCCTTCTACTCTGCCCCTTCTCTCCTTTTATAATTTTCTTTCTATCATTAAAAATTTCTAGGGTTTCTTTTTAATCAAGCAATAAATCTCAACCCTTTATTTTATTTTAATCCTATGGTCCAAAAGTCTTTAAAACAAATCAGAATTTAATACAACTTCAAACAATATATTTTCCAAAATTTATTCAAATTACATAAATTATTGTTTGATTTCACTCAATAACTTCCAAAATTAATTCCAAATCACTTTCTCTAAATTAATTCACAAGATACATTAAACAATTAATTTTACACAAGAATATAGCAATAAATGTGGTAATAATAATAAAATAATATAACAAATATATTATTATCAAATACCCCCAAACCTACATTTTTGCTAGTCCTCGAGCAAAATTAAAAGAAAATGCACTTGTTTGTGACCTTTAAGAACAAAAGTGAAAACTCAAGGACATCCAAAATTTTCCACTCAAATTTAAGTAAATTCAAATTCCACTTGATTTCCACATATTGCCTCAAGTATACCTCACATCTATAATTCAAATAATTGTTCAAAATACAACTCAGTAATCTTATAATTCAAATGCTAATTAACTCAAATCATGATATCAGATGTGTGTGTGTGATTAGCCAAACTCAAATTCCTTGTCAATACTCAATTAAAATTATGCAACTCATGAATAAATGATGTGATCTCAACTTTTTTTTTTTATTTTAATGACATTCCATAGGCTTGCTCTTCTTACATCTCTCCACTAATGTAGACAATAAAATTACTTAGATCAATAGGTCTTTATTAGCTTATAATGTTTGGCCAAGGTATTGGTTAACAAAGAAAGGGAAGGTAAAAATCAAAACAAGAGAGCTAAAAATGATAAGCACATACTGAATTTTCTCTCTTCCTCTTTTTTTTTTTTTTTTCACTTCCTTTTTCTGTTTTTTTTTTGAACTCCACATATTTATCTCCACAACCCCCAAACCTATCTTTTTCATATATTTGCTTGTGGATGACAATTTCCATGCCACATTTTAAACTCTTTTTTTTTTTTTTACATCACAATGGAGTCAAGGCATGATCCACACAACTTTTTTTTTTTGAACCTCTTCTTTTATTTCTAGCTTGAAAATTTTTCTTGAATCACATCCCCTCAATGACAGATATGTGCATTAAAGCTCTCTTTAAGGTTACATTCATTGTTTTTTTCAGGCTAATTTGGGTAAGGTCAATGAGGTTACAAGAAAATTCGAATGGTGGCTATTCATATGCTTTTGCATATGCCATTCTTTCTATAAGGCTCAATGGAGGTATACTAGTGATTAATTTGTAACATGGCAAACTTGAAAGGCTCAAACGATCCAAAGAATGCCTAAATCATCTCTAAGTCAATCAATTGCCTATGATTTCGCCTCAAGTGTAATAAAACAAGTTCTAGAGTGTCATGCATGATCACTTAATTTCACAAGTTCACATAATCAGTCACTAAGTATCAACAATTCATAAGAGTATGGCTTATGTGCTCAATTGTTCATCAATCATGAAGTGAATAAAATTAACACCAAATCATTTAATTACCTAAGTATGCATTTCTCACAATCACTTGACCATAGTAAAATTCTCTCATATTCATCATAGGCTAGTGAAAAATCATAGTGAAAAAGAAAAAGATAAATCCAAGTAAAATTTTTTTTTTAATTTTAATTTTTTTTTAATTTTTTTTTTAACTTTTTTTTTTACTTTTGTTTTTTTTTTTCAAATTTTTTTTAAAAAATAAACTAAACAGACATAACTAAACCACACCCCCAAACCTAAATCAAACTTTGTCCTCAAAGTTGAAAAACAAATATTAATAAAAGTGTAGGAATGTGCACACTAAAAAAAATAAAATAAAATAAAATAAAAAAATGAAGAATTGTACCTAGTTGGGTTGCCTCCCAACAAGCGCTTTATTTAACGTCTAGGCAAGACGAACTGCTTGGTCTAAGACTTCTCCAAATCAACGAAATCCACTATCTGGCCCTTTGGAGTGCCTTCCAAATATGGCTTCAATCTATGCCCATTCACCTTGAAACTAGCTCCTGTTTTCATGTTCTCAATCTCAACTGCACCATACGAAAACACCTTCCGCACCAAAAATGGTCCACACCACCTTGACTGCAACTTTCCTGGAAAGAGACGCAAACGTGAATCATAAAGTAAAACTTTCATACCTTGTTTGAATTCTTTCCGGAGAATAGATTTGTCATGGTAGAGCTTTGTTTTCTCCTTGTAAATCTTTGCATTCTCATAGGCTTCATTCCGAATCTCATCTAACTCATTCAATTGGAGCTTCCTATTTTCACCAGCTTTGTCCATATCAAAATTCAATTGCTTGATCGCCCAATATGCCCGATGCTCCAATTCTACCGGTAAATGGCATGCTTTTCCAAAAACAAGCCGGTAAGGGCTCATTCCAATTGGAGTTTTGTAAGCTGTTCTGTAAGCCCATAGAGCATCATTTAACTTTACTGCCCAATCATTCCTCTTCGTGTTCACCATCCTTTCTAAGATTGACTTTATGTGCCTATTGCTCACTTCAACTTGTCCTGAAGTCTGCGGGTGATAAGACATAGCTACTCGATGGGTGATGTTGTACTTCTTCAGAACTGCTGCAAAAATTTTATTACAAAAGTGAGTTCCCCTATCACTAATAATAGCTCTAGGAGTACCAAATCTTGTAAAAATCATGTCTTTCAAAAAACTATGTACAATCTTACCATCATTAGTCCTAGTAGCTATTGCCTCAATCCACTTAGAAACATAATCAACAGCAACAAGAATATAATTATATCCAAAAGATGTAATAAAAGGTCCCATGAAATCAATACCCCACACATCAAAAAGTTGAATTACTAAGTTACCTGTGAGTGGCATCTCATTCCTTTTGCTTATATTACCTGTTCGTTGACATCTATCACACTTAGCACAAAATGAATTTGCATCCTTGAACAAAGTTGGCCAAAAGAATCCGGATTGCAACACCTTAAGTGCTGTTTTCTTACCACTATAATGTCCTCCACAATTCAATGTATGACAGTGGTTCAAAATATTGAGTTGCTCACCTTCAGGGACACAACGCCTAATAATCTGATCAGGACAATGTTTGAATAGATATGGATCATCCCAAAAATAATGCTTCACTGTGGACAAAAATCTTTTCTTTTCCTGTGAAGTTAAATCAGGATTAAAAATACCACAAGCCAAATAGTTCACAATATCAGCATACCAAGGCTCTTTTCCATGCACTGAGAATAACTGTTCATCAGGAAAAGTTTCATTAATGAGAATAGCATCATCCCCATGACACTTTTCAAGCTCAGTCACTTCAGTAAGTCGAGATAAGTGATCAGCCACTACATTTTCACTTCCCTTTTTATCCCTAATTGTCAAGTCAAACTCTTGCAAAAGTAACATCCACCTAATCAATCTAGGTTTAGCATCCTTCTTTGTAAGCAAATATTTAAGAGCAGCATGGTCAGAATAAACAATCACCTTAGAGCCAATCAAATACGAGCGAAACTTTTCTAAAGCAAAAACAATTGCTAAAAACTCCTTTTCAGTAGTAGAATAATTCATTTGAGCATCATTTAAAGTTCTACTCGCATAATGAATAACATGAGGCAAATTATTTATTCTTTGTCCTAAAACAGCACCAATAGCATAATCTGAAGCATCACACATCAATTCAAAAGGAATAGACCAATCAGGTGCTACAAGAACAGGTGCAGTTGTTAGTTTTTCTTTCAAAGTATTAAAAGCATCAAGGCAAGATTTGTCAAAATTAAACACATGATCTTTAGCCAACAAGTTACATAAAGGCCTACAAATCTTAGAGAAATCTTTAATAAAACGCCTATAAAAACCTGCATGACCAAGAAAACTCCGCACACCCTTGACAGAAGTAGGGGGCGGTAACTTTGCAATGATATCAATTTTTGCCTTATCTACTTCAATACCTCTACTAGAAATAACATGTCCTAAAACAATTCCTTGTTTGACTAAGAAATGACATTTTTCCCAACTCAATGTCAAATTTGTCTCCACACATCTTTTAAGCACTAAGGTTAAATTATCAAGGCAATTATCAAATGAATCACCAAAAACAGAAAAATCATCCATAAATACCTCAATAAACCTTTCAATCATGTCAGAGAAAATTGACATCATGCATCGTTGGAAAGTTGCTGGGGCATTGCAAAGCCCGAATGGCATTCTACGATAAGCAAAAGTACCAAATGGGCAAGTGAATGTTGTCTTTTCTTGATCCTCTGGTGCAATAGGGATTTGGTTGTAACCTGAAAAACCATCAAGAAAACAATAGTAAGCATGGCCAGCCAACCGTTCAAGCATTTGATCAATAAAAGGAAGAGGAAAGTGGTCCTTTTTAGTTGCAGCATTGAGCTTGCGGTAATCAATACACATTCTCCATCCTGTTGTTGTCCTTGTTGGCACCAACTCATCATCGTCATTCTTTACAACCGTAATACCTGATTTCTTTGGCACTACATGGACAGGACTCACCCATTTACTATCAGATATCGGGTAAATAATACCTGCATCAAGCAACTTAAGCACCTCAGCCCTTACTACCTCTTTCATGTTCGGATTCAATCTTCTTTGGGTCTCCCTTGTAGGTTTTGCATCATCCTCCAACAAAATCCTATGCATGCACATGGTTGGGCTAATCCCTTTAATATCAGCTAAGGTCCATCCTATGGCTGTTCTATGCTCTCTCAAAATACTCAACAGTTTATTCTCTTCCATTGTGGTAAGATCAGCAGCAATAATGACCGGAAGAGTTTTATTTTCACCAAGGAAAGCATATTTAAGAGTAGGTGGCAATTGTTTCAATTCTAGCTTGGGTGGGGAAATAATTGAAGGGGCTAGCTGTGGGTTAAAATGCCCTAAAGACTCACTAGGAATATTTGTAGGGACTTGTGGCATTGCACTGTCTAATGCTACTGTGAATTCCACCACCTCCTCATCATCCTCTCCACAATCCTCTCCAATCAGGGCTAGCTCCAATTTGTCCTTTGTTTGATCCTGCACAAAATTAGAGACAACAACTGAGTCCAAAATATCAACTGAGAAACAATCATTTGAATCTGTAGGCAATTTTAAAGAATTAAAAACAGAAAATTCCACAGTCTCATCTAAGACTGTCATGGTTAATTTCCCATTTTGAACATCAATGATTGTCTTTGCTGTAGCCATGAATGGACGTCCAAGCAAAATGGGTAGCTCATGCTCATTCTTTGATTGTCTCTCCATGTCCAAAACTACAAAATCAACAGGAATAATTAGTTTGTCAATTTGGACTAAAATATCCTCCACAATGCCTCTAGGATATCTAATTGAACGATCAGCAAGTTGTAGAGACATTGTAGTAGGTTTTAGCTCTCCTAACCCTAACTGCAAATAAACAGAATAAGGCATTAAATTAATGCTTGCACCCAAATCCAACATTGCCTTTTCCGTTTTTGAACCTCCTACAGTAATGTTGATGTTAAAGCTCCCAGGATCTTTTAATTTAGGTGGCAAATTACTTTGAAGCACAGCACTTACCGTTTCCGAAACCATTACCTTTTCGTTTGGCTCATACTTACGCTTGTGAGTATTCAATTCCTTCAAGAACTTTGCATAAGATGGCATGTTCCTAATCATATCAAGCAAAGGTAAGTTCACATTAACTTTAGACAAAATATCATATATTTCAGAAAATGACTTATCCAATTTGCTTTTCTTGAGTCTGCTTGGAAATGGAATAGGAGGAATATAGGGGTGTTGAGCCTTGTGTAACTTAGGAGTTTCACAAGATGGACTGGGCTCCTCACTTTGACTGGGCTCCTCAATATCCTTCTTTTTGCCACCACTTGGACTTTTCTCTTTTTGCTTCTCCTTTGCAACCTCTTCACCTGCAGGTAAGGTTAAACTTTCATCAGATTTATCATTCATTTTATTATCAAATACCTTACCGTTTCTTAGAATAGCAATCGCTTTGGCTTGCTCGGGCTGGCTTGGAAATTTTCCAGGAACATGGCCTTGCAATGCCTCTGCAATTTGCCCCACTTGGACTTCCAATTTTCGCAAAGAAGCCTCTTGTTGTTGGAATCGCTGTTCATTGCTCTGTTGGTTACTTTGACAAACTTCTATGAAGTTTTGCAAAGTATCCTCTAAAGCTGGCCTCCGCGATTGGAAAGAAGAGCTTGCTTGATTCTGGTTTTGGTTGTTACTCCATGAAAAATTAGGATGATTTCTCCAACCCGAGTTGTAAGTATTTGAAAAAGGATCATTCCTCACCCGTGGGTTGTGAGAGTTCATCATATTGGCTTGCTCAACAAAATCTGGGAATTTTTCACTAGAAGGACAAGCATTAGTAACATGACCATGAATCCCACAAATTCCACATACCTCATTAGACACTGGCATTCTTTGACCCATCATCATAGCACACATAGACTTCATTTGCTTGGTTAATTCTGAAACCTGCATTGCCAACTCAGTGTTAGTGTTAATCTCATAAAGACCTCTAGGTTTACCTCTAACACTCTTTTGTTGTGAATTAGCACCAAGCATCTCATATAGCTCGTAGGTCTCTTGTGCAGTCTTTTCTCCCATGGCACCTCCAGCAGCATTATCAACCATAGCTTGACAAGCTTGAGTTAGTCCATCATAAAAAAATTGATTTTGCAATTCTAATGGGTACCGATGATGTGGACATTGTATCAAAAGCAACTTAAAGCGTTCCCAAGCTTCATGGAATGCCTCACCATCTGCTTGTGTGAATGTTGCAATTTTACCCCTCAATTCAGTGGTCTTAGCATGTGAGTAGAACTTACCTATGAACTTATTGTACACTGCATCCCATGTGGTAAGTGAAGCTGGGGTTATAGACATGAACCATGTCTTTGCCGCATCCTTCAAGGTGTAGGGAAAACATCTCATTCGTAATTGGTCCTCAGTCAATCCCTGCAAAGGAAAAGTTTGAACAGTTGCATAAAAATCACGAATGAATGTTAAAGGATCTTCAATAGCAGCACCATGAAAAGAAGGAAGCATATTAAAATGAATATTCTTAAGCTCATAGTTCCTGGCTGCATCATTGAGAACAATGCATGATGGTGATGTCCCCACAGTAGGACGTGCAAACTCCTTCATAGGACGATTTTGAACACGATTCTGAACTTGATTTTCAGCTTGATTCCCCACTTGTAACTCCATGTTCATTTCAACTAGTTCCTCTTGTTGTGCCTTTGCTTTCCTACCGATTCTGTCAATTTGATCGTTGATGGGCACTATCTCTTGACCAAGTGATCGTCGTCCTTGCATCCACTACCTAAAGAAAGAAAAAAAAAATTAACTAAATTAGTAAGCTAAAAAGAAAAATAATAAAAGAAAAACACACGTAGTTAAATAAAATTGAATAAACTTAAGACAAATCCCCGGCAACGGCGCCAAAAACTTGATGAACAAAAAGTTATATTCTCGCAAGTGCACGAATCAAGGTAGTATAACGTGCAAGTACAAGAGTCGATCCCACAGAGATTTGCTAAATTTATTCAATTAAAATTCAACTATTTATGCTCTAAAAATTATAAAAGCCAATAAAAAAAATTATCTAAGTATCTAATTAACTAATGGAATTAATTAATCTAATAAAACAAATAAATTCACCAATAGAGAAAAGCCTAGGAATTTGATTTCACCAATACATTGCAATTTTATGTCTTCAATCCTAAAAATCTCAATTCAATTCTAGGGCTCATTCTTCCTAATATATGATTACTCTGTTTGATGGTAGCTATAATCAAGTATTTTTAATCATTAAATTATCTATGATGTGTAGCATAATCTATGATTAAAAACCCATTAAGAATAGAAGAACATCTAACAAGAACCAAATAAATATTCTAGCTTGATGTATGCATCAAATATTTATTCAATCATTCAAGAGAGCTATACATGGCTTAGCATATGATGTGTACCCTTACCATGTCTCAAACAATCAATTAACTTATATTAAAGGTGGCCAATCAATAACATAAATCAAAAGATCTAATTAATCACAATGAATGATACTAGAAATAAGAATTGATCAATTATTTCATAAAGACATAAAATTTGCAAGCAGGCTCAATCAAATTCCTAATAAAAAAATTAGTTCATGTTTAATCTAGCACAAACCAACAAACTAAATTGAACATTCATGCTTATTAAACACTAGCTAATAATAATAAAAACAATTAACATAATAATGCACTGCAAACAATTAATAAATAATGTACTAAAGCACTTAAGTCAAAAAGGTGGCAGCCTCATCATAACCAAGCTTTATGTGATTGGAGTCAAGCGTGTACAGCAAAGAAATTGTTGCTTTGGTCTTTGTTCAACAACGTGTACAGGTGGTCATGGTTTTATTTCTCACGCCTTAAGATCAACTTCTACCGCCCAAAGAGTCAACAGCAGCTTACGGGTTTGGACTGCTTCCGGTCAGCCACGGTTTGCTCAGCAATTCTGATTCCACGTAGCTACTTTCCTCCACAGCTATTCACGCACTGCCTTGCCACTGGTTCGGTTCTCTCTGGTTCAGCAACACACACGGGTCGGCATCTTCAAGTGGTTGCGATTCCACCAGTCAAGACTTGAGTTCGGCTACTGCTCCAAGCCTCTCCTATACTACGCTTTCTGTTTTCTGATTTTTGTTTTTCTCTTTAGGTTGCTCTCCCTTCTACTCTGCCCCTTCTCTCCTTTTATAATTTTCTTTCTATCATTAAAAATTTCTAGGGTTTCTTTTTAATCAAGCAATAAATCTCAACCCTTTATTTTATTTTAATCCTATGGTCCAAAAGTCTTTAAAACAAATCAGAATTTAATACAACTTCAAACAATATATTTTCCAAAATTTATTCAAATTACATAAATTATTGTTTGATTTCACTCAATAACTTCCAAAATTAATTCCAAATCACTTTCTCTAAATTAATTCACAAGATACATTAAACAATTAATTTTACACAAGAATATAGCAATAAATGTGGTAATAAATAATAAAATAATATAACAAATATATTATTATCAGTATAACTTTGTGAATATGAATATGGATTAATACTTTATGATAGTATGCTAATGTTTAATTAATCCATATGCATATTTGATGATGTGTGATTGTGTTCTTACATATTTAGAATGATTATTTTCTTGACATGAACACACTACACATAGATATTGGATTCATGCAAAATACCTAAGTCAACCATTAGTAACAATTGGTATTTAGATTGAAATAACAATTAGTATCATTGGCAACCATATTTTCAATAATCGGTAAGCCAAATCTAAATTGCCAATTGATATGAGCTTTAAATTGACAATTCTTCTTGTGCTCTTTAGTTTGAAATGACAAATAGAGAAGAATTCTATTAGGATATTTTTGCATGAAACTCTTGTGTGCTAGAATTTGAAGTTAATTGCTATATGTTTTGATTCTATGCACACTCTTGCTTAAACATGATTTATGAGCTCATGCATATGATATGTCATCTAATTTTAGCTCATAATCATGTTGTCTTGCCATGCACCTTAGTTGGACTTTAGAGAACAATTGATACACTTAGATGCTTAATAGGATTGAAATAAGCAAGTCATAGACCTTAGTAGATATTTATACTCAACTTGCTTCATTTCTTACCAATTGAGAACTTATTGCAAAATTATTTATAAACAATTGGTTTAGGATCATAAGTCATATTCTTTGCTGAATATTTCATACTCTTTGTGAATATTGACTTATTTATTTGTGCTATGAGTCCCATGTACTAACATGTTTGCTGTTGGATGGAGCATATTTTTTTATCTCTTCTCACATAGCCATGATTTTAGGGGGAGCACATTTTTTATTATTTTTCTTTCTTTTTGCTATGACAAAAAGGGGGAGAGATAGATATTAAAAGGAAGAGATATTAAAGGGGAGAGATAATGGGGGAGAAATAGTTTGAAAATTCATTTTCAAAACCCATGCTTATATTAAGGGGGAGCTTTATAAAATCCTGCTTTATTTGAAGGGGAGTATTTTATTTAAGAATTTTCAAAGCAAATTTACATTAAGTTTTGTCATATCAAAAAGGGGGAGATTGTTAGCTTTAAATTGCCATATATATTTTGAAATGACAAAAACTTAAGTAAGATTTAATATTATAATTCATATTGTAAATTTGTCTTATCACACATGATTTTCTCAATCCATTTTCAAGTGAATATATCAAACATTAAGACCATAATTTAATGATACATCCTTATTGGTCTTAATACTTCATAAAATGTTTTGAATATTTTAGAAAATCACTTGATGAATTTTTGGACCATGTTTTCATCAGAGAAAGTCAAGAAAAACTCTCACAAAAATACCTAAATGTTTTGGGTTGTATTAGGATCAAAGACCACATCATTTTTAACCCAAAAAGTGCAGGAAATAGCTTTCTGGAGGCATGGGATCGATCCCTTAAGGGAAGGGATCGATCCCTTCAAGGCAGAATGATCCTCAAGCCTAGAATAAGCAATCTAGAAGCTTGGGATCGATCCCCTATGGAAAGGGATCGATCCTTTTGCTCGAAAATAGCCTGTAACGACTAGTTTTTGTGAGACAACGATCATATTCAAGTTTTGGCTCCACCCAACGGCTAGAATACACCCAAGGGACTATAAATAGAGGCTTAGAAGCTAAAGAAAGCAAGGGGAACTACTCAGCAACTCCAAAACTCATATTCCTCAAATCCTCAAGCCTCAATAACAAATCAAGAGCTACAAAGTCTTCATCTTCCATCATTCACATATCTCTTGTATTGCTTAGCACAAATATTGTATAGGTTTTTCTTTGTGCCTAATTTCTGTAATCATTTACCTACTTAGAGGTCTTCTTTGATTACATCTCTTGTAAACCAAATCATTCCTTGTAAAAGGGGAGGTTTCTCTTTAGCCTTAGAAAAAGAGGGAGGTTTCTCTTTAGCCTAGAAAAAGAGGGAGAAGAGGTTTCTCTTGAGCCTAGAAAAAGAGAGAGGTTTCTCTTGAGCCTGCAAAAAGAGGGAGTGTAACACAAATTCAAGGATAGTGAATTTGGGAAAAATCCTTGGGAGCGTCTCCAAGGTAGAGGACGTAGGCAAGTTGCCGAACCTCTATAAATCGCTTGTGTAAATCTCTCTTTCCCTACTCTCTTTACTTGCAATTATATTGTGCTTATTGAATTGAATTTATATTGCATGCTTGAGTAGTCTAGAGAACTTAGAAAATATCAATCTAAGCTAAAGAATTTAGAGGAACCGAAAAACGAACCTAAGGTTAGTAAAAACCGATTCACCCCCTCTCTCGGTATAGCCTATAGAGCCAACAGTTCCTAAGAAGATTGATTGCAAATAAAACCAGTTAGAAAAAATAAAGAATAAAATACCTTGAGGCTCGCTCTTTGACTCATCTGAGCTCTTGTCCCTAAGAGTATGACAAGCTAAACCAATTCAACAACTAGACCTAATCGTCTGAGCCCCACTACAAGGTACAGTAGGTTTATTATTCCTATAGTGAAGAGGTGAAAGGTTACAAGGATCATAAGGGGAAATTCAGGCCAATATATTGACACCTAGGTGATGTTGTTTACAACATAACATCACTCTTAACTTGCACTTGATCTATCCTACGTGCAAGAACTACATTTGTTTCAATCAGCTCAAACACCTTGTTCACCCAATGATTCACTATATGCTAAGTAACATCTACCTTGAAACCGTCCTGTTGATGAATAGATAAGAAATGGTCATGCCAATCTTTGGCATAACTAGGAAGGTCTACCACTAGTAGGTGATTTTTAACTTGGAAATGATACCAACCTGAGCTAACTGTATGCCTAAGAAAGTAGTACTGCCTAGAAATCCTAGAGAAAGGCTTTATTTAGACATTTCAAAACGTAGTGTAAAATACAACAGTAATTTCCAAGTTGTTGTAGTCATTTAGCACATTTATAAAAAAAAAGCCTTTCTAAAGAGAGGCCACATGGAATGAGCCTTATCTTCCCCGTTCACTTTACTACTGTGCTAACATGACTTCCCCTAAGAGGTACTCTAATGATGGTATCATTGAATCAAAAATCACCAACCTTAATCAACCTCTCATTGATTGGGTGTCGATTGACCAACCACCCAACCACTAATCACCATATTTGACATCGGCTAAACTCCTAGAAGACATAATGGAAAGAAAGAGAGTGAACAATGAACTTACTTAGAGAGTAGGGAGAAATCTACAAAAATTGCAAGAAAAACGGAGCAACAATGTTTTTCTAAGACAAAGAGGAACTATAGTAAGTGAAAATGGTTGCAACATTGTGTAGAGAGAGAAATTTATAGATAATGGATGAGGACTAAAAAGACACACTGTCACTAGTCACCAATTAGCATACACCACATGGAGTAAGCAGGAATTGACTATGCAATATATAGTATGTCCCTTCAGCCTAGGCCACGGCAAAAGCCAACCATTGTAGGTATGGAAACGTCAAAATTGGTATAAATTTTCAAAATTTTGAAATTTAAAATTCCCTCCAGGATTCTTAAAATGCAAAAAGCTTGTAAAATTAGACATGGAACATTTGGATAAAAGAGGTAATCACAACATAAGGCGAGCAAATAAGGGAAACGTAAGTAGAGAATATTTTATCAAGTAGATTAGGGCAACCTAAGTAGAAAGATTATTTCGAGCACCAATCACTTTAAAATTGGAACTAACCGGAGAGACATTATGTTACTAACCAAATGCATTGGATCTTAAGAACAGAGTCCAATTAGCCCAATAACCCTTGAAAATATGATATATATATATATATAAAAAAGAGGGCCCAGCACGACCAAGGGTGGTCACAGCGAGCTCTGACCATTCTGAAAAAAAGAATGTGGGGTGAGTGATTACAAAACTACTCAGTAACCGACTAAATAGTAGAGCTGGTTATGGGCCGGACCGGGCCGGTTTCGAACCGGTTTTCACCGGTTCCGGCCCTAACCACAGAAGAACAGGTCTGAACCAGTAGTAAACCGGTCCGAACCTATATTATTAAAGAGGCGAACCGGCCCGGTTCGTTGGACCGGTTCGGTCCATTTTTTTCATTTAAAATTTTTATTTTTTGACATTTATATTAATTTATTTTAATATATATTAATATATTTTAATAATTTAATCTAATAAATTTATTTTTATACTAAATAATGTTAATAATTTAATTTAACAATAATTTATTATAAAGTTATATTATAATTTATTTAATTAATGTAATAATAATGTAAAAATAAACTACTATAAAATTATCTAATAAAATTATTGTTATAACAAAATAAAGTTATATTATGAATATAATATTATAATAAAGTTATTATGATAAAATGATATTTGATTCAAAATACAAATAATGATATTATGAATATTATTATTATATTCATTTTGCAATATCATTTTGCATATCTTTATTTATGTTCATTTATTATATTCATTTTGCATTTAAAATAATTTATTATATTTGAAATATCATTTACTTAATTTTTATTCATTTATTTATTTATTCATTTATTTAATATGTTTTTAAAATATTAATTCATTTTGTATTTTAAATATTTATTTATTTTAAACATAGATAAGTATAACATTAATTAATTTGATATGTAATAATAATAACAACAACAACAACAACAACAACAACAACAACAACAACAAAGGAGAAAAAGGAGAGAGTAGGAGACCAAAGATTTTTTACGTGGAAAACCCCTTCAAAAGTTAGAAGGGTAAAAACCACGGGACCGTAGTCCATAAAAATATTCACTATGACTAAACTTATTTACAATTTTACATACAATTTACAAAAAAAAAAAATTATTCTCTACTCTTCATAATTTATACGGATTGCCTTGAAAATTTCTTCCTCCTCTTCTGAATTATTATCAGCGAATTCATTGACCATTCCAAGTTCGACATTGCGTGATTCCGCATCAAATCAATCTTTAAGGCGTGTTAACATGCATAATGAATCCGGATTAAGAGTGGTTCGATGGTCTCCAATAATTCTTCCACACGTCGAGAATGCGGATTCCGAAGTAACAGAAGAAACTTGCACCGCAAAAACATCTCGAGCCATGGAAGCTAAAACTGGAAATTGTTTTTGGTTTTCTTTCCACCATTGGGGAAGATCAAAGTTTTCATTTACAGAAAAATCTTGGCTTAAGAAAAATCTTAGCTCATTGAAGCTAGAACTTCTTCGAGTTGTTGATCCCGATCCCGATCCGCTCGGTTTTCCTTTTAACTTCATTCTCTTCTTTGCTGCTTCCTTAATTACGTTTAAAATTCCTTTTCCTTTTTTGCTACTTTCAGTTTCTTCGTATGAATCTTCTTCTCCTCGATTAAAGTTGAATTGCTCCCTTTCTGTTTCATAAACATTAAACAATTCTCGAAAAAGATTGTTAATTGAGGACTTTTGATCCTCAATAGAATCAAGACCAAGAAATTCTTTATAACAATCAAAAAAAATTTCTATATTTACCTCACCTTGACTAGGATCTAGTAAAGTTGCAGTACAATAAATAGGAGGAATTATTTCCCAATATTTTTAAAATTTTTCCTCCATATCATATACAAAAGAACTTAAAGTTTCATGATTCCTAAATTTTACAAATTTGTCAAACATTGTGTAGATAATAGGAACAAAATACGGTGTAGTTGGATAAAATTGAGTTGAAAATCTTTCAGTTGCATCTTTAAAAGTAGATAATAAATCAACACAATATTCAATAAAAGTTCAATCTTCTTCAAAAAGTACTAAATGTGTGCTACTTGTATAATTGTTATAAAATGGAGTAACAAGTTCTTTATAAGGTAAAATTGAAGAAAGCAAACGATGAAGTAAATTCCATCTTGGAAAGTGGAAACGCTTTAACAGGTATATTATTTGTTATACAAATTTGCTTCCATTCACGTTTATTACTTGGTGTGCGAATCTATTTTGCTAAAATTTTAATTTTATCAATTAGACCTATGCCAGTACCAGTACCATTAGAACTAAAACCATTTTGAACACATAAATTTATAATATGACATGCACATCTTGCATGAAAAAATATGCCTTGCATAACAGGGTTTAAACTTTTAATTAAATGAGGAATAGCTGCAGTATTACTCGAAGCATTATCAAAAGTAATAGCAAAAACTTTATTATTTTCTAGTCCATATAATTTACAAACTTTAGTAATATATTTATGAATAGTATATGAATTATGTGCTTCTTCTATTACATCTAAAGATAAAATTCGTTTTTGCATGGACCAATCTTCATCTATCCAATGACAAGTTATAACAAGATAACTTATACCATTAGTACTAGTCCATATATCACTAGTTAAACTAACCCTAGATGAAATATTACTAAGTTTATCAATTAAAGCTTGTTTATATTCTTTAAACATATCCATGCAATCTCTTTTTAATGTATGTCTAGAAATAGATTTATATGCGGGTTGTAAATAGTTACAAACAAATTCTAAATATCCTGTTTTTTCACAAATTGTGAATGGTTGTTCAGTTTTAATTACAAATCTAACTAAACCACGTCTAGCTTGAACATTATCAAAAATAAAATTTTTTCCACCATCACGTGTATTAATTTGAGATTGTTTACCTTCTAAAATTTCATTTTCTTCGGCATCAGGATTAATTTTATGTGCAGTAATTAAATGTCTTTTATACGTACCTGTACCGCCAGCACCTCCACCGAACTTATAAGAGTAAACGCCTTGGCACAATTTACAGATAGCACAATATTTGTTCGTCTCACCTTCTTTTGCTACAATATCGAAATACTCCCATACCCTGATCGTTTTTTTTCGACTAAACTTCAGCCTTGATGATGTAGCAGCAGTGGTGGCAGCTGATGATTGTGTTTGAGCATGACCTCCACGTCGATCACGACCAACCGATGGCGCCGCCAAAGGAAGCTCCTCCTCCAGATGAATATCGGGTTCGATTTCATTAAATGATTCGTCACCCAAATTAGGAATTTCAGTGGAACCAAAAGGTCGAGAAACAGAGCATGAACGACAAAAGAAATTTGACATTTTTATATTTTTTGAAAACAAATATATGTTAAGAATAAAAAAAATAGATGTATGATATATATAATATATTGGAATTTGGAAATTGAAACTTGAAAATTAAAAGTAAAATTTGCAAAATTATAAAATAAAAAGAAAAATGAAATTTAGAAAGAAAATGATGAGATTATAAATTTGGAATAAAAGATATATATAATATATTAGAATTTGAAAATTAAAAGTAAAATTTGCAAAATTATAAAATAAAAAGAAAAATAAAATTTAAAAAGAAAATGATGAGATTATTGATAGGATGATATTTTGCAAATTTTATATGTGCTAATATATTTGCTTTATTGATATTTTATGCCTAAAAGAGCTAACTAATGTTTATTTTATGTTTTAGGTATTAAATATCAAAGTTGGAATAAAAAGAAGCTAAAAAGAGCAAAGTGCAGTATTTTCTGTCCAGCTTGAAAGATTGACGTTTTTGACCAATTTAACGACCTGATCTCAAGAAGTGGCCTTCATGGAAGTTGTAGAGGACTTCTCAAGGTTTCCAGAATGCACAAGATCGCAAAAATCGGAGTTCATTTGGTGGGTCAAACGTCTGGACAAAATCAGTACGAAATTCTGGGCAGAAAAACGGGATTGAGAAGAAATTCCAACTAAGCAAGTTCAAGACAAGATTTTGTTGAGACAAGATAATTTCTTAATTTTATTATGTCTTAGATCTGTAATTAATTAATAAAATAGGGCTTAGGAATTTTACTTAGAAAGTAATTGTAAAAAGATGATGAGATAAAGGTAAGAGTTTGACTAGTCAAATTACTTGTTTCCCAAGTAAACTCTTATCTGAATCCCACATTGCTTAGGAAAGTCTTTTAAACTCTTCCTTAGGCTTATATAAAGAGCACAAGGCTCTCATAAACATCATCTCTCTTATCCCTCACATCCTTTTTATCCCTCTTCCCTCTTTTAGTCTTGTAGGATTTTCTTTAGGGTTTTTAATAAAATTTTATTTTTTTCTTTATTTTTAATTAGTTGCTGATTTCTTTATTATTTTTAATTCTGATTTTGTTTTCTTTATTTAAATTAATATTGTTTGTGTGTTTTTGCTTACTAGTTTATAATCTTGATTAGTAATTCTGATTTTATATTATTAAAGATTGCTTCTTTGATTGTTTCTTGCATGATATTTGTAATCTTTATAATATATAACTTGAATTTTATGATCTTGAATATGTCTAGTGAGTAGTTTTCTTATTCAGTTATGAGGTAAATTCATTGTTCTTGGGAAAAAGAATGTTGTGAGATTTTGAGCTTATAATATAATTGTTGATTAAGTATCCAAGATTCTCTGAGCACATTTGCATGATTATTTGCTTGATTAGATGGTAGGGCCCACTATTTAATTTAATTGAATAATCTACTGCCAGATTAAAAACATAAGTCCGTAATTGCTTATGGAGTTAATCACTAGGGATGGAGGAGAATTGAGGTTTAGATTAAATGAACCGAGCTTATGTGTTTGTTATCTAATGTCAACCTATATCTTTTTTGTTGTTAATGCTGCTACAACTTATATCTAGAGAGCTTGTTCTAGGTAGGTTAAGTAGTTAGAGATTAGTTAAAGAGCTTGTTTTAACTAACGACTCAGTAAGGGAAGATGGTGTAACAGAGCTTGTTGTTATGCTACGGTTGACTATTTAATTGACAATAATATTTTGTAATCAATGATCAACATCTAAATCCAAGAATAATTAATTACCTTGTAACTGAAGCTTTTTCATATTTGTTTTTGATATTTAATAATCCTTGCTTTCTCTCTTTTAGGCATAGCTTACAAAACTCCAAAACCCCAAAATTTCTTATTTCCGTAAAACTTAAGATTAGATTTTTAATTTAATAATTAACTTAAATAATTCAGTCTCTGTGGGTTCGACCCTTACTCTGCTATCTACATAGTAGAGTTAGGAAGTTTTATTTTTTGGTGACTGACGACACTCATCAATTATAAATTTGGAATAAGGGAATTTGAG
Source organism: Heritiera littoralis (assembly GCA_031772115.1). NCBI lineage: Eukaryota > Viridiplantae > Streptophyta > Magnoliopsida > Malvales > Malvaceae > Heritiera > Heritiera littoralis. Next base: position 1,066,451 of record JAPDPK010000157.1, read on the forward strand.
TGAATATTGAGAGAGTATGTGAGTGAATATTGAGAGAGTATGTGAGTGAAGAGAATAAGAGTAGATGAATATAGATAGTAGGTAGATTTGAGAGAAAATATAGAAGAAATGTAAAGAAAAATAGAAGATAGAAGAAGTATTTATAGAAAAAAATTAGAATAAAAAAATTTAAAAAAAAATTAAAAAAAAAAAGATTGATGGGCAACGGCCATCAAAGAGGCAAGTCACAGAATTGAATCAAGGCTGCGCTGTGCATTGGCAACCTTTTTTTTTATTATTTTTTTGAACCGAACCGGAACCGTCCGGTTCCGATCCTTAATGGACCGGGCCCGCCCTAATAATCTAAAACCGGCCCAGCTCGGTAACATACTGGGCTGGGCCGGTTCCGAACCGGTACAATACCGGTTCATATTATGGGCCGGATTAACCCGATCCGATTACGAATCGGGTCGGGCTAATCCGGCCCATTAAGCAGCTCTACTAAATAGTACAGTGGCAAGGAGTGGCCCCCATCCCTGCATATAACCACTCACTCATGCATGCCTTGTGCATGAGAGATGTAATTTGCATAAAAGAGAGAATCATTTTGTAAAAAGGAGACCTTAAGCAAAAGTATGAACATTCTTTTATACTCTTATACTCTCTTGAGTTGTATCCAAACTCTCTAAAACATTCTTACAGACTTGACATCTGAGTAAGTCTCACTAAGAACAATCCTGGTGAACCTTTTGCTTTACAAGTTGATCCAAAAAGAAAAATGTTAATCCTCAATCAATAAGCCCGCAACCTTTTTTATATCAACAGCCTTGACCACATACTACAACTAACAATTTGGTTTCCTTGCTATGTTTGACTTATGCAATCTACCAGATCAAACCAATTAGACTCAAACTTTGCTGATGCAAGGATTATTGAACTCAAAATTGTTAATGCAAGGATTATTTAACAATGTCTATTTTCTATTCTGGAAAACCTGACGCTTTCTTTCACGATTTTATTTTTTGAAGTAAAAAAGAGAGAAAAGAATGATCCCTAAAAAATCACAATCGCATCTCTGGCCATTAAGGATGTAACATCCTTTCCCCCTCATCACTAGTCTTGTACTTCTTCATGTGTATGAGACTGGAACAAACATATTTTATTAAGTTGTATTCCTTATTAAGTGTACAACTGTTTATGACATTGTCTAGCTGAATCAAGTGATGCTCACTGTGAACTATGAAGGGAAAAAAAATTGAAGCAAAAATCATCCAATTTATTTTCCAGATAGGGATTAAAACATACATGAGATTATGTGGGAAGGCTTAGCAAGATCTGCACAAATTTAGGCTTTCACTGTCTTATATTTGTAGAAGTGCCAGTCTGTCTCTGCATTGGAGTGCTTGGACTCATGGACTCCATATTTGTTTTCATTGCATTGATTTCACAATTATTTGGGAGAGGGATCAGATATAGCAAGCTCTGCATACATGTTTGAAATTGCCTTTGCAAAATATTCCCTTGCTTGAGGTCTCTTAATCTGGAAACACAGAAGAAAAGAGATGAGAACTGGTCATGTAAACTTTATTTTCTTTTTTGGTCTTTTGCTCCAAGGTTTGCGGAAAACAGTATAGCCACTTGCCTTGAATGTTGGAGTTAGCAGACCGTTCTCCATTGTGAACGGTTCAAGCACCAAAGTCACCACTTTTGCAAATTCAAAGCCTCTCAGCTGTTCCAAAATCAATCAATCCAAAGTTTGAGGCCGGTGAAGAAGGAAATGAAAAATTCAAGGTGCAATTTAAATAACTGGACAAAACACATCAAGAAGCATTGCCTGAGTTTCTCTTCCAACAGCATCCATCTCAGCCAGGACAGCAGCCCTTGCTCTTGGGTCATTGCACAGTTGTCCTAAATCTTTGTACTGCACTCAGTCATTGCCGGATAACAATCAGCAGGTGATAAAGCAAGAGAGTTAATATCCAGACATTACACAGTGGGAGCAGAAATTATAAATAAAGTTCTGGAGAACAAGAATATGGCCATATCAAAGATTATCCTTTGTTCGGCCGCAACGTAAAACATCAAAATGTAGATCACCTTAATGCCTTCAGATGCAGCCCATGCTTTCAAAACATCTTGATCCACTGAGACAATAGCTACCAATGAAGAATTGAGGCTGTCACCTATCAAGCAAAATAATTAAGTGTCAGCACATGAAGAGAAAGCAGAGCAGGAAATTATCAAACTTCATTGTCTTACCATATACAAAACACTGGGCAATAAATTTGCATTTAGCATATACATTTTCAATTTTTTCTGGAGCTATGTACTCTCCCTGAGCCAGCTTAAAAATGTTCTTCTTCCTGTACCAATACACATATTTTCTGGTAAATATCTAGAGTCTTCAATTGAAGGGGCTAAAACAGTAATACAACATTTACTGTTGGAGATATATGCACTATGTAAAACAGGGATATAAACAAGCTGTCCGTTAGATCCTATAGAGGCTTAACAGTTAATTAATAAACACATATGATTTATGACCTTACCGATCAATAATCTTTAGACGACCTCCAGTTAACCATAGCCCTATGTCTCCAGTATGAAGCCATCCATCTTCATCAAGAACTTCTCTCCTGTCCAATTTTTACATTTTAGACACATTCAATCTTCAGCTATGAAAGTTTCAAGACAAACAAAAGATAGGTCTCATGTCAGGAGCTTACGTTTGCACTTCATCTTTGTAATATCCTTGGAAAACAGTTGGACCCCTAACACAGATTTCTCCACGAGGATAGGGCTGGTCATCTGATGTGTAGTTCATTTCCGGGACATCCACAAGCTTTATTTCTGAAATAGGAAGGATAATTTATGAATTTAATACAAAAAAACTAAAAGGAAACATCAAGAATAAAGCCAAAAGAATAGCCAAATGGCCATTGTTTTATAGTATGCTAGATTAAAACTGTAATAACTCACCACAAGCAGGATTAGGAGAGCCTACATGGCCAGAAAGAATGTCATTCTCATCCATACAGCTTATAACACATGAAGTCTCGGTCATTCCATAACCTTCTACTACTTGACTACCAAAGCAGCTGCAGATTAATGACAGAAATATCAATAAGAGTTAGGAGATACTAACAAATTCTTGATAAGCATTTAACATGCTAAAACTAATTAACTTACATTTTCAAGAAGTCCAAGACATCAGGAGACAAGGGTGAAGCACCTGACCCCATGAAACGAACACGTCCTCCAAGTTTGGCTTTTATTTTGTTGAACACCAATCTGTCCCACATTGGAGAAGGACTCTTTCCTTAATATAGAAGATACACAGAATCAATAAATATCAATGCAGTAAAGTGGTAATAAAGGGGCATATTCTTTATATATATATATATATGGGGTTTAGGGTGTGTGTAAGTGGACCATATGTTGCCATGGCAGGGTTTTTTTAGTTCCTCAAAAGTGAACTAATAATTTCAATTACACTGTCAAATAATTAGCATTCCATTGGTTAAATGAAATGCACAAAAAAAAAATGTATTATCTGGATGCTACAGGACACTTTTCAAGTATAAATTTATGGAGTGATTGAATTTTCTGAAAATTTCCAAATCATTTGGGTTGCTTAATTTGTTGAGTGATAAGGACTTTACGAATGCCTCGTATTATTCCAGCTTCTCAAGGTAAGATTAAACAGATGTGAAAGCACAGTCAACTGTTCACCTGCAAACCCTTGTACTGAATTATGGACCACAACTGTAATCGACTAAATAATCGCTCTTAAAGCTAATCCTTCCATGGCCTTTTCCGGGTCACCATCCTCCATACAAAATGGACTACAACTACAAACCAGTTTACCTATAAAATATAATTAATGCAAAAATGCAACGGTATAAACATGTTGGTCAATTAACAAATAATAATTTTGTTACAGTTTATTATTAGGTAGTTTCGTAACTCTAATTCATAACCACAATAAGTACATCTATGTTTAATGAGACTAGAGTTTAAGCAATACAAATATGATTACACTACAGTCATACTATAAGGCCAACGGCAGTCTACACTAACCCTCCAGCAAGGGACAAAAAAGAAAACAACAATCTAGTGATATAAGTCTTTACCATTCATTATTGCTTGCTTCTTAGAATTGTAGGCAGCATTAAAAAGTCTCTCCTTTAGGGGACCAGATGACCTTACAGCATTTAGAATACTGCACAAAGGAAGACTTTGATAAAATGATTCAATTAACATATCAGTCACAATTAACTAAACAAACAGAAGAGTACCCTGCGTAAATTCTGTTATACAGTCTAGGGACACTGCAGAATAACGTGGGTCGTAGAGCTGCCATGTCATCCATTAATTTCATGTTATCCTGCATACAAAGAACAAGAAGCAGCATACATAGTATTAATAGGCGAGAATGTTGCTTCAAGAATATGGACAACCTAATAGATAAATTAGAACAAATATAACTTACATGGATTTTGAAAACAACCTAATTACTATTAAAAAAAAGAAGAAGAAGAAAAGAGCTTCGCTAGATTGAGTTAGACTAGTTGGCTCTCACTTAGAAGGTACCTTCATCCCTCTAAAATTTTCAGAAAGGATAAAATAAAAAACTAGTCTTTTGCAAATCAAATCCAATGATCACTAAAAAGAAGTAGGATTCACAAAAATAAAGATGCAAATCTAGACATATGACAGTCTAAAGTTTTTTGTTGTTGAATTTATTTTAAGCAGGGAGCACTGGATTTCACTGAAACAGCATTTCACAAATGCAGTCAGTATGTAGACCAAATGAATTAAAAAATGATTCCAATTTAAAGGAAAAACACAGAACCAACCAAGGATCATATAAGAGAGTAGAGGGTGTTTAGGTTTGCTCTCATACCCCCTGGTAGAATCCAACTGCAGCTCCAAAATACACTAAAGATATCTGATTAGCTCGTTCATAAATGTGTGCCAAAGGAAGATACGAAATGTAACTGAGGAAAGGACAAATATTTCAGGAAGACAGTGAATGTAATACCAGTAGATTCATCCATAAATACTAACCTATTAAAACCAAAAGAACTTACACGTCTGAAGGGTTAAATTTTGTAGAAATACTGCCTCCAGCAGCACTTGCAATCAAGTTTCCTTGGGTTAACACAACCCCCTGGCCAAAATTTACGAAGAATAAGTAGGTGAATAAAATAACCTTCATTTACTTAATATGGTTATTCAGATTTGTTAAAGTTCATAGGACTAAGCTATACCTTTGGTGTTCCAGTTGTACCACTAGTGTAGCAAATAGTTGCAACATCATCTGTTTTTGGTGGGCAAAAAGGCTGAATGTTACTGCGGCCCTAAAGGAACAATTAACATGAGAAACAATTATACCACACGACACTACAGCAAAATTATAATTTAGCATATTATCAGATAACCTTGAAGCCAAACTCCAATCAAATAAACAAATAAAATAAAAACACAGCATCAGAAATGCAGCTAAGAGTAATTAACAGACACCAAAATCACAATGAGGAATATGTTTACTGATACCAAATTAGGCATGGAACCAAAGGCATATTATGGACAATTTGCGTGTCAGGTTGTAAGTGTTTGCGGAAACAAGTTTTCTGACTCACTGTATACACATTATCAAACCCAACTTTCTGGGCCAAAAACAAGCCTTATCACTTGAAGCATGGCCTCGAAGAAGTTGCCTACTTAGAGATTAAATGATAGATTGATCTTTACAATAGAAACAAGCCCCATAAATGCAACTAACATAGGTTATACCTGTGTATGGTCCAAATCATTTTACGCAGAAACGATGACATTATTACCATGAAATAATTCTTGAAAGTCAAATAAGAAGAAAAAAATGCAAGCCAAGCTTGGAAAAATAAAATGCATGCTTGATCTTGATTTAACCATTTGAACAATATGAAAAAAATAAACTTTGAAAATAATACAAGATCAAATCACACTCATGTATTGATTCTAAAGTTACCAAGATGATGTCTCCATAAACTACTACTGTGATGTAAATGAAAAGGATATCTACTAACCTGACTTAATAATTTTGAATATGTCACAACCTGAATGCCAGTTGATGATGGCAGTGAAGGCACTTCATTCTCCATTCCTCCAACCACCTGCAGAGTAGAGAAGCGAGTAGTTATACTCCTGAGAAAATGGCAAATCAGTATGCACTTTTTTTCTTGTTCAAAGACTCAGTAAGAAGCATTGAAAGATTTATCAAGAAAGATAAGGTTATACCACAACTAAACGAACGGAAGGAATCTCGGACAAAAAGCTCAGCAACTGCAAATTCCAAGTGGAAAGATGGATAAATCTTGTGAAACAAATTCAGAATCATCAAAGTATCATGGACTAGAAAATAAATAAGGTGTCAACTACAAAATTAATTAGTCAATGAAGAAAAATACAAGTAAAATTTGACAGCTCATGCAAAATATTAGCTATTTCTGTCACTCATTTTAAACACAGTTTAGAGAAAAGGAGAATAAGCACTTACAGCCAGTTGAGGGACGTAGAGAAGGGGATTTATGATTATATTTAAACATGGTGAGAAAAAACACTTAGATTCACATTGCAAAATTTTTGTACAGAAAAATGGAATTTAAATTCCACTTCCTACTCCAACAATCCAATTTACATGCCCAGAAAAGAAGATGAGAGAACACATAATGTAAATCTTCCCAAGCATGAATCTAGAAGCAGTAAGATATCCTTGAAAAGGGAAACAAACGGCTTGAGACATAAAAATGCTGAAAACTGTGCACAAGAAATTTACTCAATCACGTCCATGAAATCATTGTTCTTGTACCCAAGAAGGAAATCAATACTGCGTATTGGTCAAAAAATTAGTTATAAAGGCATCATTGACTAATAACAAACACCCTCTTTGTAACTTCTGAAGAAAAATCTCCCTCTCAACTCGTCAGCAAGTAATTCCAGAGTTTAGACCTTAGAATAATAAGAAAAACTTTTCATGCATTTTCCTAACACCTTCTGAGAGCATGCATTGAAAAATAGCTTTATTCTATCTACATTATGAAAGTAAAAAAAACCATTATCCTTTCTCAAAATGGACACCACATGCTCTAGATAATATAAATATGTGTGTGTGTGTGTATAAGCCCCATTTAAACCTCTCACCCTATTCCATCACAGCCACAATCTAATGACATGTTTAGAAAGCAATTAGAAACTGGGATAGATGTCATTCCCAGCATATAAAGAATATAGTGCAGAAGAAAATTAATGCTTTAAAGGTTAATTTTTGCAGATCAAATAGGCTTCTTTGGTTCTTTAACTTATGTGTATCCTGAAAACGAGCACAGACTAAACTTACAGAATTCAATGTTTGGGGCACGCAAAATATAGCTTTCACATTTGCATGATTTACAATATACTTGACAGCATCGGGACCTGCAGAGAAACAAAATTTTTCACTAAGCATCTTAAGAATAGGGATGGACAAATGTTCAATTGAAAAGGAGAGCGTTTGGTGAGTGGCAAACCTAGAGTGTCATATAAAGGAACTGATACAAGGGAATATGCCGAGCAGGCATGATCAACAATGAGCCACTCTGGTCTATTGATGAAATATATTCCAACACAAGAGCCCTGGCACAATAAAAGCAGTAGAACCACGGGCTACATGAGGATCTGTTAACTTAAACTGGGCATGTTACATGATGCACATGTGTTCACCAGGCAAAACTTATAGCAGACAAAAAGTTCTGCAGCACCTAATATCAAACATATAATTACTGCTGAAATGCTTACCTTTGGTGTTCCATGATATATTAGGCCAGAACCTATGGCGGCCCGAGCTGTACCAGCTTCCCCATATGTCATCCACTTGTACCTTATGAATAAAAATGAAAGTGAATGAATGATCTTCGACAACAACCTGTCACCTTCATTTTGTCAAAAGGAAACTTACTCTCCAACTGTTCCATCAACTCGAACTCTTGTACCAAGATATTTGAAATCTTGGAAGGTATCAACCGCATGTCTGAATAAAAAACAAAGAAAGAAATAAGGATAAGTAAAGAAACCATCTGAAGTACTTCAACATGAAATAGATGATACAGCACCGATGCATAGCACGACAGCCACACACAGTCAAATTTAAACGTGATTCAGCCAGGAAAAAGAATTTGCTTACACAAAATTATCATGCAATGTACTGATATCAGGATGATCAGCAAATCTCGTCACGAGCTTCAATGGAGAGCGAGCAGATCTGCCATAAGGAATAAAAGTAAAATAAATATTGACAACAGATGAACAGAGAAGGGCCAATGCAAACCAAAATATACAAAGGATAGCAGCAGTCTCACCTGTATACGTTCCATTTTCCTGTCTGCAATTTCTCTGGCAGCACAACACTGTAACCCTGTTCTGCTCAAAAATCAATGTCAACAGATGTTAGTTAAACAGATAAATTAGCAATAGATGTTAGCTTCTAACAGAGAAATCAGATAGAAACTAAATACGTATTATATATTATAATGGATAAATTGGCTACCAGCTGCTAATGTCTCTTTCTCTGTCCCAAAATAGATGGCAACTACCTACGAACAAGCTCTTTTTACATATCCATGCAACGATTACTTCAAATTCAAACTCGAACAATCTTTTTACCCTCTAGAAATAATTCAACAAAGAGACCAATACAAACATTTTTTTTTCCCTTTTCTATTTAACAAATATCCAGTCGATATCACCAACAACTCACAAACAAGCCAGCCACGCCCTAGGTCCTGCTTACTGATAAAATGAAGGAGATGCCATCAGCATCTCAACACCCTCCAAGCATGGTCCATATATTCTACTCTCACTTAACACGATAAATTGCAGATTAAGACGAAACTAACTTGTAGACAAATTCCAAAATTGATAGCTTGTCATCTTCATCTGATGGCTACTATTCAGACTACAAAGCAACATGCTATAAGGGAACTAACCCTTCAAAGCAATTCCCCTATGACCGATCTAGAACAATTAAGTCACGTTAGATACCTTCCAAAGCAAAATAAAAAAAAAAAGCCACACACCACAAAAGGTTGTGTACGGTGAAATACATTTTCTGGGTCCACAGCCACATTGACGTAACATAAACCATTCTCTAGAATAATATTACTCCAATAAATTCCATTGCGCCTAATATTTTTCTTTTTCTTCACACAACTCAATACATTCAAACGTGCATCACAGCCAGCTCTCAGGATATGTGTTAAATTTAAAAAAAAAAATCTAAAAACAAGCTCCTCCTCAATTCTCTAGAGAACATTTTTCTAGCTCTCAATGGGCAAACCAGAAGCAGAAGCTTTTCGACAATCCGTAACAAATATCAACATGCTATAAAGTTGGGCAACATCCTCCTTTTTTATCAATATTTCCACATTTCCTCCAATGACATTATTCTTTCACTTGAACTACTCTATCTAACATCACTGACGCACATTAAATTTGACTAAATGAGCTTCTAGGGACCCATGAAAAGCTTGTCAATTAGTACTTCAAATATCAGCAAAACAACCCATTCTCCTTTGACCGTGTTGGTGGAAAATGACGCTAGAAAACTATCAAAGTAAAATTCTTAAAAATGTCTTTCCTTGGCAATGCCTTCAACTATGATGTCCAAACGAAATCTTACCTAACAATTAAACTTTATGCTTCCTATGAATAATTCCCAGATAAAAAGAGTGACAATCTTTTCCACTTTCCACATCACAATACGAAAGACCAATAAAAAAGATGAAAGTTTTATTACATACAAGATTTAAAGAACAATCAATCAAAAACAAAAGCCCAGACCCAAAAATATACATTTATAGCACCAACTTAAAAATAAAACAGACCAACCAAGCCTATAAACAATAGCCATATATCATTGTTCTTCTCAATATATATACGTACCAGAGAAGAACTCCCCGGCGGTTGGGCTAGCATGGAGGTCGGAATGAGAATGGGCAGAATCGACGGCGGAGACAAGGTGGCCGTGAATGGTGTAAAGTCGACGTTGAGCTTTGGTGGAATCCATGGGAAAGCTGACGTGGACCTCTTCCTTTTTCTGTTAATAGGGAATGCTGTTAAGAGAAAGACGGCATACTTCTCGAAGATGATGATGATATTGTAAGGTTGGTTGAGCTTTGCGTTTGCCCTTGCGTTTTTATTTTATTTTTTTTTTCAAAAATGGAAAGGATAAATAATGTTCATGAAAAAAATATAAGTTTTTTCTATGTACCAAAAAAAATAGAATATAAGTTTTTTTTGTCTCTATTGTTTGCTTCTATTTGCGCCGAGAACTGGCGTACTCTTCATGTATAAATGTTTAAAAGTACAAAACTTGTGAACTTTGCTTCTTTTTAATATTCAATGTTTAATTTTGTTACAAGTTGGTTTTCTGCCATGATCTTTGTCATTCCTACTATTTCTACCGTTTTGCTTATTGCATTTTTAAATAATGAGGGAAACATGCGAAAGGAAGGTGAAATGAAAGAATTATTTGAAGTGGAAAAATGAAAATGTGAACAACTTAACTCAACTATGCTGATTTTGGACAAATTGTTTTTTTTTGTATAAACCACAGGTATTTTCATCCGTTTTAACGATTTGAGCCTAATCCTGTTAGGGATTTAGTCACAATTAAGACTCTTTACCCCTTTTAAAAATTAAATATTACTTTACCCCTTTCCAAAAATATATTTAGTGAGAGTCGAACCCGAGAGTTCTTCCCACAAACTCATTACTAACTAAGCCACAACCAATGGGTGATATTGGACAAACTGTTTAAGGTTGCCGGAAAGGATGCTTTTCTCAACATGTTTCTAAGGTAAGCCCATGATTTCAAGTTTGAAGTAAACGATAAAGTTTTTTTTAACTTTGTCAAACGTTTGGATGGCAGAGAAAAGCACTCTTTAAGCACCAAGAAAAGAAAAAGAAAAATGTGGAAATTTGGGATGCTTTGTCAAATGGTAAGTTGTACTGATGGGTGCAAAGCAAATGCAGCTTCTTCTTTTTTTGTGGTAATTGGAGCAGCACCAGCAGCAGGTAGAGTAGGGAGGTGGTTAGTCAACAAATTTGGATGGGTCGATTGAGATTGTTGTGAGTTTTATGTTTTCAAAAATTATATTTTATTTTATTTTCAATTTGTTAAAACTGGAAACATGTTTGTTTGTATATTTTTTGTTGCTAAAATTTAAAAACAATAAATGGTAAGCTAAAGTGGGTGGAGTTTAAGAACAAAAGGGGACAAGAGTTCGATTCCTATTATTTACAGTTTTTGTTCAGTTTTACTGGATTTTTGATGATTTTTTTAGTCAAAATGTTAACTGTAGCCAAATAAATACTGTTCACCCGTGTAGTAACCGTGCAGAAAACACTTCTAAAATATTTAAAACACCAAAATCTTGTTTTCATCATTTTCAAATTTATATTTTTGTTTTTTTTTTTTAAAGCAAAAACATAACTACCAAACATGATTTTTGTTCTAATTTTCAAAAAAAAAAAACATAAAACACAAAACAAAAACAATTCCAATCATATCCTAAATAATTGAAATTGAAAACCATATGAAAAGATAGTTTAAAATGTCTCTAAACGATTTAATTTTGTTTTCATCCGAATGATCTGACCACACACTTTTCAGTTGTCCACCACTCTTTTCAGCATTGGCAACTTTTACTTTTACTTCCCCTGTCCCTTTCCCTGTGTAATTACCAGAAAAATAATGTCACGGATGGTAAGAGACAGGTGGATTGAAAATTAAGTTGTGGAGTGATGCAATCACGCAATTAATGGAAATTCTATGGTAAAACCGATCTATTTAAAGCTTATCTTGAACTTATTTTCATTTATTTTTATGTGTTTATATTTTTTATGATAATGTTAATTTATTTTATGTTTAAAGATACTTAAGTTTACGTTATTTTCATGTATTTACACTTATTATCATATGTTTATATTTTTTTTCATTAAATTTACGTCTTTTACATGTTTGTACTTATTATCATGTAATAACGTGTATTGATATTAATTTAACGTTTATTCTCATGTGTTTATGATATTTTTAACATAAAAATAAACATAAAATAAGTATAAAATAAATCAACCTTACAATAAGATTGATCTTACTATAAAATTGCCGTTAGTTTTATTAATGTTAAAAAACAAAGCACTTTTTTCCGATCAAATTAATTAATTCATTAATATCAATGAGGCCTTGACTTAGTAAAAAAAAAATTCGTGAGACTTTTAAGTCTTAAATTCGAGTTCACCAAGTGTGAACTTAAATTAGTCTAATTTTATACTTGTTTAATTTGTTATAATTATTTATTAGTTTACTAATTTGAGTAATGTGATTTTCATAGTTACCAGTTCATAGAATGTAATATGCTGATTGTGATTGTAACTTCTTCTAATAAAAATGTACTACTCAAAAAAAATTAATTCATTAATGAATTACATAAAAGGAAGGTTAAACTAATAATCTCTTTTTGCATATAATAATAACTTGAAAAATAAGTTTAAATGGTTATCAATTTTAAAATTTTTTTTTAAAACTTAATCAAAGATTTAAATTAAATATTACCAATCTTAAAATTATTGTTTCCTAAGCTAATAGTGAAGCAAAATTTATAAACAAAAACCCCCGAAGCTTAGACATGTCGATAATTCTTTTTTTTTTTTCAGAACTCGTACGATTTTTCGTTTTGTGTTTAAACTTTGGTTCGATAAAAGTTAGAACAAAAATGGAAAAGTGAGTTTCAAGTAACCGTGTATATTCCATTGCAAATATCAAGTTCAAAACGAGTCAGAGATCCTTTAACCCGTACATCAAAGACAAAGATTCTATCAATTCCCCAGCATCCTTGATAATTCTAATTAACTTTCTAATGATTACTTCAAACTGCACGTACTCTTGGCTAAGACTAAACAAGGAACATATATACAGTAAATCTGACATTGTAATTGTTTCCTGTTAACTGTAACCCTTTTAGAACAGCTCCATCAACTGCTGTGAAACATCTGCATCAAACGCCAGATCACATGATTATTCACATTATACAATAAGGTTTCTTTCTCTGCCTCTCCTTAGAGAGCTTAGCAAGCAAGATGGCAAGCATAATGGCTGTTGGGGATGGCAAATGGATTGATTTAGACCATTTTTGGATTAAAAGATGTGCCTGACCACATAAATCCACTGCAGATTCTCAAATACTTATAGATTACCTTTGAGAATACCCGGAGTTTTGAAATTCTTGCCAGATATCATGGTAACAAGCAAGATCAAAGTTCAGAAACTTGGCCGCAAGATAAGCAGCTCCAGCAGCAATATGATGGGGTTTAAATTGTAGCCACAATGAGCTCCTGAGCCTGAAAAATAGAAGTCACACTTCACATATTATTAAAATAAAACTGGAACAAGACAGCCATCATTGTTTATCAGATGTGTAGAGTAACATAAACATTTACGAACCAACCACGGGAGCATGAATCGAAGAGGCAATTTCTTGTATAACTTAGCACATATCACCACAGAATCCACGCATCAAACACAACTATAGCCAGAGATAACCAAAACATTGATTTGAAGTGAAAAAAATAATAAAAAGACAGTCATTTCTCCTTACCAACTAATGGCACCAAGCCAGGAAGAATTTTTTTCCAAGAATCTCCGCACCATGGCTGATAGAGTACGAAAACTATAGCAAACATGTTATACCCATCTAGAGAACACATCAATTCCAGCCCAATCTGCTGTGCTTTTAACTCCAGTAACATACACAAATCAAACATGAAACAAACAGGCAGCAGCACAATGTAGATTTCAAAGAAAGTCTCCTCAGCTCATCAGTTATCTGAACAGGCTCATCAACAAGCAAGCCTCACTGCTTATGGAGTATGCATACCACCACAACCATAGAACTAAGGCAAGTATGAAGCCATGAGCCATATTTGTAACCTACTCAATATAACATAAGGTATAATATAATGCTGTATTATTAGCGTACAGATATAACTCATATAAACCAGTGTAAAATAGTATATAAATAGAATATATAGATGCCCTTTGCTAATAAAACAAAGCTCAAAAAGGACCAACAACGAAAAGATAATGGATTAAAACAGAATCATCTTTTTTATAAAAAAAAAGAAGGTTAAAATAGGTAAACTAGAGGGTTGCAAACTCAATGAGGGCTGTGAATCACCAACTATAGATATAGTAATAAATAGTTGACGATGGGGTAAAAATACAAAACACCTGTACAGACACATATATGTATAAAAATAATGCGCATATATATATATATATATATATATATATATATATATCATAATTTGGCCTCATAATGCCCCCAGCTCGGTATGGAAGTGGAAGAACCAACAAGGACAAGGATAATAACTTCTGAATACATCTCATGCACTATCTTCTTCTTTCCATAATTATCATTCTTGTCTTGCTTACTGGGAATCATTCTTCCACAAGACAGAAGGCAGTAGAAGACTAATCCATGCCTTGAACCATCAACATGCATTAAATAATCACAAGACCCAGGCCTAACAAGGACCAAGCCCCACCAATATTACCAGTCCAAGTCCAAGAATGATCCAAGAAGAAATTAAAATGAACCAGGCCGACTAGTGCTGCACAGCCATTGAGATAGGCTTCATACTGTATATTCTAATTGACTGTTGATTCCCTAATGATATGCCCTTTTGGCTGAGTCCATTCTAGTTCACCCCAAGTACAGGGTAACATTTTTCAGTATTGATAACTGATTGCTTTATAATGTCAACAACTTTAGCTCAAAAGTTTTTTCATACATCCAGCATTGCTGAAGTGCTCTAAGCAGTAAGGCCATTTAAGCTTATCAAGCATAAGCAACTGCTTCCAATAGATATAAGATGTAACGTAGCATTTAGAAAATTTTCCATTTAATTCATGGATATCTTTTGGATACCCTTGAAGGACAAGGCATCTTTCATCTTTGTATTTTTCTCAATCTTCTATCAAAAAAAATATTTACCTAAATATATGTATGTAATGCAGTTTTAACTAAGTATTGTATAGTTGTGCAATAGACAATAACGTGTGTTGAATACCAACATAAAGCAGAGTTCACACTGTCTAAAAAAAATAATTGATGGATGATGAAACCTAAAAAAATGACAATTCTTTTGAAACACATATTAACTGCCATCAACTTAAAAGCACGACAACTAAATTATTTCTGCTGAGAGACAAAGACAGATAGGTGGGGAAAATAATAAACTGAAATGTTCCAAAAAAGGGAAAGAAGGAAAAAAGAGTAGATGTCAAACTATTTACTCCAAAAACAATAATCTTCCCAAAAGCCAAACAAACTCTATATTTATCAACACCAAGGAATTCAACCCAAGATAGTATTGAATTCAAGGTTTAGAAAGTGATCAAAATGAATGGTGAAATTATGAATGAGAATCACTGGTTTCTATTTGAAACTAAGACAAATAGAAATTGAAGATGCAAGTTTACGCCTTTTCATTATATTTTGGAATTGGTTGCTTCATGCCATGCTACCAGTTCAATTTATTTTTTGCAACTAAGTAACTAACCCATTCCAAATGACTGGAACCGCCTGCTAGTTTACAATCCAACAAGTATGCATATGCTCTAAATTAGACATGACTGAAGCCTAGGCATCGGATAGTCACCCAAGTAGTACTCAGATGAAAAAGAACTTTTTAAAAATAAGCAACCCTTGTAAAAGAGGTTTAACTTTCATCAGATAGACACTGCCAAGGGCAAAATCAAACAGGAAGCCCCTCAATTAAAAATCTTTTTAGAAAACAGAAAAATTAGTGAATAAAAAGTTATAATTTTGGCAAAACCAAAAAATCCTTGCTTAAGGGTAAAAGGGGTTGGCTGATAATGAGAAAGCATGATTCTATAACTTGGAAAATCATCACCAGATCAACAAATTGTTTAAAGATATATATATATATATATATATATATATATATATCTTTAAACAATTTGTTGATCTGGTGATATAAATGTATGTATGTATGTGTATATATATATATATATATCCTTTTTAAGGAACGACCCCTCTATTGATCCTTCAAAGTCAATAATTTTTCTTCAGATCAGTGTGGAATAGAAACAAACTGGAAGCAGCCAGATATTTCATAGACTCAAAAGTTTGTGCATGGACTCCAAAGGAGTTATTCCAAATAAACTGAAACTCAAAAAAGGAAAGGCGTTAAACGAGAAATAACAAGAATATTTTCTATAGGCTCTGTGGCTTTCATAGCCATGGCCAAATTTGATGGGGTAAAATCATAGGAAAGAGAATCAAAAACATCAGCAGCTCAACTTCAGATGTAAAAACAAAACTTTCCATGAACAGCACATCAATCTGCCAGCTAACAATATCATACAGGCGAGCATGCTAATCTTGTAAAGACCCTGCAATTATATGCCATGCCAAAAAATATCAATATGCCATACCAAAAAAAAAAAAAACTACGTAGGAGTAGCTGGGCTAAAGGAGAAAATTATGGACAGAAGTACATGCTTTTGGACAAAATGGAAGAAGATAACCTGCAGAACCTTCTTCATACCTCAACTTATTTTTTCAACCAATTCATAGGGACTACAAGGGACCCACCCCACCCAAAATCAATTTAAAGTTGCAACCCCATAAATTCTGCAGATTGGAGGGATTGGAACACCCATTACTCCAAGTGCACAAATCAGCTACTCAATCATAGCCATAAGACACATCCCAATCTATGAGCATTATTCTTAGACTACTGTGGAATAATACAAACATCACAATGAAATAACCAAAACAAAAGGTACCAGAAAAGGCAGAAGTATGATAATCATTGTACATGTAATGTAATAAGACCATTGCGTATTGCATCAAGTTGAAGTTTAAAATCAGCAGCCAGTTAAACTTCTATAACTAACTGAACAAATCCTTACAAACATATTGCACCTGAAAAACTTCAAATAAGAAATAACCAGTAAAATAGAAGCATTAAAGATAACCTTACCCTTCACTGACCAAGTTTAACGCCAGATTCACCAAGACAGTTTGTGAAAGGCCTAATTTGTTAAGAATGGATGTAAGAGGCGCATATGGATGCTGCACGTTAAGTTCAAAATTCAAAGTTGTCAGTATCATTTGCTCTGCCTCAATCACCCGTTCCCGATACTGCTCAAACCAATCCTGTTCAACAAACAACTCATTTCAATATCAGCATATGAAAACTGTGCCAACATTTTCCCTTTTCCTTTTTAATGCAAGTAGCAACAATAAAATCTTTTTCACATAAGCCAAAAATATCTTTCACATTTTTGAACCATGGTAATATTGGATTTATTTATAGCAGTCTCTAAAATGTTTTGAACTGCAAATTTAGGGATTAATACTTAAATTCCAAGAAGATGACAAGACTAATTTAAAATTTAGCTGCAATGCATGAATTTTTATTCTAAACATGGTTCATTACCACCAAGCTGCAGTACAGTCATTGCTGAAAATATGTTTTCCACAGATGCAAATATTCGAAAGGCTTAAATAGATTAAATGGCATTATATTCACTTTTACCCTGCTAAAGAATTAATCCCTTTTACATGTCTTAGCTAAGAAAAATTAGCAGAAGTTCCAAAGGTACTTACAACAGGGAGCAGATAGGATAAGAATGTAATATCCTGCTTATGGAATATTTCACAAGATGCTCTCAACACACTGTTCAAAGGGCGAGGCGTCTCCTCGGACTTTGCAGCAAGAAAAAGTGCAGCAGTGGCAATCAACTGCAACAGAGCCAAATAAATGGCAATGGAGCTTTTCATTGCAAGTCATCCAACATATGTGAATTATCTATAATTGAAAAATCTTCTCCCTCAGGTGATAAAAATGGTGAAAGAACAACTAACCAAACTCAACTTGACCTTAACCTAAGCAGCTTCATGATTTTAAGAGTATATAACTTCTAACTGAGACATATCAAGAAAAATATTCAAAGCGTAACTAGAAGTATAAACAAATCAAGCTACTCGTGAGCTACTCAAGCTCAACTTAATAATTACCTAAGTTTGATTCGTTTATTTTCGAGCTAAACTCAAGCTCGAGCTCGAGCTACTCAAATAAAAAGTCAAGTCGGAGTTCGAGTATTTTAATACTCAGCTCGGACAACTCGCAAGCCTAGACAAGCTTTTTTAACATATATTTTTAATGTTTTATAATTAATTTACTGTTTTACCCTCATGATATATGGTTAAAAATTGGCAAATCGAGCTTTATCGAGTCGAGTTCGAATCTATTAAATCGAGCTCGAGCGGCTCGAGTATTTTATTGAGTTGAGCTCGAGTTTCAAAAATTATGCTCGATCTAGCTTGAGCCGAGCTTTGAGCTTCAAGTTTTCGAGTCGAGCCGAATTTGAGCCTGATATTGGACCGTCTCAACTCGACTACATTACACTCTTGAGCATGACAACATAGTCAAGCAATCAGTAGAATACCAACCTTCCACAAGTTTAAGAATTTAGGGTTCTTAGCTCGTTCAGAAATAAAAATTCCAAAGAACTAAAAGCTGCATTAGCTCCAAAAATATGAGAAAAGAAAGGAGAGGAGGGTGTCCAGAGAATGGAACAAAACTTGAGTCAAATTACAAAAGCAAAAAGTTTTCTTATATCAGTGCATCAATATAATGTGGATACAAGTTAACATTTTCAAAAACTCTACTGGCAATGCATAGGATAATTTTCCATATATAAGAAAGTAATAAATTCCTTAAGCATGAGTATTTGGAACTCACAAATCTATCATGACAAGCATGTGATCTTCGGACAAAAAAACGATGGCACAGAACCATGGCAGTGCCAATAGTAGTTTGCGGCCTGTAAAACCCAACATGGATTTGATTACAAAAGAAAAATGCATATATAATTTAAAGAAAAAGGTAAAAGGAAACAGCAAAACTAAGAAACAAAATAAGTCGAAAGCTTACAACTCAAGCTGCAAACCGAGATTCTGAATGAACGCACAATAGGAATAGCGCAGATGTGTTTCGCGTAGGGCATCAATACCATCTCTTCTTGAAGGTGAATATCTCTCAATCTCGTCCCTAGACATAAAAACAGATTCATCATCCTCCAATTGAGACCAATCACGTTTACTGCCGACAGATGTAGTGGCTTCAGCATTTGATCTTATAGGAGGATGAACGGAATTGCTGGAGTCCAATGGAGCAGCAGTGTAATGCATGTTTGCTGGGGGACAGTGTCTACCACTATCTCCCCAAGTAGCAGCCGAAAACTTTCTTCTTTTCAAGGATGGAGCACAGTTCAGTGCATGATTGTAACTTCTATTATGCTCCCCAAACTGCCCCAAGAATTCATGGGAATGGTTAAAATTCCTGGTAGGATTGCTAATCCAATTCCAGTTCCTGTAGTTATCGAAACTGTTATTGTTGTAATTATTTCTATCCAAAGGGTACCGGTAATCATCCTGAAAAATGCCTCCTTGCAGATGGCAATTCCATGCAAAAGACATTGCTCCTTTCTTTATGAAAGGAAACCTGAAAAAAGGTTAGAGATCCAGCATGAATAAAAATGAAACTGTTACAAAAATATTCGTATTGGTGAGCTCAATTGGAAAAAACTCATTCTTCCAACAAAATCTGGAAAAATAAGATTATGGCTCTGATTTTCCTGTTTTTCCAGAATTTTACGACAGAAATAGAAGTTTGAATCATCAGCCTCAAAATAAGATTTAAAAAGCAAAAGGTTAGAACTTTTATCAATCAATTTGAATATCCAAGCTAACTCATTCCTCAGATGCTTTATTTTCCTAGATTTCCCTTTCAATGATCGGATATTTATTAAGTTAATTAGCTCTAATCATACCTAATACTTCTAAAAGTACATCCTAATTCGGAATCGATTTAAGGAAAAAAAGGCTCTAAATTACCAGCAATTTGAATTTTTTAATCTACCTATAGTTAAAAATAATAAAAATAAGAATTATAAAACACATGCAAAGACAAAAAAAAATCAAATTCTAATACAACAGAAAAAAAATATTAAAATTCTAACAGAAATATATAACAGATCAACGTTAAAAAATAGAATAAAGCCAAAACCAAAATTTATACACCAAATTCCGGAGAAACGGCTGTTTTATACTTAACTAAAACAATATTTAACGGCCAAATTAACACAATTACCTGAAAAAAGAGAAAAATTATCGAGAAAAAACCGTGGTTATTCGATGCAATTAAAGCTGAGAGTAAGGTTAAGATCCGAAACTGATATGAAATGAGGGTTTAGAAGGAAGGGAAGGAAGGGGTGAGGGACAAGAGGCGGTGAAAACGAAAGGAAAAAGGCAACCTTAATTGAAGAAATGCCCAAAGGAAGCACATATATATTTCTAAAATTTCAACTAAATGAAGAATGGACAGAAAAGAATAATATATATATATATATATATATATATATATAAAATTTTCAGATAAACGAAGAGTACAAAGAAAAGAATAATAATAACATAAAAATTAAGAAATATAAGATTACAACCAGGTGATTGTAACTGTTTAAGCTCATTTAGAGTAGGGCCGAAAATTCATTTTCTTAAATGGATCTAAAAGTATGTGCGGTCTTAAGCTTAATGAGCTACATGTCATCATCATCATTACCATCATCAAAGCCTACATAACTCAATAAATTAAGATAGATTACATGAACAAATATTTGAAATTATGTTAAATCGTTTATATGAATTCTCCTTTCCACATATTTCTATCCAAGGCAATGCATTCATCTAACTCTAATATTTCTATATTTTTTCAAATTACTTTCTTTCAAATCTTTTTTGGTCTTCTTCTAATCTTGACCATTCTTTCATTATTGATAGCCTCTACTCTTTTAACTAGAGCATCTACATGTCTACATTGTACGTGTTCAAACCAACGTAAACGATTTTTGCACATCTTGTCTTCGATAAGTACCACTCGAACTATCTTATAGATGTCTTTATTTCTCATTCATTCCTTTTTTGTATATCCACATATCCACCGCAACAGTTGCATTTTTGCTACACTTATCTTTTATATATGCAGTCCCTTAGTCACCCAACATTCATTACCATATAGCAATTTTGATCAAACGATTGTCTTGAAAAACTTGCCTTTCAACCATATATGAATTCCTTTATCACACACACACATGTAGCAGTTCTTCACTTACTCCATCCAGCCTAGATCCTATGGGTCATATCACCATCAATCTATACTAATGACCCTAGATATCGAAAATGGTCATACTTAAGTATCGCTCCCTGTTCTACTGTCACAACATTTTACTCTTTCTCTTTGTTTGAGCTGAATTTATATTCCATGTATTCAGTTTTCACTTTGCTTAGTTTGAACCATCTTGATTCTAGCATCTATATCCATAGTTTTAACTTTACATTGATCTTCACTTTAATCTCAACGCAAGGACAATATCATATACAAAAATCATACACCAAGGCACATTATCCTGGATAGATTTTGTTAACTTGTCCATTCCTACCGCAAACAAGAATAGATTTAACGGAGCGCTGACCCTTGATGTAATCCCACTGTTATAGGAAACTCACTTATTTGCCCTCCACATGTCCTCGCATGCGTCCTTGCATCTCCATACATGTCCTTAATTAGTTCAATATATTTCACAGAATCTCTTTTCTTCATTAATGACCAGCATGGTACCTCTCTAGGCACTTTATCATATGTTTTCTCCAAGATTATAAAGATTATATGAAGATCTTTACCTAGTAGTTGAGAATGCTTGATGAATTGTCTAAGCAAATGTATTGCCTCTATAGTTGACTGACCAGAAATAAAACTAAATTGATTATTCGATATCTCTATTATCTTTTTTAGTCTCCATTCTATCACTCTGTCTCATAATTTTATCATGTGACTCATTAGTTTTATGCTTCAGTAGTTAATGCAACTTTAAATATCTTCATTGTTCTTATAAAGAGGTATCAAGACACTTTTCATACATTCCTCAGGTATTTTGTTAGTGTGCCAAATCTTGTTTACAAGATTTGTCAACCACCTAACTCCCACATCTCCAAGATATTTCAAAACTTCAATTGGAATATCATCAAGTCCAACAGCTTTTCTAGTTTTCATCCTCTTTAATGCCTCTTTTACAGCTACCTCTCTGATTCTGCGCATAAAGCATTGATTTAAATCCTCGAAAGGCACCGATATATTATCCAAATTTTGATTTTGTTTGTCAATATGTAATTTGTCAAATAATCACGCTATCTTTTCTTGATATCGTTATCCTTAATAAGAGTTTCTTGATTCTCATTCTTAATACATTTCACGACTCTTAGGTTGTAACTCCTCTTTTCTCTTACTTGTGCCAATCTGTATATATTTTTTCTCCCTCCAATGTGTCCAACTTGTCGTAAATATCTTTTACAACCTTTGCCTTAGCTTTTTTCATTACCTTTTTTGCCTCCTTTCTAGCTAACTTACATTCTATAAAACTCTTTTCTGAGTTGTTCTTTTTCAAAGCCTTGTAACACTCTTGCTTAGTCTTTATAGCATCTTTTACTGTTGTTGTCCACTATGTTGCATTCTTTCTAGTTTATGCTTTTCTTGATGCTCTTAGTGTCTCCTTACCTACATTACAAATGCATTTTACCATCTTGTTCCATAGTACTTTTTAATTCTCTTCTGTTGTCCAGTCCTTTTTCTGGATTCAACTATCTCTACATATTGCATGACACGTTAATGAGCTATATGTATATTTAAAAAAATTATAAATTTATATTAACATTTCCTTTTAAGTAAATAAACAAAACAAAAATTTTGAAATAAACATAAAAGGATTACATCAAATAAATTCATATCTAATCAATAACTTCCGCATCAAATTCATTATCAAACAATCATAACATAAAATGTTTTAGCCAACTTAAAAATTAAAAAAAAAACCCATAAAAAGTAGTCTCAATAATGATAGAAACAAAAAACGTAATAACAAAAAAAGTAGATTCCATATCTTCCAATGTCATCAAGTCATCATTTCTAAATGACACTCAATTTATTTCCAACTTTATTATTTACAAATACAAATAAAGAACAATATAAAAATTCACAAAAACTAAATTTATAAATAGAATATAAAAGTATCAAAAAAAATTAAAAACATTACCTTCAAAACCAAGAATCCAATTGTTTGTGCAAATGAGAGTTTGCACATTCTCATAATTTAGAGAACTTCAATATTTTTCTAGAACATAAGAACCAATACTAAAAGAGTTGTTCGATGCCACCATAGTTATAGGAATATTGAAGATATTATAAGCAACATTTGCAAGCTCAGGAAATTTTGGCTTCTGAACAATTTTATTTTTAATTTTTCTTATTTTAACCAAGTAAAATTAGTTACTACTTAACTAAAAATGTAAATAATTAAAATAAATATAAAATTTAAATTTAATTACAAAGCTAAAATGTTAAATTGACAGACCCATTTAAGCCCGACCAAAATCCATTAAAGCTTGAGTCTAAATAGGCTAAGCTAAAATGCCAATAATCTAAATAGCTACAAAAGTGAAGCCCAAACTCTTATTAAATAGGCTAGATCGAGCTGACCTAACGGGCTTTAGTCTATTTTGACAATGCTAAGGTTAGGCATGCCAAATTGAATCCTTATAAATTAATTTTAAAATGAACTAGTGTGCATATCGTGCTGCTAAGGCTAAAGCCTAAATAAATAAATCTAGTTTGGACCATCATTGGGTGAAACCTCTAATCCACTCATATTTTAATGGGCCACCATTGAACTTATTAAAATTTATGAAGAAGATTAACCTTTTTTTTTTATTTGGGGGAATTAAAAAATGGGTATAAAAAAGTTTTTATTATTCGATATCATCACAACAATAATTTATTATAAAAATGGATAAGTTATAATAAGAAAATTGTAATTCCTATCTTACCCATCATGTTTTTATTTGTGTTAAAATACTATTGTATCTTTTTTTCTTCCGGTCGAGAGTTTCCCTCCATTTTTCTTCCAAATCCCTAATTCCCCCCAATTTTCATTCTCTCTTGTTTCTCTTCAATGTTGTTCAAGTTGAGTTTCATTTTCATTTATTTTCTTCCTTTGTTATTCCAAACGCATCTTATTCTTTCCTATTTTCTCTTCATTGTTGTTCCAACTTTGTATTTCCCATTTTCTATTCCTTTCTTAGCCTTTGTTTGCTCTCTCTCTCTCTCTCTCTCTCTCTCTCTCTCTCTCTTAAAGCAAGGGTTCTATTGTTTTTCTATCTTCATTTTGAAGCAAGGGATTTTTTGGTTTTTTAATTTTGGAGTAATGCTTTAATGGATTTTATGATTTGGTGTGATACTTTGTCTCTTATTATAGTATATTTTTTTATTTACATAATGCATAAATTATCTGAAAATGTAATAAGGTCTTCTACTAGAATATGCTAACTATTTGTTACCGATATCAAGAGAAAACTTTGTGAATTGAGCATGAATTGTTAAAATCAATGTTTAAATAGTCAAAACTTTTTGAGTTTTTTTTTTTTAAGGTAGAGTGTAGCTTTAGAAAAATAGGAAATTGGATTAATGAAATAAAGAATTTGACTGGTGAAATCTATTTATGCTAAAATTGGCTAGGGTCATGAATGTGCTTAATAATTGCAGGTCTATGTCATATGTGGCCTTTTTACTACAACAAAAAGGTTATAGACTACAGTTGCATAAAAAAATAGACTAGGGGTAATGAAATCGAGAATAGTGTAATCTTTAGCTATAGTTTTTAAAATTTTAACTGTTTTTAAATTTTAGACATCATGGCTCTAAGTACGTTTATGTTGGCTTGAATGTAATTCGAGAGGAAGGGTGAATCAATTTCTAACTCCTTTTTCTAACTTAAAATTTTTCTAGCTTAAGTACTAACTATGTTAAAACAAGCAAGTAATAGACAAAGTAGAAAACAATAAATAATATAAAAGTGTAGGAAAGAGAAGCTACACACAGTGATTTATAGAGATTTGGCTCTTAGCCTACGTCCTTTAACTTTAGTTCCTCTTAAGAATTCAACCAAATCCACTAGCAAAAACGGTTTACAACTTCCTCCTTTTTGAAGGCTCAAGGAGACAACCTTTTTCTTTTCCCAAGGCTTAAGGATAACCTTACCACTCCCTTTTCACAGGCTCAAGTAGCAAATCTACACCTTCTTTTCTGTAAGTTGAGGGAAGCAACCTTTACAAATGCTACTATTTTGGTTGAAATAGCAAACCTCACAAGTACTTCTTTTTCTAGTTCAAGAAGCAAACTTTAATATACCCGACCTCATTTTATAAATTGGCACTCGAGGGTACTCTTCCAATTTTACAAATATAGGTGTAGGTTAACAAGATGGTTACAATGGCTCTACAAAGGCTTGATCACTCTCTGTAGCTCTTATGAAAGATTATTCTCGAGACAAAGAATATACAGATTGATATTTGTCACTTCTCTTCTCTTTTTTCCTGTGAAGCTTTAGAAATGAGTATAACTTAGGATATGGAATTTTGGCTCTGTCTTTGTTCAGTCCATAGCTTTCTCTTTATATAGAATCTTCAAGTCCTTGATTGCAAAAATTGATTTTTCCAAAAATCTACCCATTGGCAAATACAAGAATTCGATTATTAGAGCTTGCTAGACTTGAAGTGTATTGATAATTCATTCTATGTATCGATACCTTTAAAATAAATCTTGCATACAAAGAAACAATTGTATCGATATATCACTTAACCGTATCGATACCAAAACAAGGAATGTAGCTTCTGTTTCATGGTTATGATTGAGTACCGATACATTATGAGTCCCGTCAATATTCAAAACAATTCGTATAAATACACATTCAAACCGTATCGATACTTTTACATATAAATTACATATAATTGGCCTAGGAAGCAGGATAATGTTAAGTTCAAATATTCAAATGTGTAATATGTCTTTAATATTGTGCATATCTGACCTTATCATTCATTAAGCATAAGTATATGTAAGATTCAAACAATAAAACCAATCATGTTTATTAACATTACATTCTTCTTATGTTCTTTTAGAAGTCATATCAAAACCTTAAAGTATTTCAAAGTCAATAGTTTATATAAAAAAAGTACTCTAAGATAATTAAAAGACTACATTTTACTCAAATAATTAAACAAAAACTAAGATTTTCGACAGACTGTAGTCTTTAAAATTGAAAGTATATAAATTTATACATTTATAAAGGTTATTATAGCAAAAGACTACAGTTTTATTGATAATTGTAGTTAATACTATTAATTATACACATTATAATTTAATTGAAAATTGTGATTTCTTATAGAAGATAGAAAAACTTGTTTTCCTATTAAATATCGTAGTATTATATATAAATAGATTATAGTTATTTGTTTCAAATGTAGCCTTTTGTGACTTTTTAATCCTAAGTGAACTAAACTAAAATACTAACTAGTTAAACTCAAAAGAGTACATTAATCTAAACCTGGATAGAAATTAAGTTTGCTACAAAATTAAATTCTTAATTATAACAATATACTTATGAAAAGTAACCTAACTTATGCTACACTAAAACAAAGAACCTAAAATGACCTCAACTTCATAAAATGCAGCCTAAAATTACCTAAAACAACAAGTAAAATAATTCTGGACAGATTTGATGCAAAGACGCCTAACTAGTGTAAATGCATGTAAAATATGACAAAAAATGCAAGGTAACCTAGCTAAATAAGACCTATGAAATTCATACAATATGCGGCTGAATACTCAATTTAGGATCTAACGTTTTGGATATTTCTTACTTAAGGATATGATCTTTAATTTTGCTCAATTAACGATTAAATGTTTTTGAATTTGTGTAATTTAAGACTTTTTAACGAGGTTGAGTTGCACGTGCTGTTAAAATAATAACAGCGTTAATAGATACACGTGGCAGCAACTTAGTGAGACACGTGGCAACCATTTAGTGGTTAAAAAAAATTCTTTAATTGATTTTAGTTTAATATTTATTTTTCTTTTTTATAGTCAAAAATAATTTTTTTAATTTATATTTTCCGTACATTAAAAAATAAAATCTTTTTCTCTCAAAACCTCTCCCTTCTCATTCTCCGTTCAAAAGCAACCCATCATTCTCCTCCTCCAGCCATCGTCTTCATGGCTAAGAAAGTTTCAAAAAATAATTAAAAAAATAGCTCTCCCCTCCTTTTCTCTTTTCCTAACTCATTTCCTTCAAATCTCTCTTAATATTTTTAGATCTAAATAGGTATTTTTGGTTTTACAACCTCAAAAAGTTTATATTTTTGCCGATCAAATCTTTTTCTCTTCTACTATGTTCTCAAATCTCACCCAAACCCCAAAAATTACCATAAATCGATTTTAGATTTTTTTTTGAATTTTTGTGTGGTTTTTAAGAAGTTTTTTTCATGTTTTTTTCGGTATTATAGTTACTGTGTTGCTCAGATCTGCTTAGATTGTGATGTTGAGTATTTTTGTTATTATTCATTTTTGGATATTTTTTAATTGATTTTTGTAAATCTTGCTATTTGGGTTTCTTTTTTGTTGATGTTTAAGGAAACAAAAAATTTTAATTCTGTTTTTGTTGTTTCCTGTGATTTATGGCTGAGTTTGATTCAATCAAAGTACTATTTTTTTTTTGAAATTCTATTTTTTTATTAGCTTTTTTATTTTTCCTCTCCTCCATGCCTTTTGCTTCAGCTTCAATATCTTCACCGAGGCTCTCAATCACTTTCTTTGATTTTGATTTTTTATTAGATATGTTTTCTTAATTCTTTCTTAGTTACAGTTCGTCTAAACCCCAGCTTCATTAAGCTTGGTAATTACTTCTGTGAATTAGAGCATCTACAGATTGGGTTTTCGATTTTTTTGCTATTGTGGTTTTGTTGTAGCAGGTTTATGATGTTCTTTCTCAATGTTATTATTCTTCATTCGTGCTGTTTACAAATTTAGTATCAAATATCTAAATGATTTAGGAAAAAATAAAAAAAATAAAATTTAATAATAAAAAAATCGAAAAAATTAAATAAAAATATAAACTAATGATTGATATTGGATTTAAAAATAATTAGACCAGCTGGCAAAAGATTATTGGATCATGATATTAGTTTGGAAAACAAAAAAGAAGTTCACTCTCTTTAACGGAAAGTGTAACTCACAGTCGTTAAAAAATCCTATATCAAACAAATTCTAAAACATTTAGTCCTTAATTGATCAAAATTAAAGATTATATCCTTAATTGAGAAATCTCGCAAAGATTAGATCCTACATTGAGTATTTAGCCTACAATATGCATAGGCCTAATATGACATGAGAAAACCTAAATAGACTTAAAAATGAACCCAAAACAGAAAATACAAGCTACCTAACTAATACTTAACCTAAACAGTAATGAAATGCATGAAATTTGTGTAAGAAAATGCTATGTAACCCTATCCTAACATCCCCTAATCACTACTAATTAATTATATGACCTAAATCTAACCTAACCACAGTGAAATCAAGCCTAAACTAATGCAAAACTAACTTAGAAATTAACCAAATAGAATATGAAAATTGTTTAGAAAATTTAGTGAATTAAGTGTGTAAATGCAATGTAATGACTAAGGAAATAACCTTAATTGAATCCTAAAAATTTCCTAACTAGGGTACAACAATCCAGCCATCAATCTAGCTAGGTTTACGGACCTCGATATTATGACACCTGAAACTACTATGGATGCAATTGAAGAAGATAAGGAGGAGGAGGATATGTTTTAGGATGCTCAAGAAATGGATACCAATGGGATTCAGGATAAAAAGGAAGATGTTAGAGATAAAGTCACTGGTTCAACATGTCATATAGTAGGTTCCAACAAAGAGAGGTGTTGAAGTTCTGATGGCATAAGTGAGTTGGTTGAGCAAATCAGCCACTTTATGAGTGCATTTCAAAAGGCTATTAAGTATATCAAAGGCATAACCTCATTCTTCAAGAAAGAGGCCAATGGGAGCAATAGGAGGATGGCACTTTTTAATGAGATCATGCAACTTGAAGGGTTCTTTAGGGCTGAAGTGTTAAATGCTAGAGAATACATAAGCAAAGACAGTCACAAGGTAGATTTCTTCTTTGCTCTGCCTAGAGAGTATAGGAGGGATTATGTCATTAAGCAGTTGTTTGAATGTACTTCCTGTCGACCACCCTTTGACTTCTCATCGACCAAAGATATGTAGTTTCTGACTTCATGATAGGATGATAGTGTCCTGCTATAGTTGATAGGATGCTTTCGGTTTTCCTTCTAGTATGATGGATGATGAATACTGATGGATGTTATTTATGAATTTTTTTTTTGGAAATGGTTATTATGGATGTTATGTTTCATGGACAGTGAAAAATCTTTTTGTTATATTCACATGTCCTGAAATAGGTATTATCGTAGCATTTTGTTTCTAGATTACGATTGTATTAACTGTTGTATTAGATTGAATTAAGCAAATGTCATTATTACATTTTGTTCATAAAACAATACACATTTTATTCTTTTCCTATCAAATTTGGGATTAAAAATTTGCAAACAATTCATTGCAAATTGGCATTGATCTTAATAGCAATTTGTCTTTGGTTCTCAAATAATTGAAGTTAATAAAATGGTTATTACGAATATCAAATTAAATTAATAATGTTTTGTTAAATCAAAATAATTGACATATTAAACATCCTATAAGCAAATTGACCAATTAAATAAATATGTTAATTTAGTAAATAGATTAATTTACATCTTACAAATGAATAGCTTAACTAAATAAATAAATACATCAAAACAATTTACATATTAAATATCCTATAAACAAATGAACTAAATAGATAAATTTGTTAAAATATAAATAAATTAATTAACATTTTTTAAATGAATAAGCTTAATAATAAATTAATAAATAAATAAATAAATATGTTAAACCTAACTTTCAAAGTGTTATTCACTTTAAATCAAATATTAATACAAAAGACATTATAGTAAAATGAGACATTTAGTAATCTTAA
Organism: Heritiera littoralis; assembly: GCA_031772115.1. Taxonomy (NCBI): domain Eukaryota; kingdom Viridiplantae; phylum Streptophyta; class Magnoliopsida; order Malvales; family Malvaceae; genus Heritiera; species Heritiera littoralis. The sequence continues at coordinate 1,096,578 of JAPDPK010000157.1, forward strand.
ATTCCTTCAACCAAACATAAAAATCAGACATCACCTAATGCAACCAAATGCAAGAATTTAATATTTTCTAGAATTCACCAAGTGATTTGGGGTTAAATGATTCCTAAAAGAAATCTTAGTTTTAACGAATCAAATGGCCCTTAAAACTTTTCTTTTATTTTCTTTTTATTTTCAAATGGCCCACTATTAATATCAAACTAAAAAAGAAAGATATTATTTTAATTAAATATAATATATTTTTCATATTATTAATAATATGGATGCATTTTTACAAATTTAATGATACCCATATTACATTTTTTTTATAATTTTCTTTTATAACTATTTTTTATTTCATCAAATTCCAGTATTTAGAAATTCTTTCTAAAAAAAATATTTATCCAAACAAGTCAATTATAAATATTAGTATTTTTAATTGATGCATTTTAAAATGTTTTGATTTTTTTTCATAGCAATCAAGGTCTTCGGGCCAGCTTTGTAACGATCCGTATTATACAGTAATTATCCATATTCACACACAGTAAGATAGTTAGGCTGTTTGCGATGCCTTTATCACACTCACTTTCAATAGTAAATCACTTTTTAAATAAAATTCTATTTATAACTTATATAAATATTTACAATGAAATATTATTTCTAGTATTTCCACAAGTTCTATATCCCCTATACATCATTATACAAAATATAGAACTATACATAACAAGTCTGAACATATAAAAGAAATAAAATATACCTCCAAGATCCACTCATTGCTGCCTCAGAGTACTATAAGCACAGCCAAAATCTGTGGAACGGTATATCAGTCTATCATTATAGATAATTTGTGGAGTGGAAAAATAAAGGGTGAGCTAATGTGCTCAGTAAGAGAATCGTATGCAAGACTGATACTATGAAATCTATATGTTTAAAACAATTAATCCTTAACAGTGCTCTAAGGTATAAATTAGAAAGGATATTATAGTCGGTTAGAAAACCGGATGGAGTATGAGAGGTGCTTTGACGTACCTATAGTGTCTCAATCCTTAGAAGCGACTATAGGTTTAAATCATTTGAAACCAATTTATGCATTTTGTAATATATATATATATATATATATATATATATATATATATATATATAAACACTTGAATTAAAATCACTTCAGTAAACAGTTTAGTATAGAAATCAATAAACAGTATAGTAACAGTTTTATAGTCAGTATTTAAAATATCTATTTTGGTACCAGTAACAATTTCAGTTCAATAAACAGTACAGTACAATGGAGACCAGGCAACACCCAAAGAATATCATGCTATAATAGTATCCCAAGAAGGGAAAAACCATAGCAATATGACATATGGCCATAGTCACAGTGGTCCACAGTGTATACTTGCTGGGTGACAACTGTGGAAGCTAAAGACTTGGTGGGTCTATCAGCAATAGTAACAGAAACACATGACATGTAAGCATGATACAGGGCCTGATAGTCTCAAAACAATTTATAAACAGTAGAAACACCATTTATGAAATCAATTTCAATGTTAATATCTTCAATCAGTTCATAAATAAATATATGGAAAATATAATCAGTTCAGAAATAAAAATTCGTAAAATATTCGCACTTCAGTATTCTTTTCTAAAAATGTTCTATTTATTTGTAAAATAGTTACAAGCATACGCTGGTACCTTCATGTAGTAAAATTTATTAACAAGAATATTTAAATATTGTTTTTCGGTAAATAATAAAATATACAATTTCAATAAATCACATGAAAATCACTTAGAAATTTATTTATTTCTAATATTTAAGAATATTAAAGATAATTTCATAGAATTCCTAGAATTTTCAACAATATAACGGCTATTTCTAACCTAGCCCTCCTGCATTGAAAACACAGTATATAAACCAGCCAGTGTCCATAATTTCACCAATTCCAAGGAAATTGATTTCCAATCCATTCATAAAATTGAGTTGAGCCAAAATATGCATCCCCAGTATCCTTACAGCTTACACACTCATCCCTTACCTGTTGTTTTTCTACCGACTCGCCGATAGCACCATTCGATAATTCTTCACTCTCGAGTTACAAAACATTATGCCAACCATCATCATTCACCATAATTCAATTCTAATATATTTTTTCTTATTGAAATCTACCACATTGTCCACACTGATTATTAAATCCAGTGTAATTTATACCCGTGCTAAAACACACTTCGCTTAAATCAACTCCGATTTAAATTTCGACTTCACCAACAGTCACCTCTTAATTTCTACAGTCTTATGGAACCCTAAATTCATCAAATTGAGCATAATAACCCCCTCCCATGGCCATGGCCGAATGCTTCCTATAGCCAATCACATGAAATTTCAACAATTTAACACTTGTTTCATACTTTATCCTTAATTTCCATTCTTCCTATACCATTTTCATGCATCAAAACACATGAATCCACATGTTCTTCATCATGGACGAAACCCTAGGATGGTGATTTAGGGAGTTTCAATTTAATCCAACACCAAAATCATGCTTAACACACTTGATTTCATCATTTTCTACCATTACAACTTAAAGAAAATACAAGCATAAGATTAGCTTAACTTGGCCAAATCCTATAGTGGCTCTTTCCTCTTGATTTTGTCCACTTTACAATGAGATTTTGGTATGGGCTTGTAGAGAATTTAATTTAGAACAACCTTGTAGAAGAAATTTTCTTGATTTAATGTAGTTTTAATGGTGTTTTTGGTTGAATTTTGGTTTTTCTCAAGCTTAGGCTATGGAGGGTGGCGTGAAAGGTTGAAGAAGATGGGTGAGGTGGCCGGCTGACTTGTGTAGAAATATTTAGAAATTTCCTTTAATAGTAAAATGACCAAAATATCCTTGGTTATGAGAAATTTGGACATTTTTGCCCTTAAACTTTTATAATTTTTCTAACTAGTCAATTTAACCCCAAAATATTTTATTTCATCACTAAATATTATTATTGGGCATAATTTAATGAATGGATAGGGTTTTATTAAGGTTTGATTGATCATAAGGGTGAAATTACTAAAATACCCCTATCGGGCCAATCGCGTAAATTTATGATTTTACCACCGATTCGATCTATCTATTGACAAAGCCTAGAATTTATTTATACATAGATTATCATACTTCAGTCAATAGGTCAAAAGTCAATTTAGTTTGACCATTATTAACGAAACTTTAACTATGCTATGTCCTTAATTGTCATTTTTTAAATTGTTGGCACACTTCCCAAAATAACTTAAATAGAGGATTTTGGGTTCCAAATTCTTATCATGAGCTTATTTGACCCTCCTTAAAATATCTGCCTAGTCTCACGTCTATCTGGGCAATGTAGAGCCTGTGAGGCCCACAACATTATTTCCTGTTGTACCTACGAAATACATAGGAATTGAACAGTGAATAGTAGTCTTACATGTATAATAGTACCAAAATACAGGTTCTCACAAGCTTGCATTCACCTTGAGACTTGTCCATCACTGAGCCATCTTAAGGGTGCCCTCCTGACAATTGACTTGGTGTACCTAAGGAAATTAATTTCCTTTTGGGTCTTGGCCCTAAGACTTGAACCCTAGACGTGGCTTACAAAATAACACTTGCTTATCAGTAGATCTAACCCTCAGGGTTAAAATGCCTTCATTTTAATCAATATGCACATAAACTCATTAACAAGATCCAAATTTAATTGAATATTTTATAGAAATGTAGTGCTATTCAATGCACTAAAAATTAAAATTTTAATAAATTGATTATTTACATGCATCATATATTCATTTGACACTTTACCTAAATAAAATAAACAGAATTACGAAAAGTGTTGAAAATATATTTAGTTAATATTAGTACAATTCAAAGATTATAATTTATTTACAACAATTAAAGTTTGGCATGACGGTTGTTACTTCTCTTAAAACAGATTAGGTCCAATCGATTTTCTATTCTCTCTTATGAATACAAAGTTCGAGTTCGAGCTTTGTAAATGGAAAAAATAACGCTAAGAGAGCTTCCCTCCGTTCAGGATCCGATTGTAACTCGATTTCGAATTAATCGAAACTCAAAATGACCTTTGGATACCAAGGAATTTTGATAAAAAAAGACTGTAATTCCATTATATAAACCCCGTACTCCATCGTTAACTACAAGTTCTTAAAAAAAAAAACTATATGTTCTTTAACAAATAAAAAAAGGCCAAACTAACCTGAACTTTCTTCTTTTTTCTATTGTTATTAGATTTAAAAATCTCTGGAGTCATTTACGTCCCTTGTGAAAAATGATATGTTTACTTCACATAAATGGATTTCATATTTTGCAAAAAAAAAAAAAAGACGTGATGAATTTATTTTTATTTTAATTATAAACGCTATAAGCATATATTCATAATGAAATATTTATAAATGAATAATCAAATATGCAAATATTAAGAAACGGAATTAGGAGGAATCAAAACTTGGATTATTAATTTGATGGGAAAGAAAAAAGAATCTCACTTCACTGACTAATTAATTAATGATAAAGCTCATTTGATTTGAAATGGCTCAAAATTTGGATTATTAATATTTTGGTACATGCCTGTGGACAAGCTGTTGAATATTGAACTTAATTATAAAAAATTATTATTGAAATTTAAATTTGAAAATTCCAAAAAGAGAAACTTCATTGCTACTCAAATACAGTCATAGAGCAATAAATATAGCACCGTCTGATCCCTATCAAGATTCGAAGGAAACTGAAGCTTCATTTACTCTTCCTCACATGTTCCTTCCTCTTTCTCATTTCCACCAAGCTAAGCCTATATCGAACTGTTATTATTATTATTATTATTATTGAAATTTAAATTTAAATAAGATATTCGACCATTCGAAACTCTAGGTTGAAAGTACTAAGCTAAAGTGAAATTTTAATAGAGTAATTAAAAAAAGTATTCACATATAAAGTTTGAGTTTAAGTTTAAACTCAAATAACTAATTAATTTCCATTTTTAATATTTAAAAAAAATTAGAATGAAATTGCAGAAATAATGCGTTAAGTCTTAAGTTTTAATTGGTAAGAATAACGGAAAGAGATGAGAATGAAAAATTTGATAATTTAATGGTTAGGTTTTATAACCACTTTTTTATTTTGTAGTTTAACTATTAAATTAATAAATTTTTCTTTCTCACTCATTTCCATTCTTTTTACCAAGAAGAGCCTTAATGTCATGAGAGAATTCTTAGAATATAATTTTCCTATACTCATATATAGGTTTATTTGATTTTTTGTTAGTTTGTTCATTTTTATTTTTATTTTTGTTACAAGTTTGCTTATTTTTATTTAAAGGCTTAATAGTTAATAGTCAAATATACTCTCAATTTTTTACAAAAAATGAAATTAAGCCCTCAATATTTAATTTTACTGTATAAACCCTTAATTTTTCAAAATAATGCAATTAGGTCTAAATTAATTATAAATTTTTGCCATAAAATAAAAAGGTTGAGGGCTTATAAGATTTAAATCTTTTATTTTATTTTACTTAATTATATTATTTTAAAAGGTTGAGGGCTTATAAGATTTAAATCTTTTATTTTATTTTACTTAATTATATTATTTTAAAAGGTTGATATTTTATTTTACTTAATTATATTATTTTAAAAGGTTGAGGGCTTATAAGATTTAAATCTTATATTTTATTTTGCTTAATTATATTATTTTAAAAGGTTGAGGGCTTATAAGATTTAAATCTTATATTTTATTTTGCTTAATTATATTATTTTAAAAGGTTGAGGACTGATAGGATGATATTTTGTGAATTTTATATGTGCTAATATATTTTCTTTATTGATGTTTTATGCCTAAAAGAGCTTACTAATGTTTATTTTATGTTTTAGGTATTAAATATCAAAGTTGGAATAAAAAGAAGTTAAAAAGAGCACAGTGCAGTATTTTCTGTCCAGTTTGAAAGATTGACATTTTTGACCAACATAACGACCTGATCTCAAGAAGTGGCCTTCATAGAAGTTGTAGAGGACTTCTCAAGGTTTCCAGAATGTCCAAGATCGCAAAAATCGGAGTTCATTTGGTGGGTCAAACGTCTGGACAAAATCAGTACGAAATTCTGGACAGAAAAACGAGATTGAGAAGAAATTCCAACAAAGCAAGTTCAAGACCAGATTTTGTTGAGACAAGATAATTTCTTAATTTTATTTTGTCTTAGATCTGTAATTAATTAATAAAAATAGGCCTTAGGAATTTTACTTAGAAAATAATTGTAAAAAGATGATGAGATAAAGGTAAGAGTTTGACTAGTCAAATTACTTGTTTCCCAAGTAAACTCTTATCTGAATCCCACATTGCTTAGGAAAGTCTTTTAAACTCTTCCTTAGGCCTATATAAAGAGCACAAGGCTCTCATAAACAGCAATCCCTCAAATCCCTCACATCCCTCTCTTCCCCCTCTTCTCTCTTGTTTAGTTTTAGAGTAGATTTAATAGAAATTTTATTTTTATTATTTTGCTTATTTCTTTATTATTTTTAATTCTGATTTTGTTTTCTTTATTTAAATTAATATTGTTTGTGTGTTCTTGCTTGCTAGTTTATAATCTTGATTATTAATTCTGATTTTATATTATTAAAGATTGCTTCTTTGATTGTTTCTTGCATGATATTTGTAATCTTTATAATATTAAACTTGAATTTTATGATCTTGAATATGTCTAGTGAGTAGTTTTCTTATTCAGTTATGAGGTAAATTAATTATTCTTGGGAAAAGCATGTTGTGAGATTCTTGAACCTATTATATAATTGTTGATTAAGTATCCAAGATTCTCTGAGCACATTATAATGGTTGTTTGTTTGATTAGATAGGGTGCACACTATTTAGTTAAACTAAATAATCTACCGCCAGATTAAAAACATAAGTCCGTAATTGCTTGTGGAGTTAATCACTAGGGATGGAGGAGAATTAAGGTTTAGATTAAATAAACCGAGCTTATGTGTTTGTTATCTAATGTCAACCCATATCTTTCTTGTTGTTAATGCTGCTACAATTTATATCTAGAGAGCTTGTTCTAGGTAGGTTAAGTAGTTAGAGATTAGTTAAAGAGCTTGTTTTAACTAACGACTCAGTAAGGAAAGATGGTGTAACAGAGCTTGTTGTTATGCTACGGTTGACTATTTAATTGACAATGATATTTTGTAATCAATGATCAACATCAAAATCCAAGAATGATTGATTGCCTCATAACTGAAGCTTTTTGCTATTTGTTTTTTTTATATATTTAATAATTCTTGTTTTCTTTATTTTAGACATAGCTTACAAAACCCCCCAGATTTTCTTCTTCTTTCCCCAAATCCTGAAATTAGATTTTTAATTTAATAATTAATTTAAATAATTCAGTCTCTGTGGGTTCGACCCTTGCTCCGCTATCTACATAGTAGAGTTAGGAAATTTTATTTTTGGTGACTGACGACACTCATCAAGGACTTATGCATTTTAAAAATAAAAATTGATTGACTTTTACAATAAAATTAAAAGCTTAGAGTTTATATATATTATATAAAAAGTTGAATGTATATTTGATTGTTAAACCTTATCTAAAAATTTACTATAAATAGTTATTTGATTAGCAAATGGGTAGACTTTTTCTTCTTTATTAATATAATTTTGGTATCCAATATAAGCCTATTCAATAGAACTGGCTTGCTAGTTGCTACATAATTTTAGCACATATAAAATAAAAAGAAAAAAAAGGCATATATATTAATATAATTTTTAGGATTCCTCTTTTGACATTTTTCCTCTCCTAGCCACGTTTTTTTTTTAAATTATAGCTCGGCTAAGATTGCACCAATAACATGCAGCTTGCTGCAACGGCAACGGCAGTCTGCGAAAAGCCGGCTTTTATGCTGACAAAATTGATTCATTTGCTTTGAAGAAAATGACAAAAATAAAATTACGTTTCAAATCCATTAGAGAAATAGACTGATTGGAGTTTTAACGTGACCATACTAAAATTTATAATAAAAAAAACATAAAAAAAATTCTCAGATGCTACCTAAAATTTCGTGCCAACTTAATTAAAAATACAAATGGATGTTAAAAAAACAAATTACACAATAGTTTCACCATGCAAACATTTGTCTCATCTCTGAAAAAGATTTCTCTCTCTTTTTCGAACTTTTCTTAGATTCACAAGATCATGAAACAAAACAAAGAGATAACTCCACAAAATGAAATTAAAATACAAAAAACAAGAAAGCCCTAGTTAAATAGTACTCATGTCACGTTATTTTTACGTTTAGAGATGATGTAATTATCTTAAAGTTTTCTCCATGAGATTTATCTTCGTTAAATTTCATTACTTACTACAATAGTTTTGTTTTGAAGCAAAGAATTTTTGCAATGAGCAATAGCACCTTGAATTGCACTTTGCAATTCTTCCATTGATGATGTATCTGAACCTGAAAACTGCATGCCAGCACCAGCGCCACCGACCCGACCCGTTTTCATGCCCATGGTTGGAAAGCCATTTCGAGAAAGCACACCAGAGTGGCTTGGCGAGGACCGCATTGATGATGGGCAGCTTGAAACGTAGCTTCTCCTTCTTGGGTACCTTAAGTTTCCCGAGAAAGAATGAGAAAATCCACCATTGTTGCTTTCTTTCCTTGCATCGATCTTCTCTATGTCTTTAATAGATCTCTCTGGCTTGATGGAGGCTGAAACTACTCCAATTCCTTCCATTTTTTGTTGTTGTTTTTGGGATAGTTTCTCGTACAACGGCTTCACTTTCTTCAAATATTTCCTTATAACTTCTTTCGCTGTTGTACTCATTTTTTTAACTGATGAAGATGCCGCCCCCACGTTTTCCTGGTTATGGGTCTTGCTATTTTCCTTCTTGAACACAGAAGAGAATCTAGACAAAGAGAAATACTTGCTTTTCTTGATATGATAATGGTTTAACTGGCCCTGGTGACTTGAAAATAGTTGGTTCCCAGTGTTAAGCCTTTTAAACTCATCGTCTTCGGTGACGGAGCTGGGCCTGGAGGAGTCACAATCAGCAAGCAAAACAAGATCACTGGCGAAAGATGAGTGGGAGTCGTTCGAGCTGCCGGTGGAGTCACGGGAGGCGGTGGCGGAGGAGGTTTCGGAGGCGGAGGAAGTGCTGGAGGAGGCTAAGAGGAGGGTGCGGACCATGGAGAGGCGAGGGGAGAGGTGGAGAGGTAAGATCTGGCCTTTGTAGAAGAGCTCGTCGGCTGGACAAAGGGTGGAAGAGGACTTGGCGCGTGGGGAAAGAGAGATTGTGAATTCAAAGTCGGAAGAGGAGGATGAAGAGAAAGTGTGTGAAGGAGATGGCGGTAGTGTTTGAGATCTTGAAGCTATTTTCCCTTTTCTCTTCTCCATTTTCCAAAAGCTTCGCTACATAATTATCAATGGCGACTACAGGAACAATGGTGAGTTGTAATTTCTTCTAAAACGTAAGCTACTTGTTTTATATATGGAGAAAGAGAGAAAGGGAAGGACTTTGGTATGTCATGTGATGATACAGGGAGAGAGAAAGAAAGGGATGAATTAATTCTTCTTTGGCTTGTTTTTGACTTCACGCGCGACTTGGTGGAACATTAAAGCTACTCGCTTCCTCATTTTTATCTAATAATAATACAAACTAATACTTAGAAATCATAATGAAATATTAAAGAATATGGATTTAATAAAAAAGGGATAAAATCTAACAACTACTACTATAACAAAAAAAAAATAGCGAAAAAACCAAAAAAAAAGGTTTATAGACTATATTTATGTAAAAACATTTATTACTATTATTGAAAGCGCACACATATTAATATTTTTAACTTAATTTCATATAGTAATGCTTTATCAAGCAAATCATTGACTTGATGTACATTTCATTAATGTTGTTGGTGTTTTTAGTAAGAATAGGGTGTGATCATTTGAGGTTCATGTTTCGGGCATGAATTTTAAGTTATTGTATTTAATAGAAATGTCGAAGTATACCAAAATTATAGTTGTTGTACTCAATAAAATGTTCAAATGGACCAAATTAAATCAAATATTCAAATTTAGATCATGAATTTTGAGTTGTTGTATTTAATAAAATGTTCAAATGTACCAAAATCAAATCTTCAAATTTACAGTTGTATTCAATAGAATTGTTCAAGTATACCAAATTAAATCAAATGTTAAATTTGGAGCACTTGTAAAGCAAATGTTTAAATCATTGGAATGAAAGTTTCAAGTTTTTGTATTCACTACCAGGAAAAAGGTCATAAATTAAGGTTACGGAAGGCGCACTAAGTTTAATATCTTTAACTATAGTTTTTCAATTGTAAAAGTTAAAACTGTAGGTATCACAAATTTATTTCCCTTTGTTTTTTAGTGCGCTTTTTGAAAGGAGAGCTATTTTATATGGAATATGTTTATTTTTTTAACTACCATCTATTTTAAAAAAATAGACATTTTTTTTATGCTAAATACTACTGTTAAAGTTGAATTGTACTCTATACTATATAAATTTAGTATAAGCTTTGGATCAAAAGACTATAGTTTTCATAAAAACATAATTTTCATTCAGATATATTTCCCTCATTTTTCAATGCACTTTCTGAATTATTTAATTCATTATTAAAATGTTATAACATGACCAAATTTAGTGACAAGCTTGGCATTAGGGGTAGAGCAATCAGTCGATTTGGGGTCTTCAGCCCGGTTTTTGAAGATAAACGATTTATAAAATTAACCGATCAAAACAGATAGAAAACTGAATCGACCTCCTTCGATTGGTTCAATTGATTAGTCCTTTTTCACATTTTTTAGTTTTTCCCTAAAAGCAACAATATCAAATGTAACCTGCAATGGCATAACTTAAAGTAACATATTCTGAAATTCAATCTAAAACAAATTCTGAAGTTCAAACTCCATTAGTTTTGCAATTGTTAAACAAATTCTGAAATTCATATAGCATTTTTTATTTCTATGATTAACCTAATAGAGACATAGAGTTTTCAAGACAACATTTTCAATATGATTCATGGCATTGCAGATCTGCAGTAGGCATCATAGATTTAATTACATTAGATACTTTCTATGTCACAAGTGCCAAAAAGATAGTTAAATAGAATCAAAAGCAGCCAGTAATAGTTGTTTGTATTTACAAAAATATCAATAATAGTAGTTAGTAGAATATTCATAAGTCCTGATAGCATATTAGTAGTAGTTACAAAACAAAACTGCACATTCCAATAAACACAATAGTAGAATGCAAAAGTGCAAAAACAAAAGCAAATGTGCAAAAAGCAACGAAGCGAAGTCTCCAGTCCAGATCAGCAAAAGCAAGTCAACAATACAACCATTAGTCCATCAGCATCACATATAACGGCACAACACTTACAAGCAGCAACTATCCTATCTTCATTCTCCCCAAAGACCCCAACTCTCACATAACAACAACACATTCAAATAAATAAGTTAAGGTCAAGTGGTTTACTACTCAAAGTCTCAAATTAAAATAGTAAAAAGGTAAACTAATGATAACAATACATGATACTTCAAATATTAAATCTAAAAGTAGTTTACTAGTCAAGTATAGGATACAATGCAATTTTGAACAAATCTAAATATAAATAAACAAAAAATAACGGAGTGTTAGCTTTAAAAGCAATAACCAAAACATTTAAAGAAATAAAAATTGAAAAAAGACAAATGATATAAAACCATTACCAAAATCAATTTTGCCAATTTGTGATAATTCATCCTCAAAGGTAGATGGGTTGAACTATAAAGATTGATGTAACCAATCTTAAGTGCAAATAAGAGCTTGCACTAGTTTAGGAGTTACAAAACTCTTATATGCATCAAGTATAAGACCATCAGTGCTAAAGATGGATTTAGAAGCAACTGTAGATGTTGGAACTGCCAATACATCACCAGCTAGATAAGAAAGGATAAGAAACCTAATACTGTTGATTTTCCACAAAAGAAGAACTTTAAAGTCCATCCGCTCTTTAAAAGCATCAAGCTGCTCACTCAAATATCTATCCAATTTAGATTTATTCTCCTTTTTCCTACTTTCCATCCTAAACTTCTCAAACTTAGACATAAAACCTTTTTTCCCAACTTCAAGTGCAACTTCATCCATTTATTTTGTAACTTGACTCGCTTGGCTTTTGACCAAGATTTTCAAGTTGAGGTTGTACCATTCTCCTATACTTATTGTAGATACTTAATTTTGGAAAAACTAATATTTGCTTCATATTATAAGTGAAAGACAACCTCTTCTTAGAATAATACTTCATAAGAATAACTTCTTTAGAAAAGCTTCTGTACAATAACAACCTCTTATCAGAAGAGCTTATTACTCATAAAAGAACTCATTCGCAGAATAGCTCTTCTCAGAACAGCTTTGCTCGGAACAACTTAGAGGTGCTAACTGGGCCGGGTTGACCCGACCCGGTTCGCAACCGGATCGGGTCAACCCGGCCCAGAGTCTGAACCGGTACAGTACCGGTTCGGAATCGGCCCAGCCCGGTATGTTACCGGGCTAGGCCGGTTTTAACTTTTTAAAACCGGGCCCGGTAAGGGCCCGGACCGGTTAAAAAAATAAAAAAAAGAAAAGACTGCAGAATGCAGTTGCACTGCACTGCAGTGCAAACTGCAGTCTGCCGCATAGGTAAGTCTGTGACTTGCCTCTGCAGCATTTTGATGGGCAACGGCCATCAATCTTTAATTTTTTTTTTAATTTTTTAATTTTAATTAAATTTAAAAAAAAAGAGGCTTGACTGCCAGCAGCAGTGGCAGTCAAGCCTCTTGGCTCTTGCAGTTGCAAGAGTGCAACTGCATGTTTGATGGGCAACGGCCAAATCAATCTTTTTTTTAAATTTTTTTTTATTTTTTTATTCTAATTTTTTTCCTATAAATACCTCTATAATCTTCTATTTTCATTTACATTTCTTCTATATTTTCTCTCAAATCTACTATCTATATTCATCTACTCTTATTCTCTTCACTTACATACTCTCTCAATACTCACTCAAACTCTCTCAAATTCACTTAAATTCCCTTATTCTAAATTTATAATATCATCATTTCCTTTCTAAATTTCATTTTTCTTTTTATTTTATAATTTTACAAATTTTACTTTTAATTTTCAAATTCTAATATATTATATATATTCCTTATTCCAAATTTATAATATCATCATTTGCTTTATAAATTTCATTTTTCTTTTTATTTTATAATTTTACAAATTTTACTTTTAATTTTCAAGTTTCAATTTTCAAATTCCAATATATTATATATATAATGCATCTATTTTTTTAATTTTTAACATATATTTATTTTCAAAAAAATATAAAAATGTCAAATTTTTTTCATCGTTCATGCTTTGTTTCTCGACCTTTTGGTTCCACTGAAATTCCTAGTTTGGGTGACGAATCATTTAATGAAATCGAACCCGATATTCATCCGAAGGAGGAGCTTCCTTTGGCGGCGCCATCGGTTGGTCGTGGTCAACGTGGAGGTCATGCTCAAACACAATCATCAGCTGCCACCACTGCTGCTACATCATCAAGGCCGAAGTTTAGTCGAAAAAAAACGAGCAGGGTATGGGAGTATTTCGATATTGTAGCAAAAGAAGGTGAGACGAATAAATATTGTGCTATCTGTAAATTGTGCCAAGGCATTTACTCTTATAAGTCCGGTGGAGGTGCTGGCGGTACAGGTACGTATAAAAGACATTTAATTACTGCACATAAAATTAATCCTGATGCCGAAGAAGATGAAATTTTAGAAGGTAAACAATCTCAAATTAATACACGTGATGGTGGAAAAAATTTTATTTTTGATAATGTTCAAGCTAGACGTGGTTTAGTTAGATTTGTAATTAGGACTGAACAACCATTCACAATTTGTGAAAAATCAGGATATTTAGAATTTGTTTGTAACCATTTACAACCCGCATATAAATCTATTTCTAGACATACATTAAAAAGAGATTGCATGGATATGTTTAAAGAATATAGACAAGCTTTAATTGATAAACTTAGTAATATTTCATCTAGGGTTAGTTTAACTAGTGATATATGGACTAGTACTAATGGTATAAGTTATCTTGTTATAACTTGTCATTGGATAGATGAAGATTGGTCCATGCAAAAACGAATTTTATCTTTAGATGTAATAGAAGAAGCACATAATTCATATACTATTCATAAATATATTACTAAAGTTTGTAAATTATATGGACTAGAAAATAATAAAGTTTTTGCTATTACTTTTGATAATGCTTCAAGTAATACTGCAGCTATTCCTCATTTAATTAAAAGTTTAAACCCTGTTATGCAAGGCATATTTTTTCATGCAAGATGTGCATGTCATATTATAAATTTATGTGTTCAAAGTGGTTTTAGTTCTAGTGGTACTGGTACTGGCATAGGTCCAATTGATAAAATTAAAATTTTAGCAAAATGGATTCGCACACCAAGTAATAAACGTGAATGGAAGCAAATTTGTATAGCAAATAATATACCTGTTAAAGCATTTCCACTTCCCATGGAAACAAGATGGAATTCACTTCATCGTTTGCTTTCTTCTATTTTACCTTATAAAGAACTTGTTACTCCTTTTTATAACAATTATACAAGTAGCACACATTTAGTACTTTTTGAAGAAGATTGGACTTTTATTGAATATTGTGTTGATTTATTATCTACTTTTAAAGATGCAACCGAAAGATTTTCAACTCAAATTTATCCAACTACACCGTATTTTGTTCCTATTATCTACACAATGTTTGACAAGTTTGTAAAATTTAGGAATCATGAAACTTTAAGTTCTTTTGTATATGATATGGAGGAAAAATTTAAAAAATATTGGGAAATAATTCCTCCTATTTATTGTATTGCAACTTTACTAGATCCTAGTCAAGGTGAGGTAAATATAGAAATTTTTTTTGATTGTTATAAAGAATTTCTTGGTCTTGATTCTATTGAGGATCAAAAGTCCTCAATTAACAATCTTTTTCGAGAATTGTTTAATGTTTATGAAACAGAAAGGGAGCAATTCAACTTTAATCGAGAAGAAGAAGATTCATACGAAGAAACCGAAAGTAGCAAAAAAGGAAAAGGAATTTTAAACGCAATTAAGGAAGCAGCAAAGAAGAGAATGAAGCTAAAAGGAAAAGCGAGCGGATCGGGATCGGGATCAACAACTCGACGAAGTTCTAGCTTCAATGAGCTAGGATTTTTCTTAAGTCAAGATTTTTCTGTAGATGATAACTTTGATCTTCTCCAATGGTGGAAAGAAAACCAAAAACAATTTCCAGTTTTAGCTTCCATGGCCCGAGATGTTTTTACGGTGCAAGTTTCTTCTGTTGCTTCGGAATCCGCATTCTCGACGTGTGGAAGAATTATTGGAGACCATCGAACCACTCTTAATCCGGATTCATTGTGCATGTTAACATGCCTTAAAGATTGGTTTGATACGGAATCGCGCAATGTCGAACTTGGAATGGCCAATGAATTTGCTGATAATAATTCAGAAGAGGAGGAGGAAATTTCCAAGGCAATCCGTATAAATTATGAAGAGTAGAGAATAATCTTTTTTTTTGTAAATTGTATGTAAAATTGTAAATAAGTTTAGTCATAGTGAATATTTTTATGGACTACGGTCCCGTGGTTTTTACCCTTCTAACTTTTGAAGGGGTTTTCCACGTAAAAAATCTTTGGTCTCCTACTCTCTCCTTTTTCTCCGTTGTTGTTGTTGTTGTTGTTGTTGTTATTATTATTATTATTATTATTATTATTATTATTATTATTACATACCAAATTAATTAATGTTATACTTATCTATGTTTAAAATAAATAAATATTTAAAATACAAAATGAATTAATCTTTTAAAAACATATTAAATAAATGAATAAATAAATAAATGAATAAATATTAAGTAAATGATATTTCAAATATAATAAATTATTTTAAATGCAAAATGAATATAATAAATGAATATAAATAAAGATATGCAAAATGAATATAATAATAATATTCGTAATATCATTATTTGTATTTTGAATCAAATATGATTTTATCATAATATTATATTCATAATATAACTTTAATTTATTATAATAATAATTTTATTAGATAATTTTATAATAGTTTATTTTTACATTCTTGTTACATTAATTAAATAAATTATAATATAACTTTATAATAAATTATTGTTAAATTAAACTATTAACATTATTTATTATAAAAATAAATTTATTAGATTAAATTATTAAAATATATTAATATATATTAAAATAAATTAATATAAATTTTTAAAAAAAAATTTTAAAAAGCAAAAAAAAAAAATGGACCGAACCGGTTTAAACCGGTTCGGTCTGGTTTTGAGACGAACCGGTCCAACGAACCGGGCCGGTTCGTCTCTTCTAACAAATAGAACCGGTTCGAACCGGACCGGTTTAGTACCGGTTCGGACCGGTTCTTTGATGGTTAGGGCTGGAACCGGTGAAAACTGGCCCGGAATCGGTCCGGTTCGGCCTGTAACCAGCTCTAGAACAACTCTTTACAAAACAACATGTTCACAGAACAACTCATTTATGAAATAGCACTTTTAAGAGGAAGTGAAGATAACTCCGGAATAGGGCAGGGTTCTTGAGTTAACTTCACTATTGGGATGTCCTGGAGAGTTTGGCTTGGTGGATCAGATATGGAGATAGTTAAGAGTTCTTCTCTTAACCTTTCTCTGAAGTTTGAGTGCTCTTCCATATTTCTTTCAGTACTCCTTCTCCCAAAGCATGAGTGCTCTTCCCTATTTCTTTCAATATACTTTCTCTCAAAGCATAACTTCCATTAGACAAAGCATTAATGCTTTGTAACCACCAAATTCTCATTATTACGTTATTAATACCAAAAATATGTAACTCTCATTCTCTATTCCTATATATAGGGGTTCTTGTTACCTTTGAAAGGACTTTTTTTTGGGACTTTTTTGGGGCAAATCAGCTAATCCATAAACTCTCCCAAATCCTCTCTGCACTGTTTTCTCTACACAGCCTTGTTCTCAGCCTTGCTCAGCCTTCTATCGCCACTTGCCACTGTACTCATTCTTCAGGGTCTGCTCCAGTCTTCCTCTCCGCCGCCTCCCGACACACCCTGTTCTACTGGTTTGCAACGTTTCCTCTCCACCATAAAAGAACCCATCTACATTTTGGCGACTCCACTGGGGAGGAGCGATTGCATTGAGTAGAACATCTTCAACTTTCATTTTGTCAGAAAACATGGAGAGCTCCACTGGAAATTAGGATGTTCAGGCCCCTACCTATATTCAAGAGTTGATGAAGATGATCCAGGCTTCTCAAGAAAGAATGCAGAAGTTGGAAGACACTATCTCCCAACTCACATCTTCCAATGCCACAACTTCTCAAGTTCAATCTGTCACCCCTGCTACTGCCAGGAATGAGAACACTTCTATGGCAACGGGGGAAACTCAACTGATGCACCTGCTCTTGGAAGTGTTGAAAACATTGGTGCCAATAACGCCACCACTGATGGAACTTCTATTGTGACTCTTCCTTCATCTGCAGCTCAAGGCTTTGTGACAAAAGAAGAGCTTCAAAGGTTGTTGGAAGAGAAGAACAAGAGTTTGAGTTTTTCCGAATTTGATCTCAAGTTGCCTTACCCTGCTAGTGTGGCTGCGAAGCCACATTCCATGGACTACGCTAGTCCTAAGTTTAAGCAATTCAATGGCAAGACTAGAGATACTCATGAGCATGTCATGAAATTTATAAAAACTCTTGGTGTAGCTAAATGGATGAGGATTTGAAGTTAAAGGAATTTTCCAAGTCTCCTACTAAAAAGTGTACAGCTAGTATGTTAATCTTATTCCTGGCTTTGTACAATCTTAAAGCTAGATGTATAAGATGTTTGGAGAAAAGTTCTCTTCTACTTAAAAGAAGGTAACTCTCATTGACTTGGGAAGAGAGCATCAAAATTCACGTGAAGATCTCATGGAGTATATCCAACGTCTTAGAGAAAAAATGTTAGACATTCAAGACTCACTTGATGAGAAAGAATTGGTGAAAGTATGTATCCAAAAAATGCTTGATGAGTGTAGAGTTTACCTAGAAAATCTACCTCTTCCAACCTTTGCTACTTTACTTGAAGCTGCAAGAAGAACTAATAATATAGTTCTTAAGCAAGGAGAAGATAATCATTTTACTCAAAGGAATGCTCCTATAGTGAATGCAATTCAAAGAAAGAAAAAAAAAGAGGACCTTCTCATCCTAACATGCATCTTGGAAGAGATAATCTGAGAAGAAGACAAGATGATGATGCTGACTTTCCACCATTCTTAGTTCCATTGGACAGAGTGAAAGCACATTTCCAAGAATGGATTAGAGAAATGTAAATCCACCTTATGTTTCACAACTACCAACAACAGAAGAAAAGTCCAATCCAAAGTATTGTGTTGAATCTACTTTCGCTGATTTTAAGTTGAGATATATTATCTCCTTAATATATATTGGAGTTTGATCACTTTCTTTTTGGGTTGAGAACTCTTCTCCCCAATATGAAATTGAGATTTACTCATTGGCCGCAGCTCTATCGCTTATTATTTGGCCACAACTCTATCGCTTATACTTATAGCCGCAGCTTTATTGCTCATATCTTAGCTATGCTTTACTACTTATAATCCAGCCGCAGCTTTATCGCTCATATTTTGGCTGAGAGACTTGCAAATCATATATTGACCGCAGCTTTAACGCTTATCTAAAAGGATTGAATCAATCTCCTTAATATTGAGTTGAGAGATAATCTCTCCTTGATGTAAAGTTGAGAAAGGTTCTCCTTGGTCGCATATATACATACAAACTATTCTCTAAAGAGAATTCGATCGTTGTGATCTTGCATCACTTCCATTAATTTCATATGCAAAATTCTTCCATTAGATGAGCTGAATTTTGTGGTCTTACACCACTTCACTTAAGAAAAGTTGAACACTATGACTCCTTACGTCACTTTTGCTAATTTACTACAAAAGAATCTTTTCTCTTATTGCAGGAGTACAAGCAACACAAGAAGAATGGTCATAATTGACTTTTGCCACAATGTGTGAAGAACACCTACAAGAAATCGAAAGCATTATCCAGATAAGTATCTATTCATAAGCATACGTAGTAGTCTTCTTCTCCTTCTTCTTCTTTTTCTTAAAAAAAATACTTCTTAATAGGAGCTTGCAGGAATAATCCTGGTAGCTTGTAGGATTAATCTCGTAAGCAACATACAACAAGAGGCTGCAGCACATGTAGCTTGTTGCTAGGCAAAACTTGTAGAACAAGTTAGAATGGCAGAACCTCCTTAAATAAATGCAAAAAAAAAGAAGAAAAAAGCATTACTCTAAGCAAAGAAATTCTTAGAGTTCAAATTTCAAAATAGATGCAATGACATACATTCATTTCAGCCTGTAAAGCCATGTCAATGACAATTCAAAAAAAAAAAAGGAAAAGAAAAGCAAGATTTACTGTTGATAAATAAAGTAATGAAAGTACCAATATTATTGCAAGAGATCAAAAAAGTTCCAAAACAAAAAAATATTGAAACAGAATTGCAACAAAAGAAAACAAATATCTAATTAGCTACATAGCTCCAAAGAGAAGAATTACTGCTGCAAAACTCTGAAAAAGAATCTAACTTCTGCAGCAACACAGCTTGATGATTCTTTAGTGAGGTAATCTCCACTTCTATTTCTTTTAACTGTTCTCCTACCTTCTTCTTCTCAACATCAATGGAAAGGAAGGCTTTAGCTTTGGAAATGCAAATGTCAATACAATCAAGCCTAAAACCAGCCTTTATTGCATCATCCATAAGTCGCAACATCAACTGTAATTTCTGTGAAGAAATAGAAGACACTGGAACATCAGCAATCAACAAGGCTTTCCTTAACCCATCTAGTATGTAAGAAATAAAATCTTTACTTTGGAAGATATAAGAATCCCAAAATTCACCCCCTTTCTGATAGATGATCTCCAAATGCTTCACATACTGAGACTGAACAGAGAAACCATGAAAATCAACCTTAGCTGTTCCATTTCTAGAATATGTTCCAAAAGTATCAAGAGTAATAATAGCTTCCTGTTTTCTGACACTGGAGGGGAAGAAACAACGTCAAGAGCAGCTGTAGCAATAACAGTGTCAGTCTGAACAGGTTGAGCACTTGGAACAGGTTGAGTACTTAGAACAGGATCAACATTTGGAATAGGAATAGCTATGTCCGCCTGAATAGGTTCAACACTTGGAAAAGGATCAGTATTAGGAACATGTTGAGCATTTGGAACATCTTCCAAGATAGCAACTTCATCACTCTGAATATCTTCTTCAATTCCATTAAAGAAATCATCGGCACTTATGTCAAATAGAGAAGTAGAATTCTCTAGTTGAACATCATTAGCTCCAGAAAAGGCATCATCATCAAACTCTTCAGAATTCATAGAATGCTCGTCACCAGATTCATCGTCATCATCACAAGATGTCTCATCATCATTAACAAATTGCTCATTTCGAATTGATTTACCCTAAAAAAAAAGTAGGGGAAGATGAGAAAATGACATCAAAAGAAATAGTAAAGAAGAACAAGAAAGAAAAAGAGAACAAGAACAACTTACTTTTCCATGTCTAGTACGTGAAGCAACGATATCAGAAGACTCCTCATCTATCTGATCAACACATTCTTTTCCTTTTTTTCTTGAACATGAAGGGATCAAACGCAATGATATGTCACTTTGAGTAACATCAACAAGAGTAAGGCGTTTTCTAAGATCAGGAAGAGGTATACAAAAAGCTTTCCAATCAGAGATACACTGACTCCAATAAGCTAGCCATCCTGAAGTATAATAGCTGCGCCTATCAGAAGCTAGTAAAACCCAAAGTTTGATCTCCTTAAGCTTCTTCTGAACCTCATCAAAAAGAAAATCAAAAACACAACAAGAGAAGTCTTCATCCAAAGGACTAAAAGGGGCACGTGGAATCATTTGATCATATCCAAATTGATGAGCAACTCTACATATTGAGTATACTTCAACAGAACGAGAATCTCTATCCAAGCCTGCATAGGTACTTTCTATTATAGAGGGTAAGATGACAGGATTAGTCCATAAGTAAAACTCAATATCTTCCTTACTTAATGAAGAAGAACGAGGTTGATTTGAACACCATAATAGAAATCTGGATTACCATACCCATTCTTCTTACGCAAGTAAGGACGCCAAGTGAATTCCTTCATCACATCCAACACCTCAAGAACACATCTCCTCGCACTCTGATTATGCCAAGCCCAAGCTCTATAATTATTCTTAGAAAGAGGTCCAAAAGAAGTCACAGGTTGAGGACTTTGATTAGGTATAGGACCACAAGTACTAAACCTCTCCCATAAACACGTTTGAATGAAAGAAACATCAATGTACGTAAGAATTCTATACCGACCAGCTGATTCTTCAGTCTTGGAAGAATACAAATCCAATCTTCTATAAAGAGAACCCAAATAGAAAGGAGCTAGAGAAAAGCGCATACCTTTAGCAATTTTAATAGCTATTGGAATAAGAGCTGGACTAATACCATCATCTGGACATCCTGGGAAGACATGCCTGGCTAACCACATTATTAGTAGTGCTTCTAACTCATGCTCAGAATCTGGAAGATCAGGAGAACTACTTTCACCTTTTCTAGGTTTGAATTTATGAAAAAATAATCCAATCCAATTAGAGAAACGGGCAGCCTTAGATCTCTCTTTTTTATGTTTGAACAAATCACAGAAGAACCTATGAGTCTTCTCTTCTTCCTCGGACAATTTGATGGAACAAACATTATGTCTCCCCAGACAAGGAAGTTCAAGAAGAACACGTACATCCTCAAGAGTAAAAGTGAATTCTCCCCAAGCAGTAATCATAGTATGAGAAAAAGTACTCCATGTGCCAAAATAGCACGCCATACATCCATTCTTCCTTCTCTACGAATGTGAAGTTTTGAGGAAACTAGTATAGCATCAAGTACTCCCGCTGAAGATAGAACCTTTACATGAGCAGGATTCTTCATTATCTTATTCACCCAATCTTCCCAACCTTGAACAGGTTGAGAATTAGAACCAAACTTAGTTAGAGACAATGGGAATTCTCCTCGTTCAAACCTAAATTTCAGAATAGACTCGCCCGGAATATGAGTTCTGAAAGTTGATGCTTCAGGACTAATACTTAGCCAAGAATGGCCAACTGGAGGATCAGGATAAGAAGCAATTCGTCTACCACGAACCTCTTTCCAAAAACGATCTTCTCCTCTTTCCCTAATGATCTGATCTGACCAATCTTCAGGAACAGAAGGAAGTGCACGACCTTTTTCAATACGAAGATGCATTTTCTTGTCTACAGGAGCTTCAACATTAGAATCTTCAAAAGTACTATTTTTTCTTTTCTTTACAGGAGCTCGAGCAGCAAGAGAAGGTTGGCCGTATTGAATCTTTGTCATTGGAGAATAGCTACAAGAAATCAACAACACAACCCAGATAAGTATAAATATTTATCAAGATATATATACACACACATAAATATATATATATATATAAAATGAGATAAACCATAAAAATTTTTTAAAATTAAATTACTGTTTTCTCATTTTAAAATAAATAAATAAATAAATAAAATTAATATATATTTTGCACTTTATTGGCATAGGTACAATATTTTGTGCACAGTAAAAATGATACATGAACAGTACCCGCTCAGGAACAGTAATAATACTGCAAGCAGGAACAGTACCTGAGTGTGAACAGTACCCGAGTATGAACAGTATCTGCGCACAGTAACAGTACTGCATAAAAGAACAGTACCTGTGTGCAGTAACAACGATGTTCCTGCACTTTTTTTTATTTTATTTAATGAAAAAAAAAGACAGTAAAACATAAATAAAAAAATTGATTTCGTTGAACAAATACTTCTTTTTTTTAAATGAATAACACAAATATAAATCAAACAAAAAATAAATAAATAAAAAAATGAAGAACACTTACTTTTTTTTTCAAAGAATAGAAGAATTAAAAGAAACTATTATTGCTTAGCTTTAACTTTTGATGTTAGAAAACTTTGAAGAGAAACCTTAGTATTTATAAGACTTTAGGAATCAAGATTTTAATTACAAATATTCTGAATCATAGATACTCTTAATTATAAATACTTACTTTCCTTATAGAAATAAAAAAAAGAATCAAATATAAAATACATATTCTTAAAAAAAAAAAAGGAAAGAGGTAGCTCACGGGAATAGTACCCGTGAGCTACACCAAGTATAGGCACAACAGTATAGCTCAAGAAGTTACAGCTATAAGAATGGCTTCAAATTAATATTATAATGTTTCCAACAGTAATAAAATAGTATTATAATGTTTCATAATACAACAAGTATTATAATTTTTACAAAATAGTATTATAATGTCTTATAGTATTATATGTTTTATAATTACAAAATTGTATTATAGTTACAAGAAGTATTATGAATCACAGTAGTATTCCTACGAGCCACACAAAAAATATATATTATAACTTTTTTTTTCCTTCTTCTTTTGGAGAATCTATATTATCATTATTATATCTTATTCAATTACAACACTGTCTAAATTAAATAGAGACATACCATGGTGAAACAAAAAAAAATTAATTAAATAGAGACTTCTTCCCAAATTTTTGAAGAATAGTTTTTATTCACCTATTCTCAATATTTTAAGGAAAAGCTTTGGCTGTTCCCAAAATTTTAGGGAAACACTTTTCACCTGTTCCCAAAATTTTAGGAAAAAGCTTCTAGCTATTACAAAATATTGAGGAAAAGCTTCTCACCTGTTCCCAAAATTTTAGGGAAAAGCTTCTAGTTGTTCTCAAAATTTTAGAGAAAAGCTTTTACCTATTTCCAAATTTTTTAAGAAAAGCTCCCTATCTATTCCCAAAATTTTAGGGAAACACTTTTCACCTGTTCCCAAAATTTTAGGAAAAAGCTTCTAGCTATTACAAAATATTGAGGAAAAACTTCTCACTTGTTCTCAAAATTTTAGGGAAACACTTTTCACCTATTCCTAAAATTTTAGGGAAAAGCTTCTAGTTATTCCAAAAATTTTAAGAAAAAACTTTTTACCTATTCCCAAAATTTTAGGGAAAAGCTTTTAGTTGTTCCAAACTTTTAGACAAATGCTTCTACCTATTCCCAAAATTTTAGGGAAAAGCCTCTAGTTGTTCCCAAAATTTTAAGGAGACACTCCTTACCTGTTCCCAAAATTTTAGAGAAACGCTGTTACTTGTTTCCAAAAATTTTAGGGAAACACTTGTTCCCGAAAATTAGAAAAAAGCTTCTAACTGTTCCAAAATTTTGAGGAAAAGCTTCTTGCTTTTCCCAAAATTTTAGAGAAAAGCTTCTACATGTTCCCAAAATTTTAGGAAAATGCTCCCACCTATTCCCAAAATTTTAGAGAAAAAGTTTTAGTTGTTCCAAAATTTTAAGAAAAAGCTTCTCATCTATTTCCAAAAAAAAAATTTAGAGAAAAGTTTATACCTATTCTCAAAATTTTATAGAAATGCCTTTTCTCACTTGTTCCCAAAATTTTAGGAAAATGCTTTCCTTATTTATTTCCAAAGATTTAAAGAAACACTCTTTCTAAATTGTTCTCATTTGTTCTTAATCCATGCATAGAATATTTCTTTTCTTTAGAAATTTCTATGCAGGGAGCAACACAACATAAGCAACTATTCCATTAGGCAATTGTACAGCAAAAGAAAAAATTATTATGCTAAAAAAAAAATTATTATGCCAATCAATTATTTGGCTAAGAAAATTTCATTCATTATTCTGCTAAGAAAATTCAAGACAATAAGTTTTAACAAAAATATTATTTTTCCAAAAACCTTTGTAGTACTAATGCATGAGAATTTCTTATACTAAGAATTCCCATGCAGGGGGCAAAATGTAGATACTTGATTTTGGAAAAACTAATATTTGCTTCATATTATAAGTGAAAGACAACCTCTTCTTAGAATAATACTTCATAAGAATAACTTCTTTAGAAAAGCTTCTGTACAATAACAACCTCTTATCAGAAGAGCTTATTACTCCTAAAAGAACTCATTCGCAGAATAGCTCTTCTCAGAACAGCTTTGCTCGGAACAACTCTTTACAGAACAACATGTTCACAGAACAACTCATTTATGAAACAGCACTTTTAAGAGGAAGTGAAGATAACTCCGGAATAGGGTAGGGTTCTTGAGTTAACTTCACTATTGGGATGTCCTGGAGAGTTTGGCTTGGTGGATCAGATATGGAGATAGTTAAGAGTTCTTCTCTTAACCTTTCTCTGAAGTTTGAGTGCTCTTCCATATTTCTTTCAATACACCTTCTCCCAAAGCATGAGTGCTCTTCCATATTTCTTTCAGTACACCTTCTCCCAAAGCATGAGTGCTCTTCCCTATTTCTTTCAATATACTTTCTCTCAAAGCATAACTTCCATTAGACAAAGCATTAATGCTTTGTAACCATCAAATTCTCATTATTACGTTATTAATACCAAAAATATGTAACTCTCATTCTCTATTCCTATATATGGG
The DNA here is from genome assembly GCA_031772115.1 of Heritiera littoralis. NCBI lineage: Eukaryota > Viridiplantae > Streptophyta > Magnoliopsida > Malvales > Malvaceae > Heritiera > Heritiera littoralis. The sequence continues at coordinate 1,122,202 of JAPDPK010000157.1, forward strand.
GGTTCTTGTTACCTTTGAAAGGACTTTTTTTTTGGGACTTTTTTGGGGCAAATCAGCTAATCCATAAACTCTCCCAAATCCTCTTTGCACTGTTTTCTCTACACAGCCTTGTTCTCAGTCTTGCTTAGCCTTCTATCGCCACCTGCCGCTGCACTCATTCTTCAGGGTCTGCTCCAGTCTTCCTCTCCGCCGCCTCCCGACACACCCTGTTCTACTGGTTTGCAACGTTTCCTCTCCACCACAAAAGAACCCATCTACACTTATCAAACAACTCAATCATAGCTTCTTGCACTTTCCTGTTCATCACTAAAGCTTGCTCTTGAGAATACATTTGAGAAAAACAAACGTCCACATATGCTGGTTTTTTTTTCTAAGATCAAGAATAGAAGCAATATAAAGCAACAAATTCATTTTATCTACATTCCGCTAATGCTTCTCAAACTAATCCTTCATCCTTTTAGCCATTGAACTCATCACAACATCATCATGCAATTCCCAATCTTGCAAAGTGCAATAAACCTCAGAAATGTCATTATGAAAAGTATCAGTAGTAACATTAGAAGAATCTGAAACTTTAATTGTGAGGTTATAAAACTTCTCCAACAAAAGGCATAATTTCCTAACACATTTCCAATCATTTGATCAAGTATCCTATCTCCCAACACGAGCTCAACTTTAAAACAAGGATCAACATACTCAAATGCCTCAAATGCTTTTCCAAAATTTTGAGCTTGTTCTAATATCGAATAATTGGAATTCCACCTAGTGCTAACATCAAAACATAACATGCTCTTACTTTCAAAATTTTCATTGGGAGCACATTCTTAAAATTTGTCTAACCTAGAGCGTGATTGCCTACATATTTAACTGCCCTTCTAACAAGAGCAATAGAATCAATTATTTCTTTTAACCCATTCACAATAAGATTAAAAAATATGAGTAATACATCTCAAATGAAGATATTTAGCTCCTATAATACTAGTTCTTAGGTTATCAAACTTAAGTATGAGATTGCACCATTGTTAGAACTAGCATTATCAACAGTGATGGTAAATACTTTATCTAACCCCCAATCACGCAAACATTTATCAATTTTCCTACCAATTACCTCACCTTTATAACTAAAAATGGGACAAAATTTTATTACGCTTTTGTGTAGTTTACAATCAGGGTCAATAAAACAAGCAGAAAGACATGTAATTGATTTTTTGTAGTGAGGTCCATGTGTTAGTGATAAACCATACTCTCACAAAAGAAGATTTCAAGAATTTCTTTAGGTGAGCTTTTTCTTCAAAATAACGTTGATAACAATCTCTAGCTGTAGTCCATCATGATGGCAAATGAATTCTAGGACATGCAACAGACATACAATGCTTAAATCCCTCCCCTTCTACAAATCTAAATGGCAACTCATTTATAACAATTATCTCAATAGATTTTCGAATAGTATTTTGATTAAACTTTCAAGCACCTAAAGTCTCATATCATCCCAAATTTAGAACCAATTCATTTGAGAAGGATCATGAATAACACGAGAAAATTTGGGACAAGTACTCATGTGACTCTTTAAGGCACGTTCTTTCTTTTTTTTTTTAGTGGGCATAGAATTCCCTAGCTTTTTGTTCACCTTTGTCATTGATAAATTTGGTAAAATGATCCCATACCTCCAATCATGAGCTAGGTCATTTCCTTTTCAATGCAGAAATCGCAACTTCACTTACTCCATCATGTGCATGTGTATCTAGTTAAGGTTGAGGGACTGTTTCCGATTGAGTAGCATCCTTCTCATTTAACATCTTCAAGGAAAATAAATAAATAAATAAATAACATTAAAGAATAGCTAAAATAAATTAAGAATAACATTTAATTTAAATGATTACAAAATTAATTATTTTCTTAAACATGTTCTTAAACATGGTATATTTACAGAAGGTCCCCTTATGTGACAATCGTGATTTTCAGCCCTTGGTGTGTAATCCGATTTAATTTAAAGCTTTATGAATTAATGTTGAAGTGAGCTAATTGGAAGTGAAACATGGAGTTAAGGCTATGAAAATTTATTTAAAATTAAGATAGGGACATATTATGGTGAAGCAAAGGATTTATTTATTGAATTAAAGCATTTTAGCAATGTAAACGGGTTAAGTCATTTAGTTTGTTTTTAAAGTACGGGGATTTTAAGTAGTATAAAGGAATTAAGGAGTAAATTTTGAGTATACATGATAAATAAATAATAGGGGATATAAATCCAATTGATGTATATAATATAGTTATACATTAATCAAACAAAGAAATATATATAACCAATAATAATAAGTGTGTGTATATCTATACTATAATATATTTTTGTCTCTTCCTCTCCCATTGCTTGACAATAGTCCATTTATTTTTTTTCCTCAACAACTTTTTTTTTTACTTAGGTCCTTTTTTTTTCTCAACAATTTTTTTAGTTAAATTCTTAACATATTTTTTACATGGCCCTTTAACTCTTTTTAATCCAGTTCTCCAGTATTGTTTTGTGGTATTGCTTTATATTTTTATCTATTTGCTTCTTCTTGCATATATTTTGCTTTCGAATGAAATTATTATATGAAAGAGTTTTTTTACCTCTAACTTTTTAGAAAAAAGTACTTTTACTTTGCATATTGTACTTTGGAGTAAATATAAATAGTTCAATTAGTTATTCTTAAAATAAAAATGCTTACAGATGGGTTTTAAACCTTGTACTTGATTAATAATATGAACAAAGCATTCTTGGCTAATTTTTCTTACTTCTTTGTTAAATTGTCTGAACCACTATGTCGTATATATATTTTGGTGCTTTTACTTTTTATTGTTGTTGCATCATTATCTTAATTTGTTTGTTTTTAGCACAAATTATCTGTTTGTCATACTATTTAACTTAAGTATTGTGCATTTTTCTAATCCAAGCTAATCCAAATTTCTCAAAAATTATTTTTGGACATTTTGTTTGATATATAAACTCTATTCTTAGTAAACATGTTTCTCTTTTGTACTAAACAATATGAAGGAAATAAATATTTTTATGACCAACAACTCTTATTTAATAATCAATTTTATTAATTTTAAAAATTGCAAAATAAAAACAAATCCGCAGCATCGCGCGGGTTTGTATCTAGTGTGTATATATATATATTTATATATAAACCAAAAGTACAAATCAAGTATTTTTATATATTAAGAAAAGTAAAATAATAATAATAATAATAATAATAATAATAATAATAATAATAATAATAATAATAATAATAATAATAATAATTAAAGATGTGCAATATATATCAAATAAATATTAATATAAAATATATATTAAAAAAATTAAAATTTTAAGTGAGTGGAGTTTGGTGGGAATTTTTCCGCCGAACTCACCAACATACACATGTTTGCCAAACGCAAACATCCCATGGCCCTTGTCCCCATTTTAAAATTAAAAAATAAGGGTAAATACCACTGAGGTCTTAAAGGTTTTACCATGATTCAACTCTAGTCTATTAGTTTTGAAAATAGACACTTTGGTCCAAAATCATACATGATTTTAACATATATCAGTCAATTACTAAACTTGAATTAATAATATTACATTCCCAAATATCAATAATAAATTTTATTACTATTTAGTATTTTTAAGTAATTTTTTAAAAAATTACTATGTAAGATTTTTATTTTTTAATGCCAAAAAGGGTATTATGGATATTTCATGAGCAAAAAATGTTTAGATTAATAGATTTTTTAATAGTAACTTAATAGAATAATTTTTTGTACTGTTAAATTTATGCTTTTTGAACCAAAAGATCTATTTCTCAAATTAATGGACTAGAATTGAATTATAGTAAAACCTTCAGTACTTTAGTGAAATTTTCCCAAAAAATAAAGAAAACAAAAGAAGAGTAGTGAGAGAGAGAGAGAGAGAGTTGAGAGAGTGAGAAAGCTAAAGGAAAAAAAAGAAAAATATGAAGGAAAAAAAGGGAATCGGGAAAGCGAAAGAGTTAACGTAAGAAAGAATAAATGAGTAAAGTCAAGAATTGTTGCCAAGAGAGCTGTAAGGAGGTTGTAACAGAGGAAAATAGGGCTAAAAGGAACGTTTGGAACAAGAACTTGGGGTCGAGTAGAGACACTAAATAAGGTTGGAAATAGGCTGGAAACTTATTAACTTTGGGTGCTGAAAAGGGATACCCAAATAGTGGTCAAAATAGGGGAAACAAAGGTTGAAGCAAGGCTAAACTGAGGTTGGAAACAATCGAAGTCATGGTATTTTGGGTTGAACAAGGCACCGAGATAGGGGCTAGATTAAAGTGGCTCTTGGTTCTAGAGGGGTTAAGAAACAAGGCTAGAAACAAGGTATTTTAAGAGTTAAGTAAGGCTGGAATGTGGCTTTTTTAGAGGCTAGAATAGGGGTTATCAACATGGTTCAATATAGGGGATTGAGGGTGGAAATGGAATTGTTTAATGTCTGCTCCATGGGAGGTTTGGGGTTAAAATAGGGCTGTTGTGAAGTCTATAAAGGGGGTTACCACATGATGCCAAAACTAAGAAGCATAGGAGGGAGAAAAGGAAAAGAAAAGAAAAAGAGAAGCAAAAAGAAAAGAAAAGAAAGGAAGGAAGAAAGAAAAGTGAAAGAGCAAGAAAGAAAAAAAATGGAGAGGAAAGTAATAGAAACTTGAGAAGATTTTGTTAGATTTGTGTGAAGAATGGGTAAGAAAGAGTTAGTAGCTTTATTGTATGTTTTATGAAATTTTATAGATTTTAATTAGTTAATTCTAAGTAATTTTCTGTGTTTATTGTTTGAATTGTAGTGCAGCTGTGAAGTGTTGATTGGTGGGACTTGGCAATGCTTGGAGAATTTTCTAAGCTTGAGAATTTGGGTAAGGTGTTTATGTAATGTAGATTTAGTATTATACTGTATAGGTGAAATGTGATTGTGATTTATATAAATGTTGATGATTTTGACGTAGTTAGTATAGATGGGATGTGATAAAATGATATGATGATTGTGGTTGTGATGTATAATATAGTGACGTGATAATGATGATATATATTGCTGCATTGAGCTTGTGGATATTAATGAGATGTTGTTGATGAATGTTGATTAAGCACGATTAGCTACAATGATAGTGAATATTGAATTGAGTATATTTGGGTGCAACATGGTTAGATAAGAAAGGATGTAATTGAGGAATCGATTTAATGGTGATTGATGAGCATTAATCTTTGCTTATATGTGATAACTCTATGAAAATAGGGTTATTTTAGTGATTAATTGAATAAATATTATTTAATTCCCCCATGATTTTATTAATTATTCCCCTAATTTAAATAAATTCCTGTTTTGCAGATAAATAAATTTCAAATGAATTTTGATCATTTCAGTGGAAATTAGACTGAAAAATGGCAAAAAAAGAGATTGGACCACTAAAAGACAAAATGACACGACTCATCATTTTCTCTCTCCTTCCTTGACACCTAGCATGCCACATGTCATCATTCTACTCACTCTTGGAGGATAAGAACAAATAACACATGGCCAACACATGGACGACATATGCCCTGCTACCTTGCATGCTTACGTACTAAAAGACAAAAAGGAAGGTGTTAGAAAAGGTGAGATGTCCATGGCAGATGTAGGCATTTAAATGACATGGAAATATCCTCCTTGAAGATTGAATGACATAAAGACAAGTGGCCAAATGCCAACTTATATAAGATAAGAATTACTATTGTATCCCTAGGTTAAGTGTCACAGTCCGTGACCACATTTTTCACTATTTTTCTATACATTTTATACGGTTGGGCTATCTGTGATACTCTACTTTTCATATTCATTTAACTATTAAATATAAAATTAGTAATATCAATTACATCCCCTATCTTAATTCTCAAGAAAGTAGTACTGAAAGTAAGTCTAAATACAGAAAATAAATTATCATACCTCATATTATAAATCAAGCTATCGCAGTGTCTCCAAATGTGCAGCTCGAAATCCTCAGATGTCAGATCGCATAGTCACCGAAAATCTGAAATGTTAAAATTGGGGAGTGAGCAAACCATGGCTCAGTAAGGGAGTTATATGCAACACTTGATATTCAGCTACCTATATGCTGAAAATACTTTTTCACTTTCTTTAAATTTTCCTAGATGGGCTCTAGGCTCACATGTAGGAAGGATACTATAGTCGGCTAGAGATCCGGATGGAGTAAGGCAGGTATTTTGAAATCTCTGTCTTGTCTCGGAACCTAGAAGCAACTGTAGAGAGTAATAATCGTTTTCTTTTGATATTCACATCCCAATAAATATTAAATATTCATGTGATAAAACACTTAAGTAAATAAATAAGGAATTAATATTCCTTTCACAAATACTCATTTCCACACTTGTAAAACACCGTATAATATTTAATTCAACAGTAATATATCAAAAGCTCAGTAGCTGTTAATAATTTAGTACCAGCAAAACGTTCAGTGAAAAGTACAATCATCAGTACAGTATCATGGAGACTAGACAACACCCTAAATATATCATGCTATAATATCATCCAAAATAGGGGAAACACATGAGATCTATGGCCATAGTCTATGGGGTCTACAGTGTGCACTGATCAGGTGTCCACTGGGACGCTGATAATAGGATCAGTATCTATCAGCACTAACACGTGACACATGAGCATGATATGGGGCCTAACAGTCTCAAAACAGTAAACACGTGATATAAACCCCATTTATGAAATTAATTTCACTGAATATAAGTTCAATCAATCCATAAATATTCATAAGGAAAATATTTTCATCTTATGAAAACAGTTTCTAAAATAATCACACTGTAAAATAAATCTCATGATTGTTTCTTTTTCACCGTAAAACATGTATACATGTTTTTCCGTACTTTCTTTCCAAAACATGGCTTTCAAAATTATCGGAATTCAATTAAAATATTTTCATAATTTTCGAAAAAATAAAATATTTATTTTCCAAATTCAATAATCTTGTCACCATGTTTTCCTCTATAAACACGTGTAGAGACCTCCTAATCTCAAAATAATAGTTTTCATTATTATTTACCTTTATGGAATTTATATAATTAATTTTTTTCATAATTAAAACCATAAAGGTTTTATATGAAATCGAGTGAATATTTAAGAAATATTTATAAAATATTCACTTCAGTCCTTTTCATTTTCCATCTCGTTTCATGTGAAATATCACATATCGGGGGATTTTCGATGATTTCATTTTCACCATTCTCGAAAACATGAATATTTTAAAATTAAATATCAATATATTCATGTTTTATGAAAACTAATCGATTTCTCGATTTTCGTGGTTGGAAATCGTTCCTCGTGATATAAAATCATTTATTATGATTTTTGATAATTTTCTAAGATTTTTCGGCAGTATAACGACTGCCAATTGGCTAGCCTCTTGCACAGAAAATACAGTTTATATTTTCAATCGGTAAATCGCCCCAATTTTCCAACCAATCATCATCAATAGCATTTATAAAAATTTAAATGTTATTTAAAACATGTGTGCCGAATATCCCTACAGGCTGCACATGTCTCCTTTACCTGTCTCGGGTCGGCGACTGCCTCTCAAAGGTCGCGCCCATGTTCACCTCTCCCGATCCATCGTCTCGGTCATTGAGGGACATTTTCTGGAATTCGAATTCTACATTTTAGAATTTTTCATAATTTATTAAAATAAATCACTCGAAACTAATTTTCGGAATTCTTACCGAATTTTCATAATTTTTGAGTTTCCGAGATTCTCGAGATTTCCCGTAATTTTCGAATTCTCGAGAATTTTTTGAATTCCCAGAATTCTTTTTCTCTCTCTTTCTTTTTTTTCCTCCTTTCTTTTTCTTTCTTTTTCTTTTCTTTTTCTTTTTCTTTTTCTTTTTCCTTTTTCTTTTCCTTTTTCTTGGCCGGACCGGTTCAGACCGGTCAGTCTCCCCCACGGCCGGTTCTCCTCCGGCGGTCGGTTCTCTGGCGGTTCGACCTTCCCTTAGCTGCCCGGCGTCAAGGCGAAGCTGCTGGTGGCCTCCGTTCGGCCTAGATTGGTAGCACGGCGGCAGATCTACTTGGTTTTGGTTTGGCCTCTTCTGCCTCTTCACCCTTCCTCCTCCGCCATTCTTCGCCTCTCCGGTGGCTCCCTACCTTTTCCTCTTCCTCTGCTGAAGCTTCAGTTGTAGTGGCAGCAACCGAATTGGCCGGCACCGCCACTTTCCCTTCTCTTTTTCCTTCTCAGCTTCCGCCGGGTTCTGCCTCTTTTACGATTCTATTTCTTTCCTTTTCCGTCGCCGGTCATCCCCTCTTCCCTTCCTTTCTTCGCTGGCGACGTCGTCTCTCCCCTCTTCTCTCTTTCTTTCTTTGGCGACAATGGCCGGTTACCACTCGGGAAGGAAGAATCGAGAGGCTTCCCGATTCTTTCCTTCTTTTCTATTTTTGTTTTATTTTTATTATATATCTATTATACATATAATATATTATATACTATATATTACATATTATATATTTAATATATACCATATATTATACATATAGTATTATTATATTATATATAGTATTGTACTATATATATTATATCAAGATATATTTATATTGTGTATTACAAAACATATATATCTAGTATATATATACATATATATATATATATATATATATATATATATATTTATATATGCATATTTATATACTTTAAAAATAAATAACCTTTATATATATTATACCATAATATATATTGTATTTACCATATATAATTATGCAACCTTTAATGTAAAATAATATTTACATTCTCATATATGTATATATTTACATATACATAAAATATACATATGTACTATTTAAATTTATGAAATAGTATATATATTCATATATTTACCAATGTGTAATAATATATACTATATATCATTTAAGTACATATGTATTTATATAAAAATACATTTACATAATATATAATTATATAATTATATATCATTTCTCATTTCTCATTTTCTTATTTAATTTGGATTTCCATTTATCCAAATTAAATTTCCTTTCCTCATTATTTTCCGAATTTCCAAATATTCTTATTTCCACTTACATTTTCCTTCACTCGAATTTTCCCAATTTATCACTTCCTCAATTCACATAATATTCACTAATATTCCTATCTCATAATTAGATTTATTTATTTCCACTTATCTATTTTCTTTAATATTAATTTCCACTATTAAACAACAGAAATTTTGCGCTTATCACATTAAGTAACTATATAAATAACTTTATGAGACCTAACCTAGGGAGGGCTGCATAGGATTTTATTAGGTTTAATTTCCAGAACTTTAATATGTTCTTAGTAGCTTAGAGAAGCCACCATTTCTATTCTCTTGTGTTCTTTACATTTTTGCATGTTAAATACAAGTTTTGATGATGTTTCCTTTACTCCTTACTACTTCCTTGCATTTTATTTGAGCTTTTTGTTTTCTAAAATTTCAAGAACTTTAGTCATCTTCTACTTTTTCTTTTATTTTGGTTCATGATTGAGTCCCATGATCCTGGAAGCTTAAGAGGCTGAAAAACTACCCCAATAACTCTTGTGAAGGGGCTTAATTCACAAGTTTCTTTGGTAATTTCTATTTTCTATTTTAAAGCTTATAATGATTTTTTTAGTATTTTTATCTATTATTTTTGGAGTCCATTTTAATGTGTTAAACCAGTTTTTAAATATCTTGTAAAACAAAAAAAAATGTTCAAAGTAGGGTATATAAGGAGTTAACATCATTTTGGTGTAATTTAGAGTAGTTGAGGTTTCTTCATTTTTTGGCCCTTTTTGATTCATTTTTAGTGCATTTTTAGGTTCTATTTTTGTGTCTTAGTAATGTCTTTTATGTTGTTGATTAATTGGTTTTAGTTTCATGCAATTAGGGTAGAGTTTACTAAGTGTTTGATACATGTTCTAGGCTAGTTGTTGATGTTTCATGCCTTTTCTTTTAAGCTGTCCTATTTGTGACATTTTTTGTAGCATTTTTTAGGTTCATTTTTCTGCACCTTTTAGGTATCATTCAAGTATTTTAAAGTCATATTTACATTATATTAAAGTTAAGAAATTTTTAGGAGTCATTAAGGATAGGTTATATAGTCATTTCATAGCATTCCATGTTGTTACATTTAAATTGTGTTTTGTTTGGCATCACTTTTAGTAATTTTAGGTTCTGTTTATCATGCATTTTAAGATTCTATTAAGGGTCTTAGTTAGATCTTATTTTAATTTGGGAATTTTAGGTAGTCATTTAGATTAATTTCCTTAGCCATTTCATAACTTGTTCATGTATTGCATCTTAATTTCCTGATTAGTTTTTGAGTTAGTGTTTTAATGTTTAGTTGTTGTTTGGTCACTAAATTATATTTATTTTAGTAGTTTCAATGCATGTTGGTGTTAAGGACTCACCTTAGGATTTTTAGGAGTCACATTACATTGCATTTTTACTAGGTTTCTTAGTTTAGGCGTCTTTAGCATGGATTTGTCCATTTTTTTAGTTTCTATTTTAGGTGTCTTCTAAGGTTGGCTTAATGAAGTTTAATCCATTTTAGGTCATATACATAGTGATATAAGAGGACAGGTGGGGGCAAACAAGTGAGTTTCTTATCACAGTGGGATTACACTGAGAGTCAGCGTTAAGTCCATTCTTATTTGTGGTAGTTATGGACGAATTGACAAAATCCATCTAGGATAAGGTGCCTTGGTGTATGATGTTTTCTAGATGATATTGTCCTATGTGCAAAAACTAGAGCGGAGATCAATGCAAAGTTAGAATTATGGAGACAAACGTTGGAATCAAAAGGATTTAAACTAAGTAGAGTGAAGACTGAATACATGAAGTGTAAATTCAGTTCTAACCAATTGGAAGAGCATAATGTAATGATGTTAGATGGGGTGGCGATACCTAAGTGGGACCATTTTCAATATCTGGGATCTATAGTACAGATGGATAGAGAGATTGATGGTGATGTGACCTGTAGGATCTAGGTTGGATAGAGTCAGTGGAGAAGTGCTACAGGTGTGTTGGGCTATAAAGGAATTCCCATATGATTGAAAGGCAAGTTCTATAGGACAGTTGTTAGATCAACATTGTTATATGGTAGTGAATGTTGGGTGACTAAGAAGCTACATACACAAAAGATGAGTGTAACAGAAATGCGAATGTTGTAGTGGATATGTGAATATACAAGAAAGGATAGAATGGGAAATGAAGATATTTGTAAGACGGTTGGAGTGGTACCTATCGAAGACAAGATGTTTGAAAGTTATTTATGTTGGTTTGGACACGTACGACGTAGACCTATAGATGCTCTAGTTAGGAGATGAGGCTATGGATGTTGAGAGAAGGTTAAATTAGAGGAAGACCGAAAAAAACTTCGAAAGAAGTAATTTGGAAAGATATGGAGGTATTAGAGTTGGATGAGCAAATGACCTTGGATAGGAATGTGTGGAGGAGGAGAAAACATATGGACGATCTAATGTGAGTTCAGATATTGGTTCATATAGCCTACCCTAATCTCTTGGGATAAAGGCTCTAATGATGTGATAACCGTAAATTTTTCATTTATTGGAAATTATAAATATTGGAAATAAATATTGGAGCAAATAAATATTGGAAATAAATAAATAAATAAAATTATGAGAATGGGATACTAGTGAAAATCCCGAGAATTGAGAAAGGAACGGATGGTGGAAATTCGAGTGAAGAAAAGTTTAAATTGGAAATTCGGAAAATAAGGAAAGGAGAAAATTAATTTGGATAAATAGAAATCCAAATTAAATAAGAAAATGAGAAAAGAAAAAAGGAAATATATTTATATAATTATATATTATATAAATATATAAATGTTGTGTAATTTAAAGTGAACAAATATATATAAATACATATATATACTCAATATGTATTTTGTTAATACATAATATATATAGTACTATACTATAAATAATAATAATAATATTATATGTATTACATATATATAATACAAATATAAAATATGTTATATTATAAGTATAATATATATTATATAGTATAGATTATATGTATATAGTTAAATTAGAAGATAAAAAAAAAACATATAAGGAATCAGGACAGAGCCCGATCCCTTCCCAAAACATAAGGGACCGATGGCAGCAACCAGTGCCTCCGCCGGCGAAAGGAGGCCAGGAAGAGGTAGAGAACGCCACCGACTAGAAGAAGGGAGAGGTCGTCGGTGTCGAAAAGAAAGAAACAAAGGCGAAAACTCGGTGGAAGCTGAGAAGGAAAAGAGAAGAGAAAGTAGCGGTGCCGGCCAAATCGGTCGCCGCCACTGCAACCGAAGCTTCACCGGAGGAAGAGGAAGACGTGGGAAGCCACCGGTGAGGCGAGGAACGGCGGAGGAAGGCCGATGGAGGAGGAGAAGAAACCGAAGGTAAATCGAGTAGATTCGTCGCCGTGCCGTCGATCCAGGCCGAGTTGAGGCCACCGGCAAGTTCGTCTCAACGCCGGCCAGCTGTTGAGCCACCGAGCCACCGGAGAACTGGCCGCCGACGTGGAACCGGCGAGGAAGGAGGCAGACCGGTCTGGTCGGGAAAAGGAGAGAAAGGAAAAAGAAAAAGAAAAGAAAAAGGAAAAAGAAAAAGAAAAAGAAAAAGAAAAGAAAAGAAAAGAGGAAAAAAAAAGAAGAAGAAGGAAGAAAAGAAGAAAGAGAAAAGAAAAAAAGAATTTCGAGAATTTGGAAAATTCTCAAGTATTCAAAAATTACGGGAAAGCCCGAGAATTACGAGAATCGGTAAGAAATCCCGAAAGTATTAAATTATTTAAATAATTTATTTATTTAAATAATTATGGAAAAATTCTAAATTTTAGAATTTAAATTCCAAAAAATTCCCTCGATGACCAAGCCGATGGAATTGGGCGAGGTGAACACGGGCGCGACCTTCGAGAGGAAGTCGCCGACTCGAAACAGGTAAGGAGACATGTGCCGCTTGTAAGGATATTCGACCACATGTTTTAAATTATGCATTTAATTTATAAATGCAATTTATAATGATTGGTTTTGAAATCTGTGGTGATTTATCGGTTTTAAATTGTGGTGAAATATCGGTTGAGAAATATAAACTGTATTTTTCTTGCAGGAGGCTAGCCAAATCGGCAGCTATTATACTACTGAAAAATTATCGAAAAATTACTGAAATTTACTAAAAATCGTCGAAAACCATAATAAATGATTTGATTTCACGTGAAACGATTTTCAGGTACGAAAATCGAGAAATCAAGTAAATTTCATAAAACATGAATATAGTGATATTTAATTTTAAAATACTCATGTTTTCGAGTATGGTGAAAAGGAAATCACCGAAAATTCACCGGTAGGTGATATTTCACGTGAAACGAGATGAAAATGAAAAAGAGACCGAAGTGAATATTTTTATAAATATTCTTAAATATTCACTTGATTTAATATAAAACCTTTATGGTTTTAATTGTGAGATAAATAATTATATAAATTCCATAAAGGTTAAGAAATGATGAAAAACTATGATTTCGAGACTAGAGGTCTCTACACGTGTTTTTAGAAAGAAACATGGTTACGGGATTTATGAATTTGGAAAAAATAAATATTTTATTTTTCATAAATTATTGAAAAATCATGTTTTCAAGTGAAAGCACGGAAAAGCATGCATACATGTTTTACGCTGGAGAAAGGACAGTTTTGCCCTTTTATATCTTACATTGATGATTTTGCAAACTGTTTCACCGTGAGAAAAACACGATTTATACTTTTATGAAATATTTTGAGAAATATTATTTAAATTATAAATTTCATAAAGGTGACGATTTTATTACATGTGAGCCTTATGGATATTTGTGAAATATTTCGATTTACTGTATTTAAAATTCATAAAGGCTATGGTACGGTTTATACTATTTTGAGACTTAGGCCCCAAGTTTCATGCATCACACTTATACTGTTACTGTCACGTGGTTGATAGACCTGCCAGTCATCAGCGTCCCGGATGTCATCTGGCAAGTGTACACTGAGGACACTATATAGATCATGGCCATAGATCTCACTGTTATACTGTTACTGTGTCCCTTCGGGGATGATGATTACTGGTCCATTATTGGACAATGATAGCATGATTTAATTGTAGGATGATGCCTAGTCTCACATACTGTTACTGTTTACTGAAAGGATTTACAGAATCCTATTTATTGTACTGTACTGTACTGTTTACTATTTTGAACTACTGTTTACTATTTACTGTTACTGATGAAAAAAAACTGTACCAAAACATTGTTTACTGAACTGTACTGTTTACTGAAATGGTAGCCACTGATTACTGTTTTACTGAACAAAAAGCTACCATTTATTGTTTACTGAACTGAAAGCTACCGTATACTATTTACTGAATGGGTAGCTACTGCTTACTGTTACTGATTGAACCATATCGAGATACTGTTTTACTGAATACTGAATATACTGTTTTACTGAATTGTACGATACGGTTACTGATTTAAAAAGAGAAATAAATGTTTATTCTAAAAGAATAACATAAGAATTGTTTCTAAGATAAAAATAATCGCAAAAGTACTTATCCAATGATTGGATATTTGCGAACCACTGTACTGTCACGTGTTTTACTGTACTGAAGAGAAGAGAAGTAAACTACTATTTTTATTACTGAACTGCCACGTGTTTTAAAGTATACTGGATGTGAAAAGAAATAGTGGTTTACTCTGTGGAAAAACGAAAATTATATCGTTTTGAAAACAACGGAAATAGTACTCTCTACAGTTGCTTCTAGGTTCCGGAACAAGTTAGGTATTTCAAAATACCTGCCTTACTCTATCTGGATCCCTAGCCGACTGTAGTATCCTTCCTACATGTGTGCTTAGAGCCAGCTAGGAAGATTTTAAAGAAAATGAAAAAAAAAATATTTTCAGCATATAGATAGTTGAATATCAAGTGTGACATATAACTCTCTTACTGAGCCGTGGTTTGCTCACTCCCCAATTTTAACATTTCAGGTTTTGATGATGGTGAGATCCAAAATTTGTGGATTACGGCTGCACATAATGGACAATGTGACAGACCGACTAAGATATGTCAGGTACGATCATTTATTTTTTGTATTTAGACATGTCTACAGTACTACATATTTGTAATTAAGATAGGGGATGTGTATAATGTTAACAATATTTTATTAAATTGTTTAACATCAAGTGTAAAGTGAAGTATCACAGACAGCCCAACCGGATAAATTATATAAAATAAGGTGAAAAATGTGGTAACGGGGTGTTACAAATTTAATGGTATCAGAGCATGGTTGGCCTGATGTCTGTGGATACTTTTAGAAAGAAAAGTATTAAACATCTCCGGTAGTACTGTGTCGTCTGAATACATAAAGAAAATAAATGATTGTAAATTGAGAAAAATAAATTAAAGGGAGTGAGAAAGTATAAATTGAGAATGTTAAAGAAATAATGGGCTCAGAAATTACCAAAAAATTGGTGATTCTTATCATCTAAATGAAGGCCTGTTCGGTAAGGAACTGAAAGGACTCGGTGAGGGCCCTACCAGTACTTTACGGTTTGGATCAAACTAAGACCTGAAAATGATGGTATGAAGGAAGGGAATGACATATCATCATTAAATAGACTTTAAGATCACCGAATGAGGGTAATTTGAAGAGAGAAAAAAATTTTGGCCAAAAATGACCAAAATACCCCTATCTCCAAAAATTTATCGGGAGTTAGAATAGACCAACAGAAGTTGGAATTGAGTGGTTTGACAGAGAAATTGAGGATGTAAAGCTGAATTACAAGCAGAATAATCCAATTATGGATTTTAGTGAACTTCTCTATCGAAATTGAACAATATCTTAATGGCTGATATTAGTATGAGAAATGATACTATCAGCACATAGATAATGAGATCATTGATTCAAAAGTATACTGAGGAGAAAGAAAGAAATGTCAAAAATGACGAAAATGCCTCTATGTTGGGTGATGTTCGGAACAGTGATAAAACCGAGCTGAATTGGAATCCATTGATAGTAATGGAGTTATAAATGGCATAGAGGATGTCATATGAATATAACGATCCCTATTACTAACTTCCACTTACACGTAGATTATGGATGCGAATGGTGAGTCACCTAGTGAAAGGGCTGGGCATTCTCAAAGAGGTACAATACAGATGTGTAC
The DNA here is from genome assembly GCA_031772115.1 of Heritiera littoralis. Classification (NCBI taxonomy): domain Eukaryota; kingdom Viridiplantae; phylum Streptophyta; class Magnoliopsida; order Malvales; family Malvaceae; genus Heritiera; species Heritiera littoralis. Next base: position 1,138,423 of record JAPDPK010000157.1, read on the forward strand.
AGGCAGACGGCGGACGGCGGACGGGCCAAGGCCTTTTATGATGCGATCCAATAAAAGTGTAGTGGAATGTCATCAGATGATTGGCCCGAATATTGACTGTAAGGGCCGAATTAAGAGTGTATTGAACGGGATCGTTGAATACTATGGAAAGTGAAATGATTATAGGAATTGACTGATGAGGTGAATAGTATAGATAATGAAATACATACCAGTGTAGTTAATTACGGTACTATATATTTTACTGCTTTGAGGTATCAAACAGATAATCTTATATAGAACCGAAATATCTTGAAATATGTGTTACAAAATGAGGTACTGTGCGGAGTACTACGAATTGGAGAATATGTATAAGAATAGTAAAGTGATAAAGTAGAAGATGACAGCTAACCTAAGTTCTTCAGAACCCTTGAGACAGAACTGTGATGGGCGACCCAATGATGGGTAACCCGTAATGGATCATGTGTTGTGAGATGCGGACGAACAATGTTATCGTCGACTCACTAGTAAGGGTAAACCTGGGGCGAAAGGATCGCCTAGAGGATGCTCACCGACGGCTGATTCGAACGAGCGGGACTCTTACAAGGAGCTTAATGATAACACGAGTGTAAGCAACTAGGTACGTAAGGGTGCCAGGTTCAAACCTCGTGGATAATATGCTCAAGGGAGTTAAACCTGAATTTATTACATGAACTTGATTCCAAAGTAAATTACAATGGTAATAAATTGGTTAGCTGTAACATGTGTTGATAATTGTTGTACTACTACAGCTTACTAGAATGAGATTTGTAAGGCTGTAAAGTATGAGTAAACAATGAAATCAAGGTAGAGTATGAGTCGAAATGAATCAAATAGTAAATGTCTCTGCCTTGAGAATACACAGTGTAAATGATAGGACATGAGGATGAAATGTCCGAATTAATAAGAAATGTGTGATTAAAGAAAGTATCGGATTTGATTTCCTATAGAACTTGCAGAGTTATATAAATTGGAGGAATCGAGATAACATTGACTCGATTTTGAATATGAAATCTGATTCTAAGCTTATATCGAAGAACTTAAGAAAATCCAAAAGCTTAAGAAATCCACTTAGAAAATGTGAGAATAATAAAATACATATGTATAAGGTGTGATTGAGGGAAACACAAATAACGTAAATTGAGGATAAGAAAGTTATCTGTATAAGTGTAAGTGAGAGAAGCACAAATGACTTTAATAAGTAGATGAATTGACATGATATAGTAAATGGTTACTATGTAATAAAGTTTTGTGAAGAACAAATATTCATTTACATGATGAAATAGACGCTTTCATGGATCTGATTCAATATGCATGAGGAGTTTATAAGACTAGTCTCGGTATAAAGTGTCCTTAGATAAAAGATGGGAGATTGATGTCCGTAAGATGATGATTAGAACTCGGAGTGAATTTTACGAGTTCTTTTTGAGGTTACAAGGCTAATGATTTGCCTTGTGAGGTATATAAGCCTAAAGAATGAGGCATCCATACATGAGTAAATTGATGAAATACTGATAGAGTCTAAAGTATAAATGGAAAATGAGCAGCATTGTGGTATAACCCTTAAACTCTTAAAGACTGTGGAATTATGTTAAGATTGGTAACTAAGAGATTTGGCTAGATAGTATCTCCTCCTGAGATATATGATCTCGAGACGACAAGATGACAGTGAACCTATCTATGATATAGAGATAGTAATTGAGATACGAGATTAATGAGTCTAGCTAGATACTACTGCCAGTCTATAAAAGAGTGATGAGACTAGCTGCTCTACTAATGTGATTGAATTAAAGAAAGAAATTTAAGTCGGTAAATGGATAAGTATAAAGAAAAGATGGTATGCAAGATTTTAAAAGATCTTAGTAGTATAGTACCATACCAATCGAGAAAACCGACTAAAAGGATGAGAATAAAAATATGAAGAGATAAAAGTGGGAATGTGAAAACAAAAATGAAAGTGGAATAAGGAAATAAGTTGCATGATGAGAAAGGAACATTAATATGAAACAGTTCCCGAAGGTAAGATTGAAAGTGATTTGTGTTGGTTATCACATAACTGTGGCAAGACGAAAAAATTCCGGCCAGATTTGATAGTGAAAGTAATGATATTCAAAGGAGTAAAATGAATGACACATGTTATTTTACTACCGGTATATAAATGAAAAATGATTATACATATAACCATCGTAACATGATAGAAATGGTGGAAAAATATAGATGATGTGGTGATTAAATATATAAATTGAGGATTCAATTGTGGAATCTAAATTATGAAAAGAGATTTAAAGACCATACTACATGAAGAGAACATAATAGTCTCATGATCTATGACTGTAAGAGATGATCAATAGTAAAGTCTGCAAGTGCGATACAACTTTAATGAAATAAAAGAGAAAATGAATATTGTGGACAATAACGAGTTCAAAAGAGAAATGATGATATGGAAGTGATTAAAGACTGATGATCTGAATAGAATCACTTTCCATTATTAGACTCTTAGATTCTCTAGTGCCTTAGTCGCAGTATGAGTGAGAAACAGTGGAGATGTATATGTACAGTTCCAGTGAGCATTACATGTGATGGGAGTCTCTGAGATGCCATATGCTTAATGAGAAATAGCAAAAGGCTTTGAGATCCCAAGTGTATTGATAGCATTGCTCCGTACTGATGTAAATATCTTAGCGTAATATTGAAACACTTGAAGATACATTGAGAGAGTAGATGCGTGAGATGTATAAGCTACTGGGACAATTACATATAACTGACTGACATATGTAATTGATAGTTTTAAACTATATTGACTTGGCACTAAGTGAGAAAAATGGATGATGAACAACATAGATCAGTTGTGATAGGAAAAATACTGTGTGTGGACTCTTATGTGAAAAGAGTACAAATGAATAACTCTCGATTTGATTAATGAAATTACGGGAGTATAGATATATATGATGAAAGACAGCATGTAGTGGTCTAAAATACTCTTGATGTTGAAAGTGTACTGGCAGTATTACTTGGAGGATGACTTAGAGGTCAAAAGTCGTAAATATACGACATGCACCACCTTTGGACTTAAGTTAAATTCGGAGGATCGAATTTCTTAAGGTGGGGAGGATGTGATAATCGTAAATTTTTCATTTATTGGAAATTATAAATATTGGAAATAAATATTGGAGCAAATAAATATTGGAAATAAATAAATAAATAAAATTATGAGAATGGGATACTAGTGAAAATCCCGAGAATTGAGAAAGGAACGGATGGTGGAAATTTGAGTGAAGAAAAGTTAAATTGGAAATTCGGAAAATAAAGAAAGGAGAAAATTAATTTGGATAAATGGAAATCCAAATTAAATAGGAAAATGAGAAAAGAAAATAGAAAATATATTTATATATTATATATTATATAAATATATAAATGTTGTGTAATTTAAAGTGAACAAATATATATAAATACATATATATACTCAATATGTATTTTGTTAATACATAATATATATAGTACTATACTATATATAATAATAATAATATTATATGTATTACATATATATAATACAAATATAATATATGTTATATTATAAGTATAATAGATATTATATAGTATAGATTATATGTATATAGTTAAATTAGAAGATTAAAAAAAATATTTTCAGCATATAGATAGCTGAATATCAAGTGTGACATATAACTCTCTTACTGAGTCGTGGTTTGCTCACTCCCCAATTTTAACATTTCAGGTTTTGATGATGGTGAGATCCAATATTTGTGGATTACGGCTGCACATAATGGACAATGTGGCAGACCGACTAAGATATATCAGGTACGATCATTTATTTTCTGTGTTTAAACATGTCTACAGTACTACATATTTGTAATTAAGATAAGGGATGTGTATAATGTTAACAATATTTTATTAAATTGTTTAACATCAAGTGTAAAGTGAAATATCACAGACAGCCCGACCGGATAAATTGTGTAAAATAAGGTGAAAAATGTGGTAACGGGGTGTTACATGATGATGATGATGATAATGATACATAGTGATATAAGTGTAGGTTAAGTTAGATTAATTTTAGTGATCATTTAGTTGCATTTTTAACTTACTTTGCATTACCTTTACAGGTTGTCTAAATTTAAGTTAGCTATTGTTTTTTGTCTATTTTGGTATTGTTTTAAGTTATGTTTATTAGGATTAGATTAGTATAAGCTTAAGGGTTGAGCTAGAATATGTTACCTTAAGTTTTATGGCATTTACTTGGTGTTTTCATGCATTAAAGTAGGTTAATTTCATTTTTATTTTCTGTTTTATTAAAATCTCATTATAGGTTAGTTTAGGGGTTGTTTTAGGAGTCTACTTAGTTTTGATTAGGGTTTCAAATCATGCATTAGGGGTTAATTAGAGTTAGGGTTAAGTTAGGTTTCATTTATGTTCATTAAGTAAAAAATCCAAAAATACATTTACTTACATGCATTAGTTAGGTTAATTTGCATTAGCATTTCAAGCCTTTAAGTAATTTAAGTTTCATTAGATTAGGTTGTAATTTAGGGTTACATTATGGTGCATTTTTAAGGTTAAGTTTTCATTAGGGTTAATTAAGGGTTTTAATTATGGTTTTTAGGGTTTTATTTAGGGTTTAGCTTTTCATATATAATTCTCTTCCTTTAATTTAGTTATAAATTGATTTTTAATTAATTTATGCATTATTATTTTCATATTAAGAATTTCATGCATAATTTCTGTAAGGACCTGGCGTACCCGCCTTTTTGTATGCTAGGGATCTACCCCCACCAGCCAAACCTTACTCACATTGTACTATTGCTTTGAAAGTTGCCACAGGCCCCTTATGATTTTGTTGGGACGTGATGAGAATACCCGAAATTTGCCACTCCCAATTCGCATCCAGAGTCACTCAAACCGTTAACCTCATTAAAGTTCAAGTCACTCATAACCATTAGGCTATTAAACTGTAACGTTCTTTTATATACAGTGAATATCAATAATCACATACTTAGTCAGTTGGTTGGGTTGTTTGCGATGCTTTTATAGCATCCATTTACCATGATAATCCATTTCAGTAATAAAAGACTATTTATAACTAATATTAATATTTGCATAAAAAGAGTTATTTTCAGTATATTTCACTAATTTACATCCCCCGTATCATAATTATACAAAAGTAGTACTGTACATCAACTTCTGAACATATAAAGGTAAATAAAATATACCTCCAAAATTAAATAACTGCTGCCTGTGGGTACAAAAAATGCAGCCAATTGGTGGAATGGTATATCACTGTAGATAATTTGTGAGGTGGGAAAAAAGGGGGTGAGCTTAATGCCCAATAAGAAATTCGCATGCAAGACTTGATACTATGAAATCTATATGTATAAAATCATTTAATTCCTAGAAGTACACTATAGATAATTTCAGAAGGATACTACAGTCGGTTAAGTAACAGATGGAGTATGGGAGGTACTTTGAAGTACTTGTCGTGTCTTGGTCCCTATTTGCGACTACAGGGAATAAACAGTTGATGATGAAATGAATAAATAGTATGAATCACTTTAAAATCATATCATGCAGTACTTTAGTCTATGAATAGTATATAAACAGTTTAGGTAAACCAATTCGGTAAGCAATTCAGTAGAGAAATCCAGTAACACTTTAGTAAACAATTTAAAATTTTCAGTGCAGTCGATATATAAACAGTTTAGTTTAGTATCAGCATGAAATACAATTCAGTAAAAAAGTACAGTGGAGACCAAGCAATACCCAATAGATATCATGCCATAACAGTATCCTAAGAAGAGAGAAATAGTAACAGTAAGACATATGGCCATAGTTAGGGAGTCCGCAGTGTACACTTGCTAGGTGACAACTGCGGAAGCTGAAGATTTGGCAGGTCTATCAACAACAGTATAGTAATCATAACAGTAACAGTCAGTTACCATAACAAGAGGTCTAACAGTCTCAAAACAGTTTATAAGCAATGTAAATACCTTTAAAGAAATCAATTTCAGTGATAAAATCTTCAGTTAATCCATAAAAGCATATGTTGGAAGCAGTGCAGTAATAGAAATTTATAAAATATTCATAGTTCAGTATTCATTTCTAAAAATGTTCTATTTATCTGTAAACAAATTATAAGAACATGTCAGTACTCTCACGTACGTAAAATTCAATAACAAGAATTTTTAAATATTGTTTTTCGGTATTTAGTGAAAATATGAAGTTTCAATGAATGGGATGAAACTAACTTGATAAACCTTTCATTTCTAATATTCAAGGATGTTAATAGGTAATTTCATAAAATTATTAAAAATTTTGGCAGTATAACGGCTGTTTCTAACCTAGCCTTCATGCAGTGAAAACACAGCATATAAAACCAATCATATTCCACAATTTCATCAATTCCAAAGAAATTGACTTTAAAACAATTTCATAAAATCATTTTCAACCACAATATGTATTCACAGTATCTCTACGTCTTCCATACTCATCCCTTACCTATCAATTTCTACCGAAGTAACTGACAGCACTATGCAATTATTCTCACTTTCGGGCTGCAAAACATTATGCCAACACCATTATTTCATCATACTTTAATTCTAATGAATTATTCTTCATTAAAATCTATCATTTTGTCTACTGTAGTCACTAAACCAGTCTAATTTATACTGGTGCTAAAATTGCAACTATGCCTAAATTAACTCCGTTTTCGATTCCGATCGCACCGGTAGTCTTGTCTCAATTTATACAGTATTATGGGACCTAAAACACATCAAATTGAGTACCATTACATGGTTCCTTTCCCATGGCCGAAACATACATGGTGATATTCACATGGTTTTTCAACAATTTAATCCTTAATTCATGCTTCATCATTATTTTTCACTTCTCTTACACCATTTTCATGCATCAAAGCACAATGTATCATGAACATCTCAGCATTTTCGAAACCCTAAGGGAGTGTTTGAGGTGGTTTTGATTTAATTCATGGCCAAAATCAAGCTTAAACATGCTTATTACATCACTTATGAACATTAAATCATAAAGAAAACTCAAGCATAATGACATCTTACCTTGGCTGAAATCAAGAGGGAGTCCTACACTTTGATTTTTTCCACTTTACCACTAAATATTGGTATGAGCTTGTAGAGCATAAAATTCTATACAAGATTACAAAAGAAATTTTTCGGTTTTAAGCTTGTTTACTAAGTGTTTTTGGAAGTTTTTTTATTTTCTCTTCAAGTTGGCTATGGTGATGGCTAGAGGTTTAAGATAAAGTGGCTGGACCCCTCTCTTGAAATATGTAGAAATTTCTTTTAAAGTGTAAAATTACCAAAATGCCCTCCATTATAATAATTTTGGATAATTTTACCCTTAAATTTTTATAATATTTTTAACTAGCCAATTTAACTCTAAAATATTTTATTTCATCATTAAATATAATTATTGAACATATTTAATGAATGGATGGGTTTTATTAAGATTTGACTAACCATAAGGGTGAAATTACCAAAATACCCCTATCAGGTCAATTGTGTAAATTTATTATTTTACCTTCAATTCAATCTATCTATTGACATGGCCTAGAACTTATTTACACGTAAATTATCATACTTCATTCAGTTGGTCAAAAGCCAATTTAGTTTGACCATTATTCTTGAAAGTTCATCCGACCTATGTCCTTAATTGTTATTTTCTAATTTATTAGCACACTTCCCAAAAGTAGCTTAAATAAAGGATTTTGGATTCTAGATTCTTACCATGAGCTTATTCAACTCTCTTTACCGAATGTACCAATCCTCCTATCCATCCAGGCATTATAGGGTTTGTGGGACCCACCATACTGTTTCCTTTTATACTTGAGAAATACACATGAATTGAACAGTGTTGAGAAGTCTTATACATATAACAGTATCAGAATATATGATTCTCACAATTTCTTTATTTGCATTTTAAATCTATAGTTTAAAAAATTACACTTTTACCATTATAGTTTCTGATATGCATTTTTATTTCTTTTCTTTTGCAGTTATTTTATTTCAAAATTTCGTTGTAAGTATTTCTTAATTCCTTTTTAATTTCATTTATTTTATTTTATTTTATTATTTCCATTCATTTTTTTATTAGCTTGTGTAAATCACACATATAAACAAACTTTCATAATTTGCTAGGATACACTTAGGGTAATAGTACCTGGCACTTAGCTAGGCTTCGCAACACTAGTCTTTGTGAGCGATATTTTTAGACTCACCTCTATATTACATGAAGACCACGTGCACTTGCGTGTAAATACCAATTTGGGTAGACAATATGTATATGAGAATATATATATACACACACCCACATATACATATTTACTTTATGACAATGTGAAACAAGCAATATGGCTTGAATTGAACAAATATAGCTATAAGGAAGCTGTATTAGGCACATCGCTTGACACCCATGGTATTTCGATTGCACCATGTTTTAGAGCATTTGTAGAAAGGTACTTATAACATAAGAGTAGGTATTTGAAAATAACACATTGGGTCAAGAATGCATGTATATATATATATATATATATATATATATATATCAAAATATTTAAAAACAACTATGTGATCTTAATGTCTTAAGGAAAACTATCAAGATATGAGTATATATGACGTGTTTAGATTATATGATTGCATATTTGACTTTGGAATGGGTTCTAAATGATGGTATCGATAATGCATGATTTTGGTATTTTTATGATATACTGCAAATGTAATATTGCAATATTTATAAGATACTAAGATGACCTATACTATTGCTGGAAGTCTTAGTATCAACATTGTGATGTAAAACAGTGGAACTGATTTAGAGTTGTTGTGAATTGATACGAATTGTGGATGAACTTATCGTGATGAGTCTTGAGGCCAATACTAGGAAAATATATGAGTATATATATTGTGTGATCCTATTACTTGATGATGGCATAGTAACCCATATGGTGGATGTGATGAATTAGAGTAATGGGTTATACTTTTGATTTGATATGATAGCTAGGCTGTGAGAGTCACATTTTCTAGTACTGTTACATATGTCAAATTTTTCACCACTATTCAATTCCTATGTATTTCGTGGGTAACTAAGGAAATAGTGTGGTGGGTCTAGCAGACCCTATAGTGCTCGGATGGATGTGAGATTGGACGGATACTATATGGAGAGTCAAATAAGTTTATGGTAAGAATCTAGAACTAAAATCCTTTATTTAGATTATTTTGGGAAAAGTGCCAACAAATTAGGTTGAACTTTCATAAGTAATGGTCAAACTAAATTGACTTTTGACCAACTACTGAAGTATGATAATCTACGTATAAATAACTTCTAGGTTATGTCAATAGATAGATTAAATTGGTGGTTAAATCAGAAATTTATACGATTGGCCCAATAGGGGTGTTTTCGTGATTTTACCTTTACGATCAATCAAACCTTCATAAAACTCCATCCATTCATTAAAATATGCCTAATAATATTTAGTGATGGAATAAAATATTTTGGAGTTAAATTGACTAGTTAAAAATATTATAGAAGTTTAAGAGCCAAAGTGTCCAAAATTATCATAACCAAGGGCATTTTGGTCATTTTACTATTAAGTGAATATTCTAAAAATTTCTACGCAAAGGGGCTAGCCACTCCACACCATCATCTTCAACCTCACGCCATCACCACCATAGCCAATCTTGAAGAAAAACAAAAATCCACCAAAAACACCATTAAAACAACCTTAAATCTTAAAACTTATTTTTATGAACTTGTTCTAAATTCAATCCTCTACAAGCGTATACCAAAATCTTGTTGTAAAGTGGAAAAAATCAAGATGTTTGGCATCCCACCATTTTCAACTAAGGCAAGGTAATTTCATGCTTTCAATTCCTTTATGTTTTAATGTTGGATAATGATGTAAACAAGTTAGCTAAGCATGATTCTAGCCTTGGATTGAATCAAAACTCACTCAATAATTCTCTTAGGGTTTCATCCATGAATGGAAGATTAGGTCTTGTGTTTTGATGCATGAAAATGTGCTTGATGTATGAAAATGTGCTTGATGTATGAAGAATAAGGATTAAGCATGAATTAATGGTTAAATTGTTGAAAAACCATGTATAAGCCACCATGTAGGTTTCAGCCATGACAAGGGGAGCATGATATGTTGCTTAGTTTGATGCATTCTAGGTTCCATGAGACTGTATAAATTAAGAGAAGATTGTTGGTGCAGTCAGAATTAAAATCGGAGTAGATTAAGACATAGTTGTATTTTAATATCGGTGTAAATTAGATTGGTTTAATGGTTACTATCATAAATGTGGTGGATTTTAATGTAGGAAAATTTATTATAATTCAAGGATGGTGAAATTATGGTGTTGATATAATGATTTTACAGCCCTGGAGTGAGATTTCTTAAGTGGTGCAATTGGTGAGTTCAGTAGAAAAGACAAGTAAGTGATGAGTATGGAAGACGTAGTGATACTGTGAATGTATATTGTGGTTGAAAATGATTTTATGAAACTGTTTTGAAGTCAATTGCTTTGGAATTATTGAAATTATGGATACTGGCTGGATTATATACGATGTTTTCAATGTAGGAGGGCTAGGTTAGAAATGATCGTTATACTGTTGAAAATTCTAATGATTTTATGAAATTATCTTTTAATATCCTCGAATATTGGAAAGAAACAATTTATTAAGTTTATTTCATTTTTTGCATTGAAATTTCATATTTTTATTAAATATTGAAAAACAATATTTAATGAATTTTACGTACGTGAGGGTACCAACATGTTCTTATAACTATTCTACAGATAAATAGAGCATTTTTAGAAAAGAATACTGAACTGTGAATATTTTATGAATTTGTATTACTAAACTGCTTATATTTTTCAATATATTTATTTATGGACTGATTGAAGATTCGATCACTGACATTGATTTCTTAAATAATGTTTCTACTGTTTATAAAATGTTTTTATGCATATAGATTTCATAGTATCAGTTCTTGCATATGAATTTCTTACTGAGCACATCAGCTCATCCCTCTATTTTTCCACCTCACAAATTATCTGCAGTAGTAAATCGTTCCACGGATTGGCTGTGCTTTTGGTACCTTAAGGCAGCAGTTATCAGATCTTGGAAGTATATTTTATTTTCTTTATATGTTCAAACTTCATGTACAGTACTACATTTTGTATAATTTATGTAAAGGGGATGTAGAACTGGTGAAAGATACTAGAAATAATATTTTGTTGTAAATATTGATATCGGCTATAAATAGAATTTTATTTAAAAAATGGATTACTATTAAAAAGTGAATGTGATAAAGGCATCGCAGACAGCCTAACCAACTTACTGTATGTGTGACTATGGATAATTACTGTGTATTACGGAATATTCCAATTTAATTGATATCAAAGCAAGGTTGGTATGATGTCTGTCGGTGTCTTTATATTTAAATAGGAGTACATCCCCTGTAGTACTGTATAGTTTGAATGTATAAATGATTTAAGTGACTGAAAACCAATTTGAATGTCTGTGCTATGCAGAAATGAGTAGGCGAAGTGTTACCTGACGAGGTAGAGGATGAGGTAGTGCAGAGTCGACTCCGGAACTAGCACAGGAACCCGCCCCAAAACCTGCTCTCCTTCCGCAGGCAAAAAGTCCAAATACTAGAATTACGAGTGTGGAACGGATGTTGGTAGATTTCATAGCCAAGTATAATGCAGACAGAGTTATTGATAGAGCTAAAGCAGCAACACCACCAGAAGTAGTACCACCCCCACCTTAGCTTGCACAAGCACCTACACAGCCAGCTCCCGAGCCACAGCTTACTCCACAGCCTGAGCCCCAACCACAGGCAGTGTGGTAGCCACCAGCACAACCGCAGCCTGCAGATATTGAGTCTTACTGTGACGTTAACCTTGTGCGGTGGTTTAAGAAGTTGGATCTTTCGAAGTTTAAGGGGGATAAGGATATGATGGTGGCCGAGCATTGGGTGAATGCGATTAGAAGCTATTTAAATATATGCGGTGTTTTCAGACAGAGAAAGTGGGCTTGGCTATATTCCAATTGACTGATGACATGGAGCATTAGTGGAAATCTACTCAGACAGTACTATCAGCCTATCATCCAATAATGACATGGACGATATTTCTGGAGGCATTTTATAGATAGTATATTCCCCGAATAGCACAGAAGAAGTTACAACAGGAATTTTTGGAATTAACTAAGGAGAGTATGACTGTAGATTAGTACGAGTCCAGATTCACCACATTATGACTATAGATCAGTACAAGTCTAGATTCACCACATTGAGCCGTTTCGATCCTTACACTCGGACGAATGAGTAGCATAAGATTGATAGATTTATGGCAGTTTGAAACCTTCTATCAGGACCCAGTTAGTTCCGTTCGATATCAGATCATATGATGAGGCTGTGAGACGAGCTCAGCTCTGTGAGCGGGACTATGAGCAGTTCCATGTTGATATTGGGTCTAAGGGTAAAGGTGAAGGGAAAGAAAAGGCAAAGAGAGGTTTTGAGGATCAGATCGGGAGGTGGTAGCCTAAAAAGGCTAAGACATCGGGCATTCAAATTTAAGAGGATAAGTCCATTAAGCTTGCTTCTACTACCCTTATTACCAGCACCAGCACTACTTAGAGGAATACAGCGACCAGGTGTGCACATTGTGGAAGGTTGCATTATACTCGGCCTTGCTATTTGCTTACTAGGGCTTATTTTGATGTGGACAGACGGGGCATTTGGTTAAGGATGTCTGATGTTGAGAGAGGCAACTGCATCTACTGTTCCAGCTACAATTCCACATCCAGCAGCACTAGTGCCGAGTGAGTCAGAGAAGGTGACCCCCTCACATCTTAGACGAGCGACAGTAGTAGAGAAGGGTCAGAAGGTTGTGACACAGGGTAGGGTGTACGCATTGGATCAGGAGGCTGCTAACACATCTACTAATGTTATTAAAGGCAAGATCTATATTTTTGATATTTCATTACTTGCATTGTTGGATCTTGGTTCTACACATTCTGTTATGTCACCTACTTGTGCTAGTAAAATACTTGTAGAACCTGAACCTTTAGGGTATACTTTATAGATAAATACGCCTTTTAAAGAATCTCAGATGACTGATATTGTGTATAGAAATGGTAAAGTGACGGTAGGAGAGAAGGAAACGATAGCTGACCTAATTTGGTTAAACCCGTATGATTTTGATGTAATCTTAGGAATAGATTGGTTAGCTGCGAACTATGTTAGTTTAGACTGTTACACTAAGTTTATTACCTTCTGTCATCCTAAACGTTATACTGTAAAATTGTTAGATAAGTAATGAAAGTAAAAAAAATATTATTACTAAATTTTTGGGTGTTGTGTTGGTGAGTTTGAAGGATTTATTGCTTATGTTGAAGACGTAGAAAGGAGACGTTTGGAGTTGCACGAGATTCCTGTGGTCAGGGATTTCCCTGATGTGTTTTTAGATGAACTACCAGGGCTACCACTAAATCAGGAGATTGAGTTTACCATTGACTTGGTACCCGATACTAAGCCTATTTCTAAACCCATATCAGATGGCATTGGTGGAGTTAGAGGAGCTTAAGAAGCAGCTCCAGGAATTTTTGGATAAGGGCTTCATTCGCCCTAATGTGTCTCCGTAGGGTGTACCAGTATTGAGGATGGTAGCTTGCTGTTGTGCATAGATTATCACTTGCTTAATAAAGTTACCATGAAGAATAAATATCCCTTGCCGAGGATCGATGATCTATTTGATCAGCTCGGGGGTGCACAAGTGTTTTCCAAAATTGACCTCTGATCAAGGTACCATCAGTTAAAGATCTGAAAAACTGATGTCCCTAAGACGACATTCAGGACTTGATACGGTCACTGAGTTCTTGGTAATGCCATTCGGATCGACTAATGCAGTTGCAACTTTCATGAGCTTGATCAATGAGGTACTTAAGCCATACCTGAATAAGTTCATCATTGTGTTCATCGATGACATCTTGTTATATTCCAAGTCACCAGAGGAGCATGAGTAGCATCTCTACATAGTCCTGAAACCTTTAGAGACCGGAAGCTTTATACCGAGTTCAGTAAGTGCGAGTTCTGGGTAGATCATATCACATTTCTGGGACATGTTGTATCTAAAGATAGGGTGTTTGTTGATCCGTTTAAGATCGAAGCCATTGTGCAATGGGAGAGGCTAAAGACAGTGACAGAAATACGAAGTTTCTTGGGTCTAGTCAGATACTATCGTTGGTTTGTCAAGGGATTCTCGAGATTAGCTGCTCCACTGACGTGTCTCACACGTAAGGATGTTAAGTTTGAGTGGACATATGCATGTGAGTGCAATTTTCAAGAGTTGAAGAGGAGATTGACTATTGTTCCTATTCTTGTCCTTCCCAGCTGATTAGGACGTTTCTCAATCTACAGTGATGCTTTCGTATTGGGTTTAGGTTGTGTTCTCATGCAAAATGGAAAAGTGATTGCTTATGGTTCCAGATAGTTGAAAGAGCATGAGAAGAATTATCCTACATATGATTTGGAATTAGCTGCCGTGGCGTTTGATTGAAGATATAGTGGCACTATCTCTACAGAGAGAAATTCCAAGTATATACAGACCATAAGAGTTTTAAGTATCTGTTCTCGTAGCGTGAGTTGAATATGAGATAGCAGAGATGGATGGAGATGTTGAAAGATTTTGACTGTGAGATCTTATACCACCCAAGGAAAGCAAACGTGGTGGTAGATACTTTTAGCAGGAAGCATATTTGGATGGTATCATACCTGATGGTCCGGGAGTATGATCTATTAGAGCAGTTCTTAAGCCTCAATTTGAAAATGATTTCCTTTGAGAGATATGGGTTCACTTCTAGTTTTCGGATTGAGCTAGATTTGATGGATAGAATCAGAGATGCTCAGAGGAGTGATGTGTATTGTATAAAGGTGGCTAGTCAGGTGCAAATGGGTGTTTAGTCGAATTATGGGATTGACATCGATGGCATACTGAGGTTCAGAGGCAGAATCTGCATTCCCAAGGACCAACAGCTAAAGGATCTGATTTTGACAAAGGCCCATACATCCAGTACACTTTGCATCCAGGCAGTAATAAGATGTAACATAATCTGCATAGGGTGTATTGGAGGCCTAAGATGAAATGAGACATCATAGGAGTTTGTTGCTAGATGTCTCACATATCAACAAGTAAAGATTGAGCACCAGAAACCTGCAGGGTTGCTACAACCTCTACTGATTTCGATGTGGAAATGGGAGCATATCACTATAGACTTCATTATGTGTTTACCAAGGACCTGGAGGAATCATGATGGTATATGGGTAATTGTTGATGGATTGATGAAGTCCACTCACTTCCTTGCCATCAAATCTACTGATTCTCTCAGTGCCTTTGTCGATTTATATATTTGGGAGATTGTGAGGCAGCATGGTGTTCCAGTGAGCATCACTTCTGACATGGATTCCCAGTTTACTTCACATTTTTTGGAGAGATTTCAAGAAGCTATGGGATCCCGATTGAATTTTAACATCGCTTTTCATTCGCAGATTGACGGCCAATCCAAGTGCACTATCCAGACGCTCGAGGATATGTTAAGAGTGTGTGCACTAGATTTTAAAGGCTCTTGGGATGATCACTTGCCATTAGCAGAGTTCACATATAATAATAGCTATCATTCCAGTATCGGCATAGCACCTTATGAGGCTCTTTATGGTAGATAGTGTAGATCACCAATGGCATGGGAAGAAGTGGGTAATCGGAAATTTTTAGCTCTCAACTTGGTAGAGCAAGCTTTTAGGGATATGTAGATTATTTGTGAGAGATTAAAGACAGCATAGAGTCAGTAAAAGAGCTATGCTAATAATAGGCACCGACCATTGGAATTCGTGATTAGAGATTCTGTCTTATTAAAGGTCTCATCATCGAAGGGCATCATGTGATTTGGTAAGAAGGGGAAATTGAGTCCTTGATATATCAGGCCGTTCGAGATCTTAAGCCATGTGGGAGATGTTGCCTATCGGTTAGCACTACCACCATAATTATCTGAAGTGCATAATGTCTTCCATGTATCGATGTTAAGGAAGTACCATCTAGATCCATCTCACGTAATTCAGTACGAGCCATTGGAGATCAAGGAGGGTATGATTTATGTAGAGAGACTAATTCGGATCTTAGATCAGAAGGATAAGCTATTACGGTCTAAGACTACTCCACTGGTGAAAGTGCTTTGGCAATACCACTTAGAAGAAGAGGCAACTTCGAAGTTAGAAAGCTTAATGTAAGAAAAGTACCTAGAGCTATTTTAGTGACTGGTTCGATCAAATTTAGAGGACCAAATTTCCTAAGGTGGGGAGGATGTGAGAGTCACATATTTTGGTACTATTACCTATGTCATACTTCTCACCACTGTTCAATTCTTATGTATTTCGCGGGTAACTAAGTAAATAGTGTGGTGGGTCCCATAAACCCTATAGTACTCGGATGGATGTGAGACTGGACAGACACTGTACAAAGAGTCAAATAAGTTTATGGTAAGAATCTAGAAACCAAAATCTTTTATTTAGATTATTTTGGGAAGTGTGCCAACAAATTAGAAAATGACGATTAAGGATATAGCCCAATTGAACTTTTGTAAATAATGGTCAAACTAAATTGACTTTTGACCAATTGACTGAAGTATGATAATCTACATATAAATAACATCTAAGTTATGTCAATAGATAGATTAAATCAGTGGTGAAATCAGAAAATTATGCAATTGGCCTAATAGGGGTATTTTCATAATTTTAAGCTTATGGTTAGTCAAACCTTAATAAAACCCCATCCATTCATTAAAATATGCCTAATAATAATATTTAGTGATATAATAAAATATTTTGGAGTTAAATTGACTAGTTAAAAATATTATGAAATTTTAAGGGCAAAAATGTCCAAAATTATCATAACCAAGGGCATTTTGGCCATTTTACTATTAAGTGAATATTCTAAAAATTTCTACAAAAAGGGGCCATCCACTCCAAACCATCATTTTCAACCTCACGCCATCACCACCATAGCCAATCTTGAAGAAAAACAAAAATCCACCAAAAACACCATTAAAACAACCTTAAATCTTAAAAACTTATTTCTATAAACTTGTTCCAAACTCAATCCTCTACAAGGCCATACCAAAATCTTGTTGTAAAGTGGACAAAATGAAAGTGTTTGGCATCCCACCTTTTTTGGCCAAGGTAAGGTAATTTCATGCTTTCAATTCCTTTATGTTTTAATGTTAGATAATGATGTAAACAAGTTAGCTAAGCATGATTCTAGCCTTGGATTGAATCAAAACTCACTCAATAATCCTCTTTGGGTTTTGACCATGAATGGAAGGTTAGAAATTCTTGTGTTTTGATGCATGAAAATGATGCTTGATGGATGAAGAATAAGGATTAAGCATGATTTAATGGTTAAATTGTTGAAAAACCATGTATAAGCCACCATGTAGGTTTCGGCCATGGCAAGGGGAGCATGATATGTTGCTCAATTTGATGTATTCTTGGTTCCATGAGATTGTATAAATTAAGAGAAGACTGTTGGTGCAATCGGAATTAAAATGGGAGTTGATTTACACATAGTTGTGTTTTAATACGAATATAAATTAGACTGGTTTAATGGTTACTGTAAAAAATGTGGTGGATTTTAATGTAGGAAAATTTATTATAATTTAAGGATGGTGAAATGATGGTGTTGATGTAATGATTTTGCAGCCTGAGAGTGAGATTTGCGAGTGGTGCAATTGGCGAGTTCAGTAAAAAAGACAAGCGATGAGTATGGAAGACGTACGGATACTATGAATGCATATGGTGGTTGAAAATGATTTTATGAAATTGTTTTGAAGTCAATTGCTTTGAAATTATTGAAATTATGGATACTGGCTGGTTTATATATTGTGTTTTCAATGTAGGAGGGCTAAGTTAGAAACGGCCGTTATACTGTTGAAAATTCTAATAATTTTATGAAATTATCTTTTAATATCCCCGAATATTGGAAATAAAGAATTTATTAAGTTTATTTCATTTTATTAATTGAAATTGCATATTTTTATTAAATATTAAAAACAATATTTAAAAATTCATGTTAATGAATTTTACGTATGTGAGGGTACCCGTATGTTCTTATAACTGTTCTACAGATAAATAGAACATTTTTAGGAAAGAATACTAAACTGTGAATATTTTATGAATTTTTATTACTAAACTGCTTATATTTTTCAATATATTTATTTATGGACTGATTGAAGATTCTATTACTGAAATTGATTTCTTAAATAGTGTTTCTACTGTTAATAAAATGTTTTGAGATTGTTAGGCCCCGTATCATGCTGACTGTTATTATTATTGTTACTGTTGCTGATAGACCTGCCAGTTTTCAAATTTCGTAGTTGTCACCTGGTAAGTGTACACTGTGGACCCACTGTGACTATGAAAATATATCGTACTATTACTGTTTCTCCCTTCTTGGGATACTGTTATAGTATGATATTTATTGGGTGTTGCCTAGTCTCTATTGTACTCTACTGTTTTACCAAACTGAATCTCTTACTGATACTGAAGTGAATGATTTAAATATCGATTGCACTATTGGTTTCTAAAGTGTTTACTGTATTGTTTACTGGATTTCTATATTCAACTGTTTACTGAAGTGATTTCAGTTAATGTGTTTATATACTGTTTATATATTGAAAAGTGCATGAAATGACTTTAATTGTTCTAAACTGTTATTTACATTATCTACAACTGTTTACTCCCTATAGTCGCTATTAGGGACTAGGACAGGAAAGGTACTTCAAAGTACCTCCCATACTCCATCCAGTTCCTTAGTTGACTATAGTATCCTTCCTAAATTATACCTTAGTTTATTGTTAGGAATTAAATGTTTTTATGCATATAGATTTCATAGTATCAGTTCTTACATACGAATTTCTTATTGAGCATGTCAGCTTATCCCTCTATTTTTCCACCTCATAGATTATCTACAGTAGTATACCGTTCCGCGGATTGGCTGCGCTTTTGGTACTTTAGGGTAGCAGTTATCAGATCTTGGGGATATATTTTATTTTCTTTATATGTTCAGACTTCATGTACAGTACTACATTTTGTATAATTTATGTACAAGAGATGTAGAACTGGTGAAAGATATTGAAAATAATATTTTATGGCAAATATTGATATCAGTTATAAATAGAATTTTATTTAAAAAGTAGATTACTGTTAAAAAGTGAATCTGATAAAGGCATCGCAGACTGCCCAACCAACTTACTTTATGTGGATTATGGATAATTATTGTATAATAGGAAACGTTACATAGGCTATAGTGTATTTGGCCTCATGTTGATGCGATAGTTATGGTTTGTTTGTGATAGCCGTAGGATAGTTACAATAACATATCGCATAGTCAATGTATCATTTTTTCTTTAAAACTTTAAAAGCATACATATGCTAAACCATGATTGTTGTGAAAACTATGCAGGGGTTTCAAAATGCAAGTTTTAGAACCCTTGAAATGAATGGAATTTTAAACTTATTGAAATATTTTTTAGATGAAAGGGCATATGGAATAATGCATGTGCATAAATGAATTTAAAAAACAAAGTATGATATGATCTTCGTGTTTTCAGTACATGTGAGTTTTTGGAACATGTAAGAAAATATTTTTTAGAGACAATAGGCACCCCACCCTCTATACCTTGTTCATGAAGCATAGAGTACTTATATGTGAATGTCTATACATATATATCATTATAAAAACTTATTTGACAATAGTCGTGTACATAACCTAGTTCCCCACTACTTAGTGGGAATTAAGGGAGAAATATATGGCCATAGGTAGAGCCTTATAAGAGACCTAGTATATATTTGAGCCTTATTGGGGACCCAATATATAATTTGAGCCTTACAGGAGACTTGGTATGTTGTTGAGCAATTCAAGAGACCTCGTTCATTAACAAATAAAATATATATTGTATTGATATGTCATTGAGCCTCGCAGGAGACCTGGTATGTTGTTGAGCCTTGTAGGAGACCTAGTCCATTGACAAATGGAATATATATAGTATTAATGTGTTATTGAGTCCTGCAGAAGATCTGATATGTTGTTGAACCTTGCAAGAGACTTAGTCCGTTGACAAACGAAATATACATAGTTTGACGTGTTATTGAGCCCTGCAAGAGACCTAGTCCATTGATAAACGAAATATATATGATATATTAATAATTACAGGAATCTATGCCTAGTCTCTTAATGAATGTTAAGTGCTGTCTACAATATGGTTCTATCGAATATTGAATTGTAAATAAGATATGATTTTATATGACATGAAAACATCACATAGTTTTGTAAGAAACGTGAACATGATAAGGTTTCTTTTATATGACACGTAAATATAATTCGAGAGTTGTACATGAACATTGTTTTATAGTAAAAGTGATATGCCTTGAGACTACACAATCTTTGAACACGTTTTGAAATATATGTGATATGATTTTGAGAACACATAAGCTTTTTACATAGTTGTAACCATATAGGAAATGATTTGATAGTGTAAATGCTTTGTACAATCGATCCTACATGTGTTTACGTAATGAACCATGACATGGCTTCACATTTTGTACTAATGCATGACATGTTGACATACAAAGGTATTGGAATTAGAATACGTTTATATTACTGTGATAAGATGTCTAAGAATAAACAAGTGTTAGGAATGGGGATAATGAGGTATAAAAAGTACCTTTCCATTGATAGCCCAAAACCTTGGCACACCTAGAGTCAGCTAGGTGATGATTCTAGAGATAGTGCGTAATAAATGTCAATTGGAACATGATAGTAAAATAGATGAAATATGACATAAGAGTGATTTGATATGTTATACAAGAAACTATGTTTGCAAGTTTCATGCATTGTATTATAATAATATAAGCCTAATTCTGCACTTATATAAATGTCTTATTGAGCTTTCACTCGTTAAATGTTGTTTAATCGTTTTACAAATTGAATATTGAGTTGGGGGAGTGTTTCAGATCCATCCAAAATTCGCCAAGGCCTGGAATATTGTCCTAACTCTTCAAGGTGCCCCATTTGATTATTTTGGGTATAGATATATTCTCTTTGTATGTAATGTTATTTTCAAATTGTTTTTGGTATAGTACCATAAGATGGGATGTAAACTAAGATAATAAATGGTTGATAGATTATTTTGATGCTTCACTATATGAATTTGATTATGTTAGAAGGGACATGAGCTTATAATTAAATTTTCATGAAGTAAATAGATAATCATGATATTGTGAACTATTGGATGATATTATAAAGATCGTCAATGAACTGTTGTTATGGGAATTCCCAAAACTATATAAAGTATATATGTTTTATGCAGGTACTTAAATTGGGACCTTGAGCAAATACCTCAAAATATGGTAGGTAGTTAACCGCTTAATTTATTTGCATTACATGGCACATAGACAAACCTAAATTAAAAAAGCAAAAAATTTGCTTAGAATTTCATAGTTTTGCAATGGATAAGAAACTTGTCATGGCCTTCAAGTAGTGACACCTTGCAAATACATTTCTCATTGTGACATTATGTATAAGTGATAAATAATTAAACCAATTAGTAAACCACCAACATTCTAGTAGCACATTTTGAGTTGAGAGTTGAGACTACATTCAATTATTCAAATATTACTTCACACAACACAAGTTTGATTTATCTCAACTTTCAAAGATGATCAGATGAATGTCATTCTTGTAATCTAGTAACAATGTTTAATAAAAACATAAGTAATTAAGGTTATGTTCGGTGTATAAGATAAGGATATGATAAGATAATATAAGTTTAAGGATAAGATAATATTAGATTATATCATATTATCTTATGTTTAGTGTGTATAATGATTAAGAATAGGATAAGATATTTTTTTATGTCTTTTACCATATTTGCTATGTGTAAATTAAAAATAGTATAAAATGATTTTTTTAGTACGCTTTTTTAAAATAACATAATTTAAATTTATAAATTTTTTGTTATAAATATAAATATAAATAAAAATTTAAATATTATTATTAATAGTCAAATTTATTAGAAGATTTTTTAATAAAAAATTACTTTTAAAAATTTATATTACATTTTCAAAAAAAAATATTTTGTTAAAAAAATGAATTTTTATAAAAAAAAATTCTTTGTACTTTTTCAATTTTTTTCTCTTCTTTTCTTTTTTTATTTCTTTTATATGATTTAAATTTAAAATATTTTTTCTTGTCAATTAAATATATTTATTTTTAGAAAATTGAGTTTTTTTAGGAAATAAGTTTATTTTTTTTAATTACATTAATTTTTTCAAAAGACAATTCTTAAATATTTTTCTTTATTTTTTGGTTTCTTTGTCTTCTTTCTATTTTTTGTCAATTAGGAAGAAATATAGAAAAAAAAGAAAAAGAAAAAGAAAAAATCTGAGTTAAATTTAATAATTTTAAATTTTATAAATTAAAAATATATAATTTCTAATAATTTTATGGTTAGTAGTTATTTTTCTTTTTTTTTGACAGAAAAATAAAAAATTAAGAAAGAAAAAATAAAAATTTAAACATAAGAAAAAACTAATTAAAAAATATATTTTATAATAATTTTTATGTTTGAGAATTTATTTTCTAAAAAATGATTTAAAAATTTTAATTATTTCCAAAAATAATTTTAAAAAATTTGTTCAAGAAAATATTATTTTATCAAAATTATAGATTTTCTTGAACAAAAACAAGAAAAAAAAAAAGAAAGAAAAAGAAGGAAAAAATTGAAAAGAAGAAAAAAGTTTAGATTAGTTAATTAATTAAACAAATATCCTTATTATTTTATTAAATGTTTAAGTTAATTTTTAAATACAAATCTTAAGAATGAAATGAATAAAATATAAGTATTTATTTCTAATCCCATGGGATTAGAAATAATCATTACCTTTTGGATTTTCATCAAAAAAAAATCATTACCTTTTGGAGATGATTGAATTATCCTATACTAGGATGATGACTAATCCTCTTTACAATGCAATCCTCCTCTTAATATGTGTATCAAACATAAGATAAGATGATTATCATCCTATCCTATAAATCATCCTATGCACTAAACATGACCTAATTATATTATATTATATTATATTATATTATATTATATTATATTATATTATATTATATTATATAGGAAGGTAAAAAAATGAACAAAATCTTAGTCTTTATAACTAAACTTAAACTAACAACATCATATATTCCTCTACATATCTACTATTATATACTTATAGTATACAGTAACTTGATTACAGTGAAAAAAAATGTCACAACCCAAAGCCATATATACACGCATATGTGAAAGGCTTTTCTTAATTATCATGCATTTCACATTTGTTGCGGGTTAGACAAATAGTAACTTATAATTCATTTCAATTAATTTTAGTCATACTATGGTACATGCAATCTCCTTATTTAAAATCATGATTCTCTATAATATTCCAATTTAACCTAACATGCATACTAAATCAGGATTTTCATCACAATCATTAATTTAAAAATCCATAAATTACTCACATTACTGCATGTACACAAGTATCAATTTGTTAAAAATATCTCAAATAGACATGTCCTATATCCCAATAGGTGTTTGAAAATTAGTACAATACAATTTAAATTCACCTCTACATATGCCTTTTGGGTACAAACGGAAGAAACTATGTGAGAGTTAGACTCCTCGTGGGTATCTTAAAGGCTACTTAATCTAAAACCTTTAAAAATGAATTAGTGAGCTAATGTCCAATAAGCAAATAATACAAGCACACTGAATTAGTACCACAACATGGCAGATAGGAATTAAAATAGAACACTATTTCTAAAATCAAGTTTTTTACAAAAGTATCATGACATAAGTTGTTCAAACTAAGTTGTTAAAATGGTAAGTGTTATTTATAAAACAAAACTAAATAAATACATGTCATGATGGTAGTGCATGCATACATGAAAACCGTAAGAAAAACGTAAAAGTATACATGCCATAAAGTATCTCAACAAGCAATTACAAAATCCTATCATAGTTAACCTCAAATCCTGATTAGAATATCATATACAAATCATCATACCAAAAACTATGATCCTGCCAAAGTGAGTGAGATATGGCTTCCATATCTAACGTGGTAGGCCATAATTATCCATTGTTGCATGGGCAGCGGTCCTCATACTCTCATGGAATGTATACATCCACTCCAATCACTGATCAAGCGCTACTAATATCATGTAGACATTCTAGTAACAAATTCCCTGTCGGGAACACACAAAACAGTAATATGCATACTACCGTGGTCCCATATCCATGCATTAGGATTGGGTACCCCACCACCTGTCAATACCTCGGTTGGTTTTTATTTCTATGAAAGCCAGCCATAGATCAACTCGACGGCATTTGACAATTGGTTGTCATACCCTCATGAGATGTATCCCAGTCGTCACAAAATTTTACACAGTTTTAATAGAGTGCCCAAATCTCCAAACCAAGAACAATATCCCTCATAGGATCCTCAATTCACAAAACATAAGTACAAAATCACACAAAGGATAATCACATTTCTCATAGAACACATATAGATAGTCAAATCAGTATACATACATGACCTAATCATATACATACAAAAACATGCAACATTCATTATCTGAATCACAATCAAAATCTCAAAGACTTATGAAATTGGTTATAAATACAGCTTCATCAAAAATAGCCGTATGTATATTTAGTTCGATTTCACAGATAGATGCTTTATGGTACTAATAGAAAACTAAAGGCTTGATTAGGATACTTACAAATTCCTAGCAATTACCTTACTTATACCCTCAAGTTTTATGCTACAGTGCCTTTATGAATGTGTGGTTAAAGTCAACATGTCTTTGCAAAAATCAAACTCCAGTTTTTAATCTTTTGACCAACCAATTTCACAATTCAACTTAAATTTCATTAATATCCTAGTCTTCTTTCTTAGTCAAAACTATTTGACTTTTTAATCAAAGTTAACCATCGATCAAAGTTAAACCCCAAAAGTTTGACTCGATCAAACCCCAAGTTGACTTTTACAGAAAGCTTGTCTAGACCTTGTTTTCATCATTAGGACCTTAAGTCAAACCTTTTTCAAACAATCAAACCCTAAATGGAAAATTCAACCTTTTAACTTTCAAGTTTGATCTTACTCCTTTTGGTTAAACAACTACAAACCCTTAATTAGGCTTAATATAATTTTTAATTGTGCGAAATAACATTCTAACCTCTAAAATTGGGGCTTAGACGAACTTATCATTTACCTAACCTTAAATGGTGCCAATTTGGTATTTAGGGTTTCCTAACCCCAAATTGCACTATCTTGGACCTCAATATCATTCCAAAACAGTTTCTTAACAATGTTCGCAGCTTATATTCTCAAAAAAATAAAATTTAAACCCTAAATGCACTAAACTTAGTACCACCATTCAAACCCTAAAATTTCCATTCCAAATTTCTCACATCATGTTCACGTTAAACCAAGTCAATTTGTCTTATACCTTTAGGTGCTAAAAAAGGTTATACCTTCCTTTCCTAATGCTTTGGTCGAGCACTCCCTAGGCAAAATTTCAAGATTTTAGCTTAACATCCACCAATATTACAATGTAATTACATTATTTCCACCATTAAAGGTATCAACGTCTAAGTCTCTTACCCAAATCCCTCTTTAGCCAAATGCTCCTCAAGCTGGCCGAACCTCTTTCCTGCAAAAATGCACAAGTTTTGATAAATATTTCACAATATTTTATTCATGCATTACATCTTTTCTCAAAGCTCACAAGACAAATCAATTTTTTACCTTTAGTCCTTTTTGGCCAAACCCTTAGATTCCATTAGGCCTTCTATTCTTCCTTTTTTTAGCCCTTGCATGAATGAAACTAACTAAAGAATGCACTTCGGTGAGCTTAGGGGAAGTGGCCAACCATGGTGGGTATGGTTGCCTTATGGTCGCCACTTGTCATCTCCTTATTAGCTCAAAAAGAGGTGGGGATAGTTTCCTTTCAGTAACATGTGAAAAAATATTTATGAAATATGTATACACATTTCATGTCAATGCTTTTGGGTCCTTACTCAATTTGGTCCTCGATTATTTCAAATTTTGTCTACGTTTCATATAATTTACCTTATGTCACAACTTTAAATAATGAACTGTAGTTATCTATAATGATTTAAGAGGCATGCCATATATGGTTTGAAATATCTTTAAGTTACCTTTCCAACAAAATTTGAATCACATCAATTGGATTTTCCTATCAAAAGTTATAAGCAACTTTTTACAAATTGTCTACTAGCCGAATTTCTTGCATATAGTGAAACTTCAAAAATTCACCTATATTGATTGATAATGAAAAAAAAAATGAGCCATATATGGTTGGAAAGCTCTCCGAGTTTGCTTTCTAGTAAATTTTATGGCATGACAATTGGATTCCTCAATTTAAAGTTATGATCAGATCAATAAAAATTGGTCAAACTGTCCTACTCATCTAACATTAATTTACAAATTTAATTCCATTTAAACTTCAAAATTACAATTAGCCATTAAAATCAAACTTAGAGAATTTCTTGGTTTCACACCCTCCCCACCTTAAGAATTTATTCCTTTATAATCCAAAATTTTCATCAATTTCTCTTTATAGCTCAAGTCCTCTCTCTGTTTCAGAGGTTCATGAGACGGATCCAGATGATACTTTCTCAACATGGAGACATGGAAGACATTATGCATATTAGACAAGCTAGGTCGTAAGGCTAGCTTATATGCTACTTCTTAGATCCTACCCAAAATCTTAAAGGGACTGAGCTTTATTTTCTTGCTAAATCTCATGATACTTTTAGTAGGAGAAATTTTCACAAACACATGATCACCAACCTCAAACTCCAAATCTCTCTTATTATTATTTGCATAACACTTTTGCCTACTTTGCGCTCTCTTTAGTCTTTGCCATATTATCTTTATATCTTTTATGTCTTTCTCAACCAACTCTGATGCTAACATTTTTCATTCACCTATCTCTTCTCATCCAATTGTTAATCTACTTTTTTTGCCATGCAAAGCCTCATAAGGTGCCATCTCGATGCTTGCACGGTAGCTGTTATTGTAGGCAAACTCTGCTATAGCTTTATCTTATAAACCTCCAAAATCAAGCACACAAGTTTTACTATATCCTCAATTGCCTGAATGGTATTCTCAAATTGCCCATGAATTTGAGCATGATAGGAAGTGCTGAATTGTAATCTAGTACGTAAGGCTATTTGGAAAGCTTTCCAAAAATGAGAATTAAATTGAGAATTCCTCTTTTTTTGAAGTGATGCTTGCAAGAACACCATGTAGCTTCACAATCTCCCGGATATACAATTATGTTAAGAACTTAAGGGAACTAGTAGCCTTGACGGCTAAAAAATGAGTTGTCTTAGTCAGCCTATCCACAATTGCCTAGATGGCATTATGTTAACTCTGGATTCTAGGCAATCCCATTATGAAGTCCATGGTTACATGTTCTCATTTCTATGTAGAAACTAGTAAAGGCTAAAGTAACCTTGCAAGTCTCTGGAGTTTCGCCTTTACCTGCTAGCATACTAAGCACTTAGACACAAACTCAGTTATGTCTCCATTCGACGCTACCAATATACACTACGAAAATTATGATACATCCTAGTACTACTCGGATGCATAGTGTATTTGGAGCAACGAGCTTCCTCCAAAATCTCTTTTTAAATATTCTTTTTGGGCACACAAAGCCTACCCTTAAACCTAAACAAACCATTATCTCCAATTCCTAATTTAGGCCCTGAGTCTTTGTAAACATCCTACATAATGGAGCTCACATCTGGATCTTGTTGTTGAGCCTCTCTAATATGCTTCATAAGGCTTGGCTCAATTCTAAACTAGCCACAAAACCATTTGGAGTCATACCTCTATATTCAAATTCAAATTCATAAAGTCTTTAAGTAATTTCCACTCATAAACCATCACATGTGACAATACTCCTACATGTTTTTTGCTCAAAGTGTCAGCCACCACATTAGCCATACCAGGATGGTACAAAATCACACAATCATAATCTTTTAGCAACTTTATCCATCTCTTCTTACGCATGTTTAATTCTTCATGGGAAAACAAGTACTTCAAGCTTTTATGATCTGTGTATATCTCAAACCTCTCACCATAAAGGTAGTGAAGCTAAATTTTTATAGCAAAGACAATGGCTGCTAGCTCTAAATCATGCGTAGGATAGTTCCTCTCATGGTTCTTTATTTGTCTCAAACTATAAGTGACCACTCTACCATGTTGCATCAAAATACAACTCAATCCTTGATATTAGGCATCACTGTAAATGGTAAAACCACCAGGGCCATTAGGAATGGTAAGAAAAGGTGTTGATGTCAGTCTCTGTTTGAAATACAGGAAGCTATATTCACAAGCATCATCCCACACAATGACACATCCTTTCGAGTAAGAGGAGTTAATGTGACAGTAATCTTAGAGAACCCTTCCAAAGATCTTTGATAATAACTTGCCAACATAAAAAAAAACTCTTGATCTATATTACATTACTAGGCCTCTCCCAATTCACTATGGCCTCGACTATAGATGGATCCATTGAAACTCCTTCTCTACTAAACACATGCCCCATAAAGGCAATTTTTTCTTGCCATAATTCACATTTACTGAATTTAACATACAGCTATCTTTCTCGAAGAGTCTAGAGAATTATAAATAGATGTTCTACATGTTCTTCATAGGACTGAGAATAGATTAGGATGTCATCTATGAAGACTATCCATGAAAGTTGCAAGTGCATTCATCAAGCCAAAAGGCATGACTAGGAACTCGTAATGGTCATGCTAGGTAGGAAAGGCTATCATTGGGATATCTTCTTGTCTGATTCTCAACTAATGATATCCAGATCGAAGGTCGATCTTAGAGAACATTTTTACACCATAAAATTGATTAAGTAGATCATTAATTCTAAGAAAGGGATACTTATTTTTTATTGTTACCATATTCAAATGTCTGTAATCTACGCACAATCTTATGGAGCCATCTTTCTTCTTGGCAAAAAAAAAGGGAAGGCCTCCCTAAAGTGACATACTAAGATGTATGAATCCCTTATCAAGCAGTTCTTGCGACTATTTACTAAGTTCCAATAACTCTATCCAAGTCATTCTATAAGGAGGTTTGGAAATGGGTTGAGTGTCGGGCAACAAATCAATGGCAAACTCAATATCCTTTTCTGTTGGCAATCTAAGTAACTCCTTCGAAAATACGTTAGCGTAGTCTTAGATAATGGAAACATTATATAACCCTAAGAGTTCCCCATCATCCTCAATATCCATATAGCCTTCACAATAAATACACATTCAAATTAATAATTTAAAATAATTCATTTCATTTATTAACTAACAAAGCAAAATTTATACTAATTTGGTGGGGAGAAGGTTATAATTTTCCTATGGCAGTCCACACTAACATGATTTATAGCTAGTCAATCCATGTCCAAAATTACATCAAATCCACAAATATTTAGCAAAATCAAATCTGCCATTAACTCCCTCTCTTCTACTTTTGCCACACAAGACTTAGGTTCCATTTGGTTCACTAAAAATGATTTTCGGAAAATGATTTTTTGCATTTTTGGCGTTTGGTTGGCATAAAATTAATTAGACAATGGAAAATGATTCCTGGTCAACGAAAAATTAAGCCATTTTCCTAGAAATTGTCTTACGCTTTTAAAAAGATGAAGACATTTTTTGTAAAATAACTAAGTGTAAGGTTAATTATCAAGCTTGTGAGTGTAGTTCTACTCAAGTTAGACTTTAGATGTGATTTTTTTTTAACTTTGATTTTATTTAATCCTACATAAAATATTGTTATATTAAAAAATATTTTTATTTAATTAGATTAAAAATTTTAAATACTAAAATATTAATATAAAATTTTAAATATTTTAAGTTTAACTATTTTATTTTGTATTTTATTAATCTTAAATATTTTTAATATTTCAATAATGAAGAAAATATTATCATTTTAATAATAAATAATAAATACTAATTTAATAAATAATATATTTATTAATTATAATAATTTATTAATATTTTAATTTAAGATATAATATTTTTATATTTTATTTACAGATAGTACTTCTGTTATGATTTTACTAATAAATATTTTTAATATTTCAAAAATAAATATTAATATATTATTAAACCTATATATATTAAAATTATAATATTACTTTAAATTTTTAAAAATATTAATATAAGTAATAATAAATAGTTTCCTTTTAAATGTTTAATGATATAATATATTTTAATATTTATTTTCAAAATATAATTAATTTTAATATTCATAAATTAAATAATAAAGAATTTTTAATATTTTATTAGTTATGTTAATATCATTTGAAAAACGAAAACGTATTTTCTAAAAAACAATCAAACAAGAGAAAATATTTTTATTAACTCATCTAAACAATGTATAATCTTTAGTTTTCCAGAATATGTAAACATTTTTTAAAATCATTTTTAGTGAACCAAACGGAGTCTTAAATACCAAATCCGACATTAAGGTTACTTTAGCAGGGGTATTAACTTGTAGGACATATCCTAAAGGTTCAAGTTCTACATCAAAGTTGCACGCAAATTTGTATCATACAAAAATAAATGTAGAACCAGAATTAAATAAAACTGTAGCATCATATTAGAAACTAGGAGCTTACCCTTGATGATCACTGAATGTGAGATCATCACCATTTAAGACTTAGGTTCTGCCTTAGGTAATCGGTTGTTTTCCATTATCAATGCTTTTCTTTTCGGTGGCCCTTCTGTCACTGGGGCTCTTCTCGCCTCCCTTGATGCGTATGGATCTTCCCTTAGGCTGTTTCCCTTGTGTGGAGGTGGTTGTGGGCCGATTCGGACCAGTTTTTACCGGTTCCGGCCCACACCATAATGGTTCGGTCCATTTTTTTTAAATTTAAAATTTATATTAATTTATTTTAATAAAAATAAATATATATTAATATATTTTTATAATTTAATCTAATAAATTTATTTTTATTATAAATAATGTTAATAGTTTAATTTAACAATAATTTATTATAAAGTTATTATAATTTATTTAATTTATGTAACAATAATGTAAAAATAAATTAATATAAAATTATCTAATAAAATTATTGTTATAATAAAATAAAGTTATATTATGAATAGAATATTATAATAAGTTATTATGATAAAGTGATATTTGATTCAAAATATAAATAATGATATTATGAATATTATTATTATATTCATTTTGTAATATCATTTATTATATTCATTTTGCATTTAAAATGATAAATAAGCTGTAAGCGTATCAATATCATTTTGCATTTAAAATAATTTATTATATTTGAAATATCATTTACTTAATATTTATTTATTTATTTATTTAATATGTTTTTAAAATATTCATTTATTTTGTATTTTAAATATTTATTTATTTTAAACATAGATAAGTATAACATTAATTAATTTGGTATGTAATAATAATAATAATAATAATAATAATAATAATAATAATAATAATAATAATAATAATAAAGGAGAAAAAAAAGAGTGTAGGAGACCAAAGATTTTTTAAGTGGAAAACCCCTTCAAAAGTTAGAAGGGTAAAAACCACGGGACCGTAGTCCATAAAAATATTTACTATGACTAAACTTATTTATAATTTTACATACAATTTACAAAAAAAAAAAGATTATTCTCTATTCTTCATAATTTAAACGGATTACCTTGAAAATTTCTTCCTCCTCATCTGAATTATTATCAGCAAATTCATTGGCCATTCCAAGTTCGACATTGCGCGATTCCGCATCAAACCAATCAAGGCATGTTAACATGCACAATGAATCCAGATTAAGGGTGGTTCGATGGTCTCCAATAATTCTTCCACATGTCGAGAATGCGAATTCCGAAGCAACAGAAGAAACTTGCACCGCAAAAACATCTCGGGCCATGGAAGCTAAAATTGGAAATTGTTTTTGGTTTTCTTTCCACCATTGGAGAAGATTAAAGTTTTCATCTACAGAAAAATCCTGACTTAAGAAAAATCCTAGCTCATTGAAGCTAGAATTTCGTCAAGTTGTTGATCCAAAT
The DNA here is from genome assembly GCA_031772115.1 of Heritiera littoralis. NCBI lineage: Eukaryota > Viridiplantae > Streptophyta > Magnoliopsida > Malvales > Malvaceae > Heritiera > Heritiera littoralis. Next base: position 1,170,718 of record JAPDPK010000157.1, read on the forward strand.
CCGCTGGCTTTTCCTTTTAGCTTCATTCTCTTCTTTGCTGCTTCCTTAATTGCGTTTAAAATTCCTTTTCCTTTTTTGCTACTCTCGGTTTCTTCGTATGAATCTTCTTCTCCTCGATTAAAGTTGAACTGCTCCCTTTTTGCTTCATAAACATTAAACAATTCTCGAAAAAGATTGTTAATTGAGGACTTTTGATCCTCAATAGAATCAAGACCAAGAAATTTTTTATAACAAAAAAAAATCTCTATATTAACCTCACTTTGACTAGGATCTAGTAAAGTTGCAATACAATAAATAGGAGGAATTATTTCCCAATATTTTTAAAATTTTTCCTCCATATCATATACCAAAGAACTTAAAGTTTCATGATATCTAAATTTTACAAATTTTTCAAAAATTGTGTAGATAATAGGAACAAAATACGGTGTAGTTGGATAAAATTGAGTTGAAAATCTTTCGGTTGCATCTTTAAAAGTAGATAATAAACCAACACAATATTCAATAAAAGTCCAATCTTCTTCAAAAGGTACTAAATGTGTGCTAGTTGTATAATTGTTATAAAAAGGAGTAACAAGTTCTTTATAAGGTAAAATAGAAGAAAGCAAATGATGAAGTGAATTCATCTTGTTTCCACGGGAAGTGGAAACGCTTTAACAGGTATTATTTGTTATACAAATTTGCTTCCATTCACGTTTATTACTTGGTGTGCGAATTCATTTTGCTAAAATTTTAATTTTATCAATTGGACCTATACCACTACCAGTACCACTAAAACTAAAACCACTTTGAACAAATAAATTTATAATATGACATACACATCTTGCATGAAAAAATATACCTTGCATAACAGGGTTTAAACTTTTAATTAAATGAGGAATAGCTGCAGTATTACTCGAAGCATTATCAAAAGTAATAGCAAAAGCTTTATTATTTTTTAGTCCATATAATTTACAAACTTTAGTAATATATTTATGAATAGTATATGAATTATGTGCTTTTTCTATTACATCTAAAGATAAAATTCGTTTTTGCATGCACCAATCTTCATCTATCCAATGACAAGTTATAACAAGATAACTTATACCATTAGTACTAGTCCATATATCACTAGTTAAACTAACTTTAGATGAAATATTACTAAGTTTATCAATTAAAGCTTGTCTATATTCTTTAAACATATCCATGCAATTTTTTTTAATGTATGTCTAGAAACAGATTTATATGCGGGTTGTAAATATTTACAAACAAATTCTAAATATCTACTTTTTCACAAATTGTGAATGGTTGTTCAGTCCTAATTACAAATCTAACTAAATCACGTCTAGCTTGAACATTATCAAAATTAAAATTTTTTCCACCATCATTTGTATTAATTTGAGATTGTTTGCCTTCTAAAATTTCATTTTCTTCGGCATTAGGATTAATTTTATGTATAGTAATTAAATGTCTTTTGTACGTACCTGTACCACCACCACCTCCACCGGAGTTATAAGAGTAAACGCCTTTGCACAACTTACGGATAGCACAATATTTATTTGTCTCACCTTCTTTTGCTACAATGTTGAAATACTCCCATACCTTGCTTTTTTTTTTTTACTAAACTTCGTCTTGATGATGTAGCAACAGTGGTGGCAGCTGATGATTGTGTTTGAGCGCGACCTCCTCCTCGACCACGACCACACGATGGTGCCAAAGGAAGCTCCTCCTCCTCCTCCGGATGAATATCAGGTTTGATTTCATTAAATGATTCGTCACCCAAATTAGGAATTTCAGTGGAACCAAAAGGTCGAGAAACAGAGCATGAACGACAAAAGAAGTTTGACATTTTTATATTTTTTTGAAAATAAATATATGTTAAAAATTAAAAAAAATAGATATAGGATATATATAATATATTAGAGTTTGGAAATTGAAAATTGAAAATTAAAAGTAAAATTTGTAAATTTATAAAATAAAAAGAAAAACGAAATTTAGAGAGGAAAATGATGATATTATAAATTTGGAATAAGGGAATTTAAGTGAATTTGAGAGAGTTTGAGTGAATATTGAGAGAGTATGTGAGTGAAGAGAATAAGAGTGGATGAATGCAGATAGTAGATTTGAGAGAAAATATAGAAGATGATGTAAAGAAAAATAAAAGGAAGAATAGAGGTATTTATAGAAAAAAAATTAAAATTTTTAAAAAAAAAAAAATATATTTTAATAATGGCTATTGCCCATTAAATTGGCAAGATATAGCCTCTGCTGTGACTTGCCATGGGAATTGGGAAGGCTGCCACTGTGCAACTTCCTTATTTTTTTTTTAAATTTGAAATTTGAACCGAACCGGTTCAACCTGAATCGGTCCTTAATGGGCCGATAGCAGGCCCAGTTTCTATTTATCAAAACCGGCCCAACCAAGTATCATACCAGCCTAGGCCGGTTTCGAATCGGTAAAGTACCAGTTCGGTTATTAGGCTGGACTGACCCGATCCGGTTGCGAGCTGGGTCGGGCCAACCTGGCCCAATAACCACTTCTACCCTTGTGCCTTTGCCAACGGATGGTCCTTAATCAAATGTAAGGTCTTACCATACATAATATAATATCTTATTTATTTATACTTTCCATATTATGAGTATAGCAATAATTATACATGTAGCATTTTAGTATATGATATTTATTATATTGTTATGACATTAAAAAATATGTAGATATATATGAAAACATTATATATTAAAATAGGATTTATATATAATGCAAGACAATGTATAATCTCTATACACTATTAATGCACCAGAGGTTCATACCTTATCAATAAACCCTTATGACAAAATTGAAAAAAAAATATTTGTTTTTATTTTTAAGGGCTTGACTTTTTTTTTTCATTCTAAAATTTCAACATTACTATAGATTTTCATATTTTATTTATTTTTACCAATATTTTTTATCCATTAGTATATTGACAATTTGGAGATTGGATATCGATAATCAATAATGATATCTAATTCGTTTAGCCCAACCTAATTTTTGTATTTTGCCACTAGCCACGTTCTTTCAAATAAACTATTTGTAATTTTGTATGTGTTCCCCAAATAAATAGGATAAAGTGCGTTTGTAGTCTCAAACTTTTTATTTGAGTTTCATTTTAGTCTCTGATCTTTGAATTATTTCATAAAAGTCCTAATCTTTTAAAAGGGTGTCAATAAGATCTTTTCACATGAAAATAAGAGAAAATTATAAAACAGGACAATGTATCTATAATTATTATTTTTTACTTCCATACTAAAATATATATATTAAAACAAGAATAAAATTTTTAAAATTTTAAGAATGAATTCAATAAACTTGTTTAAAGGTCGGGTTATCCGTTTAAACCCGAAGGTCAATCCAATTTTTTGGCAAGTTTAGACAAAGTTTAAGCCTGTTAAATGAGCAAGGGCTTGAAATGAAAAATCAAGTCATGCTTAAGTTCAACATTTCAAGTTCAAGCTCGACACGGCTCGATAATTATAATTTTTTGCTATTTTTTATACTAGTTCATTGTTTAATTACTTTTAATTATTTTTGTGCATTTTAATTTAAACTTGTATTATTTTTTATAATTTAGTTTAAATTTTCATGTTTCTTGTAATCTTTTTGTAAAAATTTATTTTAAGATAGATATATTTTGTTTTAACAAATTGTGTTATACTTATTAACTATTAATTATTTTAATATTATATTATAATTTTGTAAAAAATTAATAGTATTTGGGCAGTTTTGGATGGGTTTAGGTTTATTCATTGTATATTTGTATGTAAAAACAAGCTTGGGTAAAAACTTTGGCTCAAAAAGTAGGGCCGAGCCAAGCTTGGGCTCATTATAAATCACTTAATACTTTACATAAGTCTAGCTTAATCAAGCCTAACCTAAAGTATATAGTTAATAATTATCTTAAAATAAATGGGATGGGTCGAGCCTCGTTGGGTTTGGCTTATGTAAGGTAGTAAGGGATTTATAGTGAGCTTAAGCTTGACCTGACTTGACTTTTTGAGCCTAAGTTTTTTCCCAAGTTTGTTTTTACATATAAATATACAATAAATAAACCTATACCCTTCCAAAATTGCCCAAATACTATTAATTTTTTTTTAAAATTATAATATAATATTAAAATATGTTAAAATAAAGGAAATTATCCTAAAATAAATTCTTACAAAAAGATTACAAAAAATATGAAAATTTAAAACTAAAGTCTAAAAAATAATACAAGTTCAAATTAAAATTGCACAAAAATAATTAAAAGTAATTAAAAAATAAACAAGTATATAAAATATTAAAAAAAATTATAATTATCGAGTTGAGGCAAGCTTGAACTTGAAATAATAAACCAAGCCTGATCCAATTTTTCAATTGGCCTTGATTTTCAAGCTATAGCCCCTTTAACGGGCTTAATAATAATTATAAATTTATTATCCTATTTTATATTTTTTTCTTATTTGGAGAGGAGAGGACCTTACCACTTTTTTAAAAGGATTGAGACTTTCGTGAAATAATAAAAAAAATTAGGAATTAAATTGAAAAAGATTTAAATTACAACTACACTTTACCCAAATAAATAAATAAATAAATAAGCCACTCTGTCCGTCTCTTTCTCTGTTTTTATAGATATAAGCAAAGGCAAAATATACCTCCCTGGATGCCTTCTTGTGCTTCAAAAGCCATGAAAATCGACTGACTAAGTCATGAACCCAGAATTCATTCGTAAAGTGGCCAACCGTTACGCTTCCCAATTGCAATTATGTTATCCCCAAAATCCTGCCTCTTTCTCTCTCTCCAAAACCATCCACTCCCACATGATAACTTTTGGGTTCCAACCACGTGGCCACATTCTCAACCGTCTGATCGACGTCTACAGCAAATCATCAAGTATCATCTACGCTCAAAATCTGTTTGATAAAATTCCTGACCCAGATATAGTATCAAGAACGTCTCTGGTTTCAGCTCATTCTTTTTTGGGAAACATTAAAAAAGCGGCGGAAATTTTTGAAGGAACCCCTTTGAGAATCCGGGACAGTGTTTTTTACAATGCAATGATCACGGGGTATTCGCGTAATGAAGATGGCCATGCTTGTATTAAACTCTTTCGCCAGATGTTACGCGATGAATTTAGGCCTGATAATTTTACTTTCACGAGTGTTTTGGGTGGATTGGCGCATATCGTGGATAGAGATATGCAGTGTAAGCAAATGCATTGCATGGTTTTGAAGTCAGGGATGGGTTTTATTACTTCGGTTTTAAATGCACTTGTTTCTGTTTATGTTAACTGTACATTGATTTTGAAGCTAGGAAGTTGTTTGATGAGATGAATGAGAAAGATGAGTTGTCATGGACGACGATGGTTACAGGTTATGTTAGGAATGATGAACTTGATTCAGCTAGGGAGTTGGTTGATGGGATGAGTGAAAACCTGGGAGTTGCTTGGAATGCAATGATTTCGGGATACGTGCATCGTGGATGTTATAACGAAGCTTTAGATATGTTTAGGAAGATGTATTTTTTGGGAATTAAAATGGATGAATTTACATATACAAGTATTATTAGTGGTTGTGCTCATGCTGGATTGTTTCAGCTTGGGAAGCAAGTGCATTGTTATATTTTAAGGTCAGAGAGTAAGCCTACACCTGATTTTTCGTTGCCTGTGAATAATGCATTAGTTACATTGTATTGGAAATGTGATAAAGTTGATTGGGCTCGTGAAATTTTTAATAACATGCCAGTAAGAGACCTTGTTTCATGGAATGCAATCCTATCTGGCTATGTGAATGCAGGCCGCATTGATGAAGGTAGATCTTTTTTTAGGGAGATGCTAGAGAGGAATCATTTAACATGGACTGTAATGATATCAGGATTAGCGCAACATGGATTTGGAGAAGAGGGTTTGAAGCTGTTTAACCAGATGAAAACAGAGGGTTTTGAGCCATGTGATTATGCATTTACTGGAGCAATCACTTCTTGTGCCATGTTAGGAGCACTTGAGAATGGACGCCAATTCCATGCTCAACTTATCCGGCTGGGCTTTGATTCTAGCATCTCAGCTGGAAATGCTCTAATTACAATGTATGCAAGATGTGGTGTTATGGAGGCAGCCAATGCACTGTTCCTTACAATGTCCTATGTGGATTCAGTGTCTTGGAATGCCATAATTGCAGCTCTAGGCCAGCATGGACACGGTGTTCGAGCATTGGAACTTTTCGAGCAGATGTTGAAGGCAGGCATATTACCTGATCGAATTACTTTCCTCACAATTCTATCTGCTTGCAGCCATGCAGGTCTAGTTAGAGAAGGTCAGTATTATTTCAATTCAATGCAAAGGCTTTATGGGATAACCCCAGGTATAGATCATTACGCTCGTCTTGTTGATTTGCTGTGTCGAGCTGGAAAGTTGTTAGAAGCAAAGGATGTTATTACATCAATGCCTTTTGAGCCAGGTGCAACAGTTTGGGAGGCTCTTCTGGCTGGTTGCCGGACCCATGGAAACATTGATTTTGGGATTCAAGCTGCAGAACGACTCATCGAGCTGGTGCCACAACATGATGGAAACTATGTGCTTTTGTCTAACATGTATGCTACTGCTGGACGGTGGGATGATGTGGCAAATACACGAAAACTTATGAGAGACAGAGGAGTACGGAAGGAACCTGGGCGTAGCTGGGTGGAGGTTGAGAACAAAGTCCATGTGTTTTTGGTTGATGACACAGTGCACCCTGAGGTGCAATCAGTTTACACTTTTCTCAGGCAACTGGTGCGGGAAATGAGAAAATTAGGTTATGTTCCTGACACAAAATTTGTGCTACATGATATGGAGTCTGATGAGAAAGAACGTGTCTTGTCTGCTCATAGCGAGAAGCTTGCTGTAGCTTTTGCACTCATGAGGCTTCCTCGTGGAGCCACAGTCAGGGTTTTCAAGAACCTTAGGATTTGTGGAGACTGCCATAATGCATTCAAGTTTATGTCAAAAGTGGTGGGAAGAGAGATTGTTGTAAGAGATGCAAAGAGGTTTCACCATTTTAGAGATTGCGAGTGTTCTTGTGCAGATTACTGGTAGGCAGAATTTTCTTGAAATATGAGATTGGTATACCTGCCATGGCACTAATGGATTTGGCTCAGTACAAGTGGTAACTCAACACTACATATATATATAACCTCTGAAATTCAAAAGAAACTTCTCAATTGTGGAAGTGAGCATAACTGAATAAGTATGAGAAATTAGAAGATATAGCTCCCCTTCTGATTTTCTGTTGATGGGATTCAACTTGTATTAACCATGGTTGCTTCCTAAGTTATTCAAGTTTAGGATTAGATGCGAAGTTATTATATAGTAGGGTTCTTCTAAATTAATAAAAGATCATGGTCCCAACTCGGATTATTATAAAAAAAAATTAATAAATCCTTTTATTGTAATAATTAATAATTTTATTTTAAAGCTTGATGTAAAATTTTAGTCTTGGCTGTCATATAAATTAATAATTTGATAAAAAAATAAATGATATATTATATAATACTCAAAAACTAAAAAGCACTTTAAAATGTTAATTCGTAAAAGAACTAAAAAATATAAAAGATATTTAATAAAAATATTTAATATTTTTTATTTTAAGAACTAAAAAAAATGTAAAAGATATATTACAAAAGATATATTTACAATGAGAATTTTAAAAAAATACTATAGAGTTATTAAAGGAGTTTAAATAATGTAACAAAAAAAGGATTTAAAAAATGAAAATTAAACAGATATGTTTTTTAAAACAATAATTTATTAGAAAAAATGTTTCAAATTAATAACTTTTTTAAATTAATAGTCAATGATAAATTTTAAAAATTTTAGTTTTGAGCGATTTTATTATATTTGATAAAGCACTTGACAAATCACAATTGAAGGATCACTCCAATTTTTTTTTTTGTGTAATTACATGTATTCCATCCATTTTATAGCTTAAGATTAATCTTGTTCGAGCTGGAGTGGTAAACGGTAAAGCCTTTTCAACAGTAACAACTTCAGGATTCGAACCATTTTCAAATGTCTGAAAAAAAAGTTCACTTTCACTTCTTTCAATCGCTTATTAGTTTTAATTTTTTGTTTTTCTTTGGGGAGGATAGCTCCATTGGGATAAGTGGAATTGTCACTCTTTCCCTTCTATACTTTTTATATTTATATTCAGATTAATACCGCGGCTAACAAATCCACCGGATTCAACAGAGCAATAGGATTAGGCTGGCAATGAGACTGGCGGTAAATTTTTGCTAAGAATTCTATGGCTTTCAAAGCAATTGGATCTACTTTCCAAAATTTTGTTTTTTTTGTTTTTATTTTCCTTGATTTTCAAAATTTTCAAATATTTCATTTTTTTTCTACAAAATGGTATGATTTCAAAATTTTCAATTTTTCTTTGTTTTTCCTTTTTTATTTTTTTGCTTTTTTTTTTTTAATTTTTTTTGGTCAAATATAAATATTAAAAAGACTAAAAAGAACAAAAATTAAACGAAATGAGAAAAAATCAGTTTGGATAAATCAGTACTCATTGGTCTCAAAGACCAATTAACACTAAAAGGTCCCAAAACAAATTCCAGTGTCCCATTAGTAAATCATAACCTAAAATCAAAATTCCATAATTTGAATCTTAAAGTTGACTTAATTTGAATAATCCTGATAATCAAATTTAACTTGAACTTGAATTAACGGAAATTTAAATTAAATTGGATAACATAATTGGAAATAATTAAATTAAAATTATAAAAAAACATTTAAAAATTTTTGACAAAATGGAATGTTTATGTTTAGCAAACAATTAACTATTTTAAATAGAAATTATTAGTTAACTTATTTAAACATTCGAGTGTTTCTGTCAGCTCTTCAAACAAAAGACAAAATATGTGATACAGCACCAAAAATAGCGGTCTTAGGGAAAAGGCGTTCTAGTCGCAATCGTCAAGTTCCATGCTAGCAAAAGATTACGTGATTGTGCCAATAGCTAAAAAAAATCGAGCTTCTACATCCAACTGAAGATGGGGGCGAGGAAGAGAATGATAATTTTTGATTGGTGTTAGTTAGTGTTGTTTGTTTCTTTTATTGATATATGGTTTGTATATACGTGTGTACGAATCTGATACATACATGTATTTCTTTTGTATTTCAAAGCAACCCAAGGTAGTTACACTTTATAGACATGTGTCAACTACACATTGGTGATAGACTATCAAAACAACCTTTATAAAGGTCATAATGGGAAGGGAAAAGGTACAAGAAATTTGCCGCATTTTCTTCTCTTCAATTTTTTTGAATCGCAATCGAATTGCCTTGTTATTTCGAAAATAGAAATAGGATCTTTCATTTTTCTGCTTTTGTTGAGAGGCTCATGGCGGAAGGAACGCTGGCTGTTACTCATGTTGCAAAAGATTGTACGACTTGATTAACGATTCACGAGGACTAACTCAAGGCTTATGGTGCAATGCTCAAGGAGATTAGCTTGAAACTCATGCTTGAATCTTCACTTAGAACTAACCAAGCTAGCAATCAGATGACGAGGGCGATTAAGCTGGTGATGCCCAGATTTGTTGGATAGAATCCAATGGGCTGGATTTTTAGAGATGACTAATACTTTAATTTTCATAAGGCATCGAAGGAGCAGTGATTGACTATCTCATCCTTCTATATGGATGGCAAGGTGCTAGCTTGGTATCAATGGATGCAGAGAAATCAGTAGATTCATTCTTAGAGTAATTTCTTGGAGGCTTTTTAAAAGCATAGTTTTGACCATTGGAGTATCGTGATATACTTGGTGAGTTGACTAAATTAGTCCAAACATCTACTGTAGATGCATATCTTGATAAGTTTGAGGAGCTACCTAATCAGGTCTTTGGTGTGCCTAATTCATTCTTGCAAAGCTGCTTTGAATCCGGTTTGAAAATAAAGATCTATAAGGAAATTAGGGCATTCCAACCAAAATTGTTTATGCAAGCAGCTAGCTTAGCTAAGCTCATTAAGGATAAAATACAAATAATGCTAATTTCAATCTACCGATAGAGGATTTGCCAAAGAGGAGGCAATTCATAGCCAGGACTTCTTCCTACACAGATGGTTAGTACTTAAAAGCCTTTAACTATCAAATGATTAACTCTTGCTGAAATGTTGGAACATAGAGAAAAACGGTTATGTTTCAATTGCGATGAGAAGTTTCATAAGAGGCATATTTGTAAAGGGAGGTTCTTTATTTGGATGGTGAATGATGATACAACTGAGGAAAGTTAAGGTGAAGTAGCAAAAGTTGTAGAAGAGATTCTAGATATTAGTTGCCATGCATTAGTGGGGCAAAACTCTCCTTGCACATTACGATTGCAAGGCAGGATAAGGAATCGACCAATTCAAGTGTTGATTGATAAGGGATCCGCGCACAATTTTGTTCAAGAGCGATTGATGAAACATATTAATTTACCTATATTACCCTCCAGGTATTTTGAGGTGATGGTTGGGAATGGAGAATCACTATTTTGTTTAAGCAAATGTTCATAACTACCTATTATGATGAAAGGCTATACATTCGAGATCAACTGCTATGCCCTACAAATTCAAGACGCAAATGTTGCCCTGGCGTGCAATGGTTGGAATTGTTGGGGCCGGTGATGACTAATTATAAAGATCTTACTATGGAGTTTTCTTGGAATGGCCAGTTAGTGAAGCTTTGTAGAAAGTGGTTAATCTTATCATTTTTCTCAACTACGTAGAATGAATAATTTATAAGTTATAAGTTATTGGGTCTTGTTTCCAGTTCATGTCTTTGAGCCTCACATAGGTTAGGCAGTAGAAGAGAAAATGCAGCCCAAGATACAGAAAGTGTTGGATGATTACAAAGATGTGTTTATGAAGCCAACAACATTACCACCCAAATGTGAAGTTAACCACCAAATTCACCATATTCTTGATTCAAAACTAAGGAATGAACGTCCCTATAGATATTTGTTATGAACATCACTAAAAGAAGATGAGATTCAATGAAGAACACAAAGAACAGGAAGAATAGGAAGAACAAATGAAGAAAAACCACGAACAAGTAAAAAACGCAGCAAAGTTAAACAAATAATTAAAGATAAGACCTAAGACTTGTTATGTAGAAACACAAGGACCTATGGTATTGGACCTAGACCTGTTGTTTAGAAAAGTAAGAACCTAAAGTATAAATTGGTGGAAAGTAGAAGAATGCCACAAAGAAGACCTTGATAAGTTTAAGAGTTCTCAAGAGAACCAAAGAGAAAAGTCTCTCAATATTATAACTCAAATCAATTGTGTTCTACCTAAAAGGTTCCATGTCTATTTATAGGTAAATAGCAAACTTACAGAATAATAAATAGGAATCCTACAATACCTATTAAATAAAAAAAATTAGGCTTAAATTAAATCAAGACAATGTTCAGCCCAATTAGACGTAACTGAATAACATAAGTATAGCATTCGGCTGAATTGCACTAGGCCCAATTCATGCATTTGGCCTAATTGCATTTTGGCCTAATACTTGTAAATCTTTAAAAAGGTTGAACTTAGGTTTGGATCATGTTGTAGAAGACTTTGTCATCCATCATGCTCAAACTTTGTTGGGTGTTCTCTCTAGCGATATTAATGAAACCGGCTAAGGCTTGTTGTATCCTCTTAGTTTTAGCTCTTGTTATTGGACTTCTATGGATGCTAATAGGATCACGATCATCATGAACATGACTAGGGCTTTGCGACCTTGATGGGCCTCCATAAATATCCTATTTCCAGAAATCAAAGATTGAAAAATTGGTGCAAGATATGTTGAAAGCTAGAGTAATTCGCACAAGCCATAGCCTTTATTCCTCATCAGTGCTTTTGGTAAAAAAAAAAAAAGGATGGTTTGTGGAGTTTTTGTGTCAATTATAAAGTCTTGAATCAAATTATAGTCCTTAATCAGTTTTCTATCCCAATTGTAGATGAGCTTCTAAATTGAATTGTATGGTACAATTATATTTTCGATGATGGATTTACGAGCTAGCTATCATTAGATAAGAATGGCAAAGGAGGATGTATACAAGACTTTCACACTCATGAGGGCCATTATGAGTTTTTGGTAATCCTTTGGGTTGATGAATTCTCCTTTTACTTTTCAAGAAACCATTAATAATATTCTTAAATCTTTCTTAAATCTTACTCGTGTCGGTTTATTCTTGTTTTTTTGACGATACATTGGTGTACAGTAGCTCGGTGGGAGACCATGTTACTAATTTAAGACTCATTTTGGAATAACTACATTCTAATAAGTTGCTAGCCAAGCAAAGTAAATGTGAATTTAGGCAGTCCCACATTGAGTATCTATGTTATATAGTACACAAGGGTGGGGGCGTTTGATCTAGCAAAGATATCTACTGTCATAACTTGGCTTGCTCCCAATAATGTTAAGCAACTCTATAGTTTCTTAGAATTGGCAAGGTATAACAAGTGTTTTGTGAAAGGGTATGCAACCATAGCTGTTTTTCCTTTTTTTTTTTTTTGCTTTTTTCTTTTTTTTTTAATTATTATTTTGTCAAACATAAATATTGAAAAGACTAAAAAGAACAAAAGTTAAACAAAATGAGATAAAATCAATTTGGATAAATCGATTTTCATTGGTTTCAAAGACCAATTAACATTAAAAGATCCCAAAACAAAGCAACGAATGTGCGTCCTTACGGATATCTGATATGAACATCATCAAAAGAAGATGAGATTCAATGAAGAACACAAAGAATACAAAGAACAAATGAAGAAAAAATAAGAACAAGTAAAAAACACAATAAAGTAAAACAAATAATTAAAGATAAACCCTAAGACCCATTGTGTAGAAACACAAAAACCTATGGTAGTGGACTTAGACCCGTTGTTTAGAAAAGTAAAAACCTAAGGTATAAATTGGTGGAAAGTAGAAGAATGCCACAAGGAAGACCTTAATAAGTTCAAGAGTTCTCAAGAGAACCAAAGAGATAAGTCTCTCAATATTATAACTCAAATTAATTGTGTCCTACCCAAAAGGTTACATGCCTATTTATAGGCAAATAGCAAACTTGCAGAATAAAAAATAAGAATCCTTCTTTTCTTAGTTGCAGAATAAAATATAGGAATCTTACAATACCAATTAAATAAAATGGAATTGGGCTTAAATTAAATCAAGACAATGTTCAGCCCAATAAGACATAACGAAATAACATAAGTATAGCGTTCGACCCAATTGCACTAAGTCCAATTTATGCATTCGGCCTAGTTGCATTTTGGCCTAATACTTGTAAATCTTCAAAAAGTTGAACTTAGGCTTTGATCATGTTGTAGAAGACTTTGTCATCCATCATGCTCAAACTTTGTTAGGCTTTCTCTCTAGTAATATTTGTTAGCTTTAAATTGCAATATATATTTTGAAATGACAATAACTTAAGTAAGCTTTAATGTTTTAATTAATATTGTAAATTTGCCTTATCACACATGATTTTCTCAATCCATTTTAAGTGTTCATATCAAACATTAAGACCATGATTTAATGATATATTCTTATTGGTCTTAATACTTTATAAAATGGTTTTCAATATTAAGTAATTTTCTCAAGAATTATTGAACATAAGTTTAGAAAATTACTTATAAGTTTTTGGACAATATTCTCATTTGAGAAAGTCAAGAAAAACTCCCTTAAAGCTTATAAATGTTTTGGGTTGAATTAAAATCAAAAGCCATATCATTTCTAACTCAAAAGTGCAGGAAAAATCCCCTCTGGAAGAAAATGATCGATCCCATAGGGAAAGGGATCGATCCCTTTTTGACAAAATGCCCCGGAAGGTTAGATTGAAGAAAAGGATCGATCCCTTTGGTAAAAGGATCGATCCCTTTATGCCAGAAAGCCCCCAACGGCTTGTTTCTGTGAGATACAACGGCTAGTTTCTGTTTTGGCTCCAACCAACGTCCACAAAGCATCCAAGGGACTATAAATAGAGGCTTAGAAGCTAAAGGAAGAAAGAGGAACTACTCAGCAACTCCAAAACACATATTCCTCAAATCCTCAAGCCTCAACAACAAATCAAGAGCTACAAAGTCTTCATCATCTATCATTCTCTTATTCCTTGTAGTGCTTAGCACAAATCTTGTATAGGTTTTCATTGTGCTTAATTTCTGTAATCACTTGCCTACCTAGAGGCCTTTCTTTGATTACATTATTTGTAACCCATCATTCCTTGTAAAGGGGAGGTTTCTCTTGAGCCTTAGAAAAAGAGGGAGGTTTCTCTTGAGCCTAGAAAAAGAGAGAGGTTTCTCTTAAGCCTTTAAAAAGAGGGATTGTAAAGACAAATTCAAGTGTAGTGAATTTGGGGAAAATCCTTGGGAGCGTCTCAAGGTAGAGGACGTAGGCAAGGTAGCCGAACCTCTATAAATCGATTGTGTAAATCTCTCTCACCCAACTCTTTATTTACTTGCGATTATATTATGTTTATTGCATTGAACTTGGACTGCATGCTTGCCTAGCTTAGAGAACTTAGAAAATATTCAAATAGGTTAGAGAATTTAGAAGAATCGCAAAACGAGCTTAAGGGTAGTTAAAAACCGATTCACCCCCCCTCTCGGTATAGCCTATAGAGCCAACAATTGGTATCAGAACTTGGGCTCGAGATTGATTTAGACTAACCTCTATCGAGCAAAACGATCTTAAATGGCTCACTTAAATATAGGCACACCCCTAGGAGAAAAGGGACACTCATTAGTTAGACCTCCACTCTTCAATGGTGAGAATTACTCTTATTGGAAAATTAGGATGATGCTATTTGTGCAATCCAATGACTATGAAGTATCGAGAATAATAGTTAATGGCCCTAGAATCCCAATAAAGAAAGTAGATGGAAAAAAATGTCCCTAAGAGTGAAGATGAGTGGGACACCAATGACATGAGATTGGCACAATTGAATGCCAAGGCTATGCACACCCTCTTTTGTGCTTTAGGTCCCAATGAGTATAATAGAGTATCATTATGTGAGAATGCAAGCAAATATGGGACAAATTAGCCATCACACATGAAGGGACCAATCAAGTTAGAGAGACCAAAGTAGGAATGCTCACACATGATTATGAGCTATTTAGGATGAAAGAAAATGAGTCCATTAGTGAAATGTTCACTAGGTTTAATGATATAATTAATGGACTTAAGGCTCTAGGCAAGGCTTATTCTAATGTTGAAATGGTAAAGAAAATTTTGAATAGCTTGCCTAAGTCATGGGAGGCAAAGGTAACCGCAATAGAAGAATCTAAGGATCCAAATACCTTGTCTCTAGATGAACTTATGGGCTCTCTACTTACTCATGAAATGAAATTAAAAAGAAATGAAGAGCCTTCTAAGAATGTAGGGGTAGCACTTAAGTCTTCCACTCATGAGGATGATAGTGATGAGAGTGGAAATGAGGAAGAAAAGGAAATGGCAATGTTTGCCAAAAGATTCAATAGATTTATGAGAATGAAAGAGAGAGAGAGTAATAGGAGACATCAAAGGGGAAAGTCAAGTAGAAGAGAAAAGGACCCCTTAGTATGTTATGAGTGCAATGAACCGGGTCATTCTAAATTAGATTGCCCCTTACTTAGGAAGGAAAAGGATAGGAAGCCTAGGAAGAAAGCATTTGTGGCTGCATGGAGCGATAGTGATAGCTTCGATGAGGAAAATGTAGATGAAGAGGTAGCTTACTCATGTTTTATGGCTATTAGTGATGATGAGGCTAGTAGTAGTTCTAGTGAAGATAATGATTATACCTTTAGTGAACCACAAAATGCCTTTAATGATTTAGCAAATGAATTTCAATACATGAACTCCAAATATAAGAAAATCATTACTAAATTAAAAATAGAAAATGAAGCCTTGACTAATACTAAGCTAGAATTTGAAAAGAAATTAGAATAGGCAAACTTAGAGATAAATGAGTTGAATGAAAAGGATACAAATTTGCATAACTCATTTACTAGGTTTTATATGGGTCAACAAAAGCTAGATCATATGTTAGAGACCCAAAGAGCTTTCTTTGACAAATATGGGTTAGGCTATAATGCTAAACAAAAAGAAACTCATCTTAAGAATTTCCTAGTGAGCAAAAATACCATGCATGATTTATCTCTTACATGCTCACTATGCAATAGAATAGGACACTCTTCACAAGCATGCACATATAGGAAAACCACATTTAGAGGAAGAGTAGTTAGGAAAATATGGGTGCCAAAGCATGCTGTAAATAATGTTGAATTGTGCTTGAAATGGATCCCTAAAGGATCAAAAATTGTTAGCACTAACTCTCATGGACCCAAGAAAATTTGCGTACCAAAGCATGCTTGAATTTGTTTGTTGTAGGAGTGTTAGAGCATAAGAATACAAAGAAACAATGGAGTTCAAATGCTCTACACACCCCCCATGGAGATTGCTTATGCCAATGAGAAAAAGGAAAAGCTTGAGGATCCATCACAACAATTCTTCAAAGAATGGCTCAAGGTGGATTCAACTATTCAAGGTAAAGCATTCTCTAGCAAAGGAGTATTGTAAGCTTAATTCTTTACTCCTTAAAACTTTTATTTGATTATTTGTGCTTTGATGAGAAATGTGGTTGATAATCTTTGTGAGTTGAATGAATAAAGAAAAGGCATGTTGAATGATTTTTGATTGGTTAATGGATAATTCTTGAGGCATTGGATGATTGGATGAAAAGCATGTTTAGTTATTTTGAAATGATTATTGGATTTCTGCATTTTGAGCAAGTTTTCCATGTGTTGATAATGTATTTACTTGCCTTAAATTGCCAAATATGTCATTCTTGCAAAATGCCATGTCATGTGCATTAATGAAGAACTTGTATGTTGGAAATCATGGCATAATGTTCACAAGTATAATGATTTGATGATATATGTGCTTAAAACCTTTGTGAACAAGTTTGTTTTGACATATTTATGTAATTCAATGCATTAGTGTTGCCAAACCATGCATAACTTTCAAAATGACCTCCTTTGAGGCCAAAAATGCATGTTATTGTGTAAATTCTTCCAAATTTCCAAAATCTTTTGTTAAATGGTTTTTCATTCATGTTTTTCATTCATACAAGTCCAAAATCATCTTTTACAAATGTTTAAACCCTTACTTGGACTTAAAATACTCAAAAACGAAGTTTTGGCACCTCACAAGTTGGATTTTCTGTCAAAAATCTGTAGAACCAGGATGAGGGATCGATCCCTTTAGAAAAACATGCAGGAAACTTGATTCTAGAATTTAGGGATCGATCCCTTTGCTCATGGGATCGATCCCTCTAGGCAATTTATGTCATTTTCTGCATTTTTAAGCCTTAGTTGAGAAGTTTTCTTAATTTTCTTAATATCTTCTTTCTTCTCAACTTAAAATTCATTATTTTAACTACTTTTTGATGAACTTTAATATATGAAAATCATTCATCATTAATATCATGCCTCAACTTCATCAATTAATATCATTTCCAACAAATGGTATCACCTTCAACAATCAATACCATTTTTCTTGAGCTCACAAGTACAAAATCATTTTTCTTGTTGAAAACATTCATGAATCTTGAAATAATCTTGAAATATATTTTCAATGAATGCTTCAACTTAATTTTGAGATTTATTTCAAGAATTTATGGATATATTTGAGAATTTGATGAACTTGTGCATAATGAATATTCTTCATTCTTTTTGTTCATCCTAGTCAAGCATGCTGATAAGATTATATTTCTTAGCTTGACTCACCTATTCCACACTAGGTTTCTTGATAATTATACATCTAGTGGAAGAATAATTAAAACTTGACCTTAAGGATTGATTTCAAATGTAAATTCAACAATTGGTACAAGGTCATAATTTTCCTTGGCCTACAATGTGTGATGATAAATGGATCCTAAATGTTTAAATGCATGAAACTTTATCATCCATGAACTTAAAATTCTTTTATGGCCAAATTATTAAAGAGCTTGGGCTTTAATGACAACACCAACATTCAAAGATAAATGCAAACTTGAACAAATGTACCTTGATTGATATCCATGCATTTATTCTTGATTGTTTTGATGTTGAACTTACATGCTTGCTTGAGTTGAATCAATAATCATGCCTATGAGATGAGAATAGTTGTTTTCATGATATTATGTGCTTAACGTCACTCATAGTTTATGGATTTTAATGATAAAATATATTTTAGCTTGATAATATTGATTCACTTAGGTGAAGCCATTTTAGTTAAAATAGCATATACCCTCTAGAACATTAAATGATGATAACAACTAGGGATATGGCTCTTAATTGATTAAAATGGTAATTTTGAATCTTTCCTTGCTCATAATTGGTTAAGGACTTGAATTGGAAAATGAGCATAGGATTTTTGTGCTTAAAACCATGGAAGAAAATGTGTTTGCTTGAATACCTTGACTTTTTGAATCTTCCATATGGTATAATTTTGTGAATATGAATGTGGATTAATATTTTATGATAGTGTGCTAATGTGCAATTAATCCATATGCATATTTGATGATGTGTGATTGTGTTCTTGCATATTTAGAATGATTATTTTCTTGACATGAACACACTACATATTGGATTCATGCAAAATGCCTAAGTCAACCATTAGTAACAATTGGTATTTAGATTGAAATAACAATTAGTATCATTGGCAATCATATTTTCAATAATTGGTAAGCCAAATCTAAATTGCCAATTGGTATGAGCTTTAAATTGACAATTCTTCTCATGCTCCTTAGATTGAAATGACAAATAGAGAAGAATTCATATAAGACACTTTTGCATGAAACACTTTTGTGCTAGAATTTATGATTAATTGATGTATAATTTAATTCTAGACACAATATTTCTTGAGAATGATTTATGAGCACATGCATATGATATGTTATATAATTTCAGCTCATAATCATGATGTATTTCCATGCACCTTAGTTGGACTTAAGAGAACAATTGATATACTTAGGTGCTTGCTGAATTTCTTACCAATTGGAACCTTTTTGCAAAATTACTTATCAACAATTGGTATCAAAATTATTTATAAACAATTGGTTTAGGATCATAAGTCATATTCTTTGCTGAATATTTCATACTCTTTGTGAATATTGACTTATTTATTTGTGCTATGAGTCCCATGTACTAACATGTTTCTTGTTGGATGGAGCATATTTTTTTTCTCACATAGCCATGATTTTAGGGGGAGTATTTTTTATTATTTTTCCTACTTTTTGCTATGACAAAAAGGGGGAGAGATAGATATTAAAAAGGGAGAGATATTAAGGGGGAGAGATAATGGGAGAGAAATAGTTTGAAAATTTATTTTCAAAACCCATGCTTATATTAAGGGGGAGCCTTATAAAATCCTGCTTTATTTGAGGGGGAGTATTTTATCAAAGAATTTTCAAAGCAAATTTACATTAAGTTTTGTCATATCAAAAAGGGGGAGATTGTTAGCTTTAAATTGCAATATATATTTTGAAATGACAATAACTTAAGTAAGCTTTAATGTTTTAATTAATATTGTAAATTTGCCTTATCACACATGATTTTCTCAATCCTTTTAAGTGTTCATATCAAACATTAAGACCATGATTTAATGATATATTCTTATTGGTCTTAATACTTTATAAAATGGTTTTCAATATTAAGTAATTTTCTCAAGAATTATTGAACATAAGTTTAGAAAATTACTTATAAGTTTTTGGACAATATTCTCATTTGAGAAAGTCAAGAAAAACTCCCTTAAAGCTTATAAATGTTTTTGGTTGAATTAAAATCAAAAGCCATATCATTTCTAACCCAAAAGTGCAGGAAAAATGCCCTCTGGAAGAAAAGGATCGATCCCATAGGGAAAGGGATCGATCCCTTTTTAACAGAATGCCCTGGAAGGCTAGATTGAAGAAAAGGATCGATCCCTTTGGTAAAAGGATCGATCCCTTTATGCCAGAAAGCCCCCAACGACTTGTTTCTGTGAGATACCACGGCTAGTTTCTGTTTTGGCTCCAACCAACGTCCACAAACCATCCAAGGAACTATAAATAGAGGCTTAGAAGCTAAAGGAAGAAAGAGGAACTACTCAGCAACTCCAAAACACATATTTCTCAAATCCTCAAGCCTCAACAACAAATCAAGAGCTACAAAGTCTTCATCATCTATCATTCTCTTATTCCTTGTAGTGCTTAGCACAAATCTTGTATAGGTTTTCATTGTGCTTAATTTTTGTAATCACTTGCCTACCTAGAGGCCTTTCTTTGATTACATTATTTGTAACCCATCATTCCTTGTAAAGGGGAGGTTTCTCTTAAGCCTTAGAAAAAGAGGGAGGTTTCTCTTGAGCCTAGAAAAAGAGAGAGGTTTCTCTTGAGCCTCTCTCTTGAGCCTTTAAAAAGAGGGATTGTAAAGACAAATTCAAGTGTAGTGAATTTGGGGAAAATCCTTGGGAGCGTCTCAAGGTAGAGGACGTAGGCAAGGTAGCCGAACCTCTATAAATCGATTGTGTAAATCTCTCTCACCCTACTCTTTATTTACTTGCGATTATATTATGTTTATTGCATTGAACTTGGACTACATGCTTGCCTAGCTTAGAGAACTTAGAAAATATTCAAATAGGCTAGAGAATTTAGAAGAATCGCAAAACGAGCTTAAGGGTAGTTAAAAACCGATTCACCCCCCCTCTCGGTATAGCCTATAGAGCCAACAATATTAATGAAACCAACTAAGGTTTGTTACATCCTCTTAGTTTCAACTCTTGTCATTGGACCTCCATGGATGCTCATAAGATCACGATCATTGCGAACATGACTTGGGCTTTGTGAGCATGATGAGCCTCTATCAATATCCCATTTTCAAAAATCAGAGATTAAAAAATTAGTGCAAGATATGTTGAAAGTTGGAGTAATTTTCACAAGGTGTAGCCCTTAGTCCTCATCAGTGCATTTGGTAAAAAAAAAGGGATGGTTCGTGGCGCTTTTGTGTCAATTACAAAATCTTGAATCAAATTATAGTCCTTAATTAGTTTCCTATCCCAATTGTAGACGAGTTTCTAGATGAATTGTTCGGTACAACTATATTCTTGATGATGGATTTACGAGCTGGCTCTCATCAGATAAGAATGGCAAAGGAGGATGTATACAAGACTGTATTTCGCACTCATGAGGGTCATTACGAGTTTTTGGTAATCCTTTGGGTTGGCAAATGCTCCTTTTACTTTTTAAGAAAGCATGAATAATATTCTTAAACCTTACCTGTGCCAGTTTGCTCTCTTTTTTTAACAATATATTGGTGTACAACAACTCAATGGTAGATCATGTTACTCTTTTAAGACTTATTTTGGAGTGACCTCGTTCTAATCAATTGCTAGCCAAGCAAAGTAAATGTGAATTTAGGAAGTCCCACCTTGAGTATTTGGGTTATATAGTTCACAAGAGTTCGGTGGCACTTGATCTAGCAAAGATCTCTACTATTACAACTTGGCCTACTCCCAATAATGTTAAGCAACTCCATAGTTTCTTAGGATTGGCGAGGTGTTACAAGCGTTTTGTGAAAAGGTATGCAACCATAGTTGTACCCTTGACTTCCTTGTTACAGAAGGATGCTTTTATATGGACAGACAGTGCTGAGATGGTGTTTTAGGCTCTAAAACAAGCATTAACAAGTGCTTCTATACTGGTTTTGCCAAACTTTGAAAAGCCTTTTATCGTGGAAACTAATGTATCAGTGTGGTTGTAGGAGTACTACTAATGCAAGATGCCCTCTTGTTGGCATTTTTCAGCAAGAAGCTTACTTTTCAAATGCAGAGAGCTTCTACATATGTAAGAGAGCTCTTTGCTATCACTGAAGCTGTAGCTAAATGGTGACAATAGCTACTGGATTCGAAATTCATAGTCCGTACTAATCAAAAGAATATAAAGGGATTAATGCAACAAATCTTTCAAACATGTGAACAAAGAGTTTTTGTAAAGTTGCTAGGTTGTGATTTTGATATTCAGTATTGGCCAGGGGCTAGTAACAAAGTGGCTAACATGCTGTCGCAGCTTGAAACAGAGGCCCAAGGATATGCAAATCTCGATAAGGGTAAACGAAAATAGTAGCAAGTAAGTGGGGCACTGGCAGCTTTAACATGAGTAGTTTGCTTGTTAATTGATGAGTTAAGGATTGAAATTGCTCGATTAAGTGAGTTGCAGCCATTGGTTATTGAGGTGCAACAACATTCTGATTTGTACCCTTGTCATCGGTTTAGAAAGGGATTGTTGTTCTTTAAAGGGTGCATTGTGCTCAGTCAATCTTGTAAGCACAAAGTGGCCATTATGAGAGAATTCCATTGTACACCTAGTCCTGGACATAGGGGCATTAAGAGGACCCAACTTCACATCATGACTTAGTTTTATTGGTTAAACATGAAAGGTTATATAAGGGAATTTGTGCATAACTACCTTGCTTGTCAGGTTTCCAAGTATGAAAGACAAGCGCTTGCTGGGTTATTGCAACCCTTACACATTCTTGAGCTTATTGGGGAGGAACTTTCAATGGACTTTATATTAGGGCTACTTCACCACAAAGAAAAGCTACTATTTTAGTGGTAGTGGACAAACTCTCTAAATATACTCATTTTTATGCTTTTCAAGTAACTTCACAGCCATTAAGGTAGCCCAAGTCTTTGTGGTAGACATTGTTAAGCTTATGGATTTCCAAAGTGGATTGTGAGTGACAGGGATCCCTTATTCTTGAGCTTGTTTTAGCATGAATTGTTTCAACTCAGTGGAACTCAGCTTTGTCATAGTACATCCCACCATCCACAAACAAATGGATAAACAGAAGTCACTAATAAAGTATTAGAACAATATTTATGCTACTTTGTAATAGGCAATCCATCTTCTAGGGGTGCAGTACCTACCATAGGCTGAATTCTCTTACAACACATTTTGGTATTCGATCATTAGTTATACTCCTTTTGAGCTAGTGTATGGTCGACCACCTCCTAAGATTGTGCATTTCTTAGGGAATTCCATGCCAATTGATGCTACAATAGACACGTTAAGGGCTCATGATTAGCTCTTGCAATAACTCAAGTTGAATTTGGCTTGTAGTAGGAATAGAATGAAGCAGTTAGCTGACAGACATGAGCGAGATATCACAATTTAGGAGGGAGATTTGATTTTGGTGAAATTGTAACCTTACAAGTAAGCCTCCTTGTCACAGCAACCCTAGTCCAAACTCAACAAAAGGTTTTATTTACCATCATCGCTCGAGTTGGTAAGGTTGCCTATTGTTTGAAGCTACCTGCTCATGTGCAACTCCACAATGTCTTTCATGTATCTCTCTTTAAGCCATACTGCTAGAATCTCACCTATCATCCTGCTCAGTTGCCAACTCAGTTTGTAAAGAGTCATCCCTTCGTACAACCTACTTCCATTTTGTAGCAGCGATTTATTCAAGTCCACAATAGGCGTGAGTTGCAGTTGTTGATATAGTGGGAAGTATTAAAGCAGGAAGATGCTACATGGGTATCTTACTCAGAATTTTACAGAGCTTTTTCCAAACTTTGACCTTGAGGGCAAGGTCAATCTAGATGGGAGGGAAAATGATATAGCACCGCAAGGGGAGGTCTCAGGGAGAAGGCATTCTAGTCACAACTGTCAGGTTCCATGTTGGCAACAAGATTACATGACTGT
Organism: Heritiera littoralis; assembly: GCA_031772115.1. Classification (NCBI taxonomy): domain Eukaryota; kingdom Viridiplantae; phylum Streptophyta; class Magnoliopsida; order Malvales; family Malvaceae; genus Heritiera; species Heritiera littoralis. The sequence goes on from JAPDPK010000157.1 coordinate 1,194,410, forward strand.
GTCAATAGCTAAGAAGAATCGAGCTTCTACATCCAATTGAAGCTGAGGTGAGAAAAAGGATGATAACTGCTGATTGGTGTTAGTTAATGCAATTTGTTTCTTTTATTGATATACTATTTGTATATACGTGTGCATGTTATTTCTTTTGTTTTCATAGCAACCCAAGGTAGTTACACTGTATAGACATGTGTCAACTGCACATTAGTGATACACTATGAAAACAACTTTTACAAAGGTGATAATTGAAGAGAAAAAAAACCATGAGAAAAATTTTGGCAAACTTTTTTCTCTTTTTTTTTTTTTTTTTTTTTCAATTTTTAGAGTTGGAGGCGTTCTCGAATTATCTCACTAGTTCGAAAATACAAAAATAGGATCTATCAAAATGATAGCAGGGAAGAGTTTGTCAAAGAAAAAAAGCATAATTAGGATGGGTGACCAAGTTCATTTCACGTTGAGATGGAAAAAGAACCGGTTGGTTAAAATATTCTGGGGGAAAGAGCAAAATCATGATGGAGAAAAGGAAGTTGAATGAATGCTGACTATTACGGCAGCAGTAATTTTGAAGGACAAGGGGCAAGACCCAATGATGCAGTTGAGGTGGACCAATTCAAGTTGCTGTTGGCCACTCGGCCTGCTGGCTATGTCCCATACCTATTCCTCTTATCCTTTTACGTGGGTCAATTACAGTTTCTTAGCTTCACAAGGAAACTTGTCTAGGAACTCCAGAAAATGAAATGATTCAAATGAAAAACATTTAATAAGTGCTAAATGTTTGGCAGAGGCTCAAGTATGAAGCAAGCTAATTTCTACTCTCTTCTCGAAATTCCTTTTTATATTTAAATTATCAAAAATTAAATTTTTATCATTAGAATTAACAGTTTGTATTATACCCATCTGAAGCATTGCAACCAGTCTTGTTCATTGCCTGACTGACAAGATCTTCAGGCTTCCATTATTAAGCACAATTAATCATCGTGGTCAGAGTCAAAACTCTTGGGGTCCTCTCAACCAGGTGGTCAGCGATCAGGCACAGAGCTGAATAATATAAAAGAGGGTTCACGCTGCAATAGAACAGCTAAGGTTTGCATGAAACTGACTGGTTAATCATTAATCTAAAAGAAAATAATTATTGGTCCCCCACTCTCTGCACAGTTTAGCCACATTGCCCTTCATGCTGCAGGCTTGGAGTGTATATCGGATCAATTGTATTTCTCCGAAAACAACAAAATAGTTCATGTTCCCCGTGACCCAAGGTTAACCATACCAAATGGGCCTTTGAAGAAGGTACTAAATTCTTGTCTGTTGACCTTTTTCCTGTTGTCTTTGCCGGCAGTTATTAAGCTGTCATAAAAAAAATGGACTTCTCTGTTCCAACTTGTCCCACTTGCTTTGATTGCATTGCATCCCATCAATTTTAACATAAAGTTTTAATACAACTAAATAATTGAATGAATCATTCTTAGCCTAAATATTAATTAAGATTAGAGATTTATTTGAAGGTAATTCTAATAGATAGAAAAAAAAGTAGGAAAAAATTTTTGGTGTAATATAACTTGATTTTTATTTTTAATTTTTTATAATTAAGTGTGCAAGTTGAGATTATTTGAGTTTGAATCCAAATTTTATAGCATATCACAAATCTTTGTTAATCACTTATTTAAAAATTATTGGCAGCTTTATTTCTAACATAATGAAGTGACAAACTTGTTTTTAAGCTTCATTTCTAACATAGTAAACAGACAAACTTGTTGTTTTAATTGTTCCGAGAAAAACAGAAAGTCACAACAAAAATAGAATAATAAATCCTGTACCAAAAAAAAAAGAATAATAAATCATAATTTTGTTGGTTTATCACATGTTAAATATAAGTTGTTCAGCTTTAAACATTATTGTCTCCCTCTGTCACAGAACAGAGCAGCATAGAGCATAGAATGGCAGGATAATTAATGTGATTAGGAAGGAATCAATAATCAAATGAAAGATTTACCATAATGTTAATTATTATGTCTGGATTTAATTAGAGATGTGCAAATCTTAGAAGAAGCTTTTCAGCAACGGGACATGATATCTGCCGCTTGAATTATTTTTAGATGACAAAAATACCCTTGCACTGATACCAAAATAACAAGATATACCAGTAAGAGTCAAGCTATTTCAAGGGTACATTGACGAATAAAAAAAGTAATGCCATATATATAGATGTATTTGATTCAGTTGTCACATGGCTAGAAAATAGTCTCATGTGATCACATGCTTGAGCTGAGCTGAGCTGAGCATACCTCCATGTTATTACCTGTAAGCAGAAGAGTCAACACAGACAAAGCTTTATCTTCCTTCACTAATCCAAATAATTAATCACTAAAGCTTAAAAGATAGACAGCTAAGCTATTTTAAAAGTTTTAATGTTTGCTGGCTCTTACTTTCCCTCTAAAGTTAAGACCTGCCATCATAAGAAAATCTTCAAAGTGATTGAAATTTTAACTTTTTCTTTTTTTATTCTTAATTAATTTATGAACGCCAAGGAGAGAAAAGATTACTACAACTACTTTCTTATTTTATATGATCAAGAAGTTTTCGGATCAGATTATATGTGCCTTGAGATTAATGTTTCATCGAATGATTTTAAGAACATATCTTTTGTATTATTTTGATGCATTCAAGAAATTAATTTTCTTTTATGCTGGCCTCAGTTTTTGAACCTTAAACTTGCCTTGCAAGAGTACTCTTGCTCACCAGTAGATAACTACAACTACTTCATAAAACAAATTTGTTGGTTTTTCGTTCTAATTAAAAAAAAAAAAAAACCCTCAAAGGGAACAAGCCCTTTCCAAGAAACCGTATTGGAAGTGAGAGTGTGCCAACAAAAGAGTTTTTATTTTTTTTTTTCATGTAAAAAGTGGCTTAATGCCACACTTAATCCATGTATTTAGGAAACATTTTAATGGCTTCCAAATATCCACTTAACTTTTGTACAAAATGAATATAAGTTTTTAATTTTTAATTTTATTGTAAAAGTCCATAAACTATTGTTTTACCGTAAATAAATTATCAATATTTCAAAATAATAAAATTAGTAAAAAAATTTTGAGGTCTTATAAACCCTCAATCTTTTATTTTGCTTTAAAAGTTTATAACAGATTTAAACTTAATTACGTTATTTTGAAAATTAAGAGCTTATGCAATAAAATAAAATATAAAAAAATTATATTCATTTTGTGCAAAAAAAAAATGAAGGTAAATTAGACTATTAAGTCAATTTTAACATGATAGTTGAGCTAAAAACATATCAAATCTGTTGCATGTCAATTCTAAAATATATATTATGTTAAAGTATATATTATTAATAAACATGTTAAAAGTTTGAAGACAATCTTTTTTTTTAATCACATACTCCTTTAATCCTATTAATATGTATAACATTTTTATTTATTTTTATTTATTTTATGCATGTATGTATTATTTATAATTAATTATAAATTATTTATCATATCTTATAACATGTTCTTATAACATGATATATAATACTCAATGCTTGATTTTTAAAAATAAAATTTTGATTCACAATACATATTTCAATTTAATAATTATGATGATATACATATGTGCAAATTGGACTAATCATATTGATGATGTGGCATTTTTTTCTTTTTGTGTATCACTTTTTAACTGGATAAAAAGCAACTCAACACATTTCATTAAGGGTGTTAGTTGATGGGGTAGATTGGTGCAGGAAATTAAAATTTCAGATATCACGTTATATATTTTTTAGATCAAATATCACATTAGACACTTTCTCTAAATATAGGAGTTATATATAAATATGACATTAATTCTAAAAGACAAAAAAGGGAATTCGAATAGTAAACTCCAAGCCTCTTTAAGAGTTAAGAGGTATAACAACAATTAGGGTAAAAATATGGTCATTGGGTTTTTTATATTAAAATTTTTATTTAATTTTTTTTATTAAAATTTTTATTTAATTTTTTTTTGTCGAGACCACCCGGTATCTCCACACTATTTTTTGTATACGACTAATCCGCATTCGAGCCGGACAGGACCCAAAAGGCGATAAAGCTCTCCCTCAAGAGTTTTAACACAGCTGCATACTCAGGACTGGAACTCAAGACCTTTGGTCAAAATTTTTATTTAATTTTGACAATAAGAAAGGTTACAAAGTGTTTATAGGTATATTTTGTAAAATAAATTGTAATTAATTATTGTTTGTAATTAAATCTAGTGTGAATAATGTATCAAATATGAAAATATTTTTAAATATAACTAACTATACTAATTACTTGTGATATGACAAAGTCTACCCATGTTGGGCCAGACCCAATAGCGTCAGAGATTACCACATAGCAAAGACTCACTGGTCCACGTGGCCTTCGGCGACAGAAGCAAAGTGCATAACACCTGTCGCTGGGCGACAGACTCACTTGTCCACGTGGCCTTTGGCGACAAAGGCAAAGTGCATAACACCTGTCGCTGGGCGACAGACTCACTGGTCCACGTGGCCTTCGGCGACAGAGGTAAAAGTGCGTACCTGTCGCTTGGCGACAGACTCACCGTCTATCGCCTGCAATCATAACGCGACACATGACGCGCATTATATCTATCGTCGGGCGACAGATTCCCAGTCTGTCGCCTACAATCGTATGGCGACACGTGGCGCATGGCTTCGACTCCCGCTAGCGACAGATCCCTGACGCCACAACGTGCCACGTGGTATGAGTCTCTCACAGGCGACAAGCTCCAAATGCTCCTGGTTTTCAAGGAACTTGTGTTATATTGGGACACAAACTCTCAGCAAGATGATGGACTTATCCTTAAGCAATTAACCTAGAATGTTAGCCTATAAATAGGCCCCCAGGTACAATTTTATTCTCTAATTTTTGACTACTGGCTTTTACGTTTCCCAATACTGAAGAACTTTCTGCTGACTTAAGCATCGGAGTGTCTACGCAGGGAACCACCCCTGCGTCTCTCTGACATTTCTTGTTTTACAGAAGCTTCTTGGAGACACGTGGAGACTAAGTACGAACATCGACATCAGCATACCTTTATTATTGTTTTGTGCAACAACAATTGACACTGTCTGTGGGAAACATATAAAAAGCCAATCGAGATTTTCTAAGATGGTGAGAACAAGATCGACAAACGTAAGGGCTGGAAGTGAGGAAAACTCTGTGAGCTCCCCTGAACAACAGATTCGCCAGACAAACCAGGTGAACAGGGAGGAAGAAAGAATTATTGTGTTTGCGACAGAATTCGAAGCTCTGAGGCGACAGAGCGAAGAAACTACCCATGCGCTGCGAGCCATGGTGGATCTGTTCTAAGGAGTTCTCCCGACATTGGATCTGCCACTTACCGTGCAGAACTTGGTAGGAGGAACAAGTAGAGGTGTCTCGCCGCAGGTATTTGGGCGACAGGAGGACACGACAGCGGCAGACCCCTCTCGTCGGCGAAAGGCTCCCTATGTGGAAGAGCATGACATTCATCAGGGTGCGGCAGGACAGGGGAGCAGAAGGCCTGTCGCAGGTAACCAGCGAGAGACTGAGGAAGCGGTAGGCCTGGACCCTGCGACAGGGGTCACGCGACAGGTGCCTGGTGTCGGCGACAGATACCCGAGCGACAGGACGTTGACCGAGCGACAGGGTTTACCGCCCACCACCATGACTTGTCAAATTTTGATGGTGCTAACTTAGACCATGGTATTGGAGGTGCTGGAAAGAAAGGTGTCGAAGATCAAAGCACTTGGGGAACCGGGTCGGAGTTTGACCCCACTTGGTGCACGCAAATGGTATGGACAAATGCACCTCAAGCTAAGGGCAAGGAAGTAATTGGAGACCTACCTGATTCGTCTCATGCTAGAAATCAGCTCGCTCCCCCCGTGGACATGAAGAAGATGATAGAACAGGTATTGAAGAGAAAACGTTAGTGTCTGCAGAAGAGAGCCAGAGGAGAAGAGTACCGTTTTGCATGACCATCATGCAAAAACCTCTGCCCCCAAAGTTCAAAATGCCGCAGATGGCCGCATACACCGGAAAGATGGACCCCTACGACCATATGCAAAACTATGAGGCCCTAATGTTGCTACATGGATGGGAAGACAAGATAATGTGTAGGGCCTTCTCTCTAACTTTATCCGAACATGCGATGAAATGGTTCAATAACCTGCCCGAAGGGTCCATTCTCTCTTTTGACCAGCTGCGAAGTGAGTTTCTCAAGGCATTTGCGGTGAATAGTCAGAGAAGGAAGGAACCGGCCTATTTGCTCACTATTAAGTAGGGAGCTAAAGAGTCATTGAAGAGTTATGTGGATCAGTTCAAGGATGCTACTTTAGAGGTGCGAGATCTGCAAGTCGGTATAGCCGTGGCAGCCATGTTACAGGGGACAAGGTCTGAGAAATTACAAGAATCCCTGTCGCTAGAACAGCCAACCACCATCTCAGACCTGCTTTCCCGTGCACATAAGTACGTAACCCAGGAGGAAGTAATGAAAATGGTGGTGATGGGAGAATCCAAGGTTGGAAGGAAACGAGGAAGAGAGGTCACTGAAGCATCTTCTAGCCAACCGAGAAAGTTTGAGAAAGCTCCCGCACTAAAATACAATTTCTATACCCCACTCACTGAATCTCGGGCCTCAGTTTTAGCAGCTATTGAAGGATTAGGGCTTATACAGACTCCAAAGAAGATGTCAGGGAATTTGGGCCGTGATTTAAGGTCGTACTGCGATTACCACTCAGCGTATGGGCACACGACTGAAAAGTGTAGGAAGTTGATGAATCAGCTAGAAAAGCTAGCGCGAGAAGGAAAAATAAACCGTTTCGTGTGGAGAGGTGACAGAAACAACTACCCTACGCGAAACAGAGGAAACCAATTTAGAGACAGAAGAGGTGAAAACAGGGGACCTGTGAGACGAGATGAAGGTGACAGGAGAGATAATAACAGAAGAACGGAAGGAAGGAATCGAGAGGAAGATAATGAACCCACAGGGCCAGCTATTAACATAATATCTGGAGGTGAATCCTTAGCTGGTACTTCTTCCTCATCTCGAAAATCTTACGCTAGACAGGCCCACCAAGTCAACTCGGTAATAGAGGAAAAGCAGGATGAGGAGCCCATTACTTTTACACCAGCTGATAGAGGAGATGTAGTGGTTCCTCATGATGACCCGATAGTAATTATAGCCGTGGTAGCAAAGCACCCAGTGAGTCGAATCTTGGTCGACAATGGGAGTTCGGTGAACTTAATCTCCTGGAATTGCTTCGAAAGGATGAATATCACGGAGGACAGGTTAAAGCCAGTACCTACACCCTTATACGGTTTTTCTGGAGAGAAGGTAAAGGTAGCAGGCACCATTCAGCTACCTGTTACATTAGAGGAGAGCCCAAAAGATGTCATCCGACAAGCGTTGTTTATGGTGGTGAGATCAGCGTCTGTGGCTTACAATATGATCTTCGGGCGGCCATTGTTAAATGACATGAGAGCGGTGGTGCATCCCTGCTATTTGTTAATGAAGTTTCCAACTCCTCACGGTGTTGGACAAGTGAGGGGAGATCAAAGGAAAGCCAGGACGTGTAATATCGCATCCACCACATGTAAGGGGACTTAGAGGAAGGAAACCCTTACAATTGAAGAAAAGCCTAAGCCAAAACCTGATTAGGAGATGGAGGCAATTTGGTTGGATGAAAAAGATGGAGAAAGAATAGTGTATGTGGGGAGCCAGCTTCCTGAAGAAGTGAAGGGAGAAATAATCCGATGCCTAAAAGAGAATAATGATGTGTTCGCATGGACCCCAGCTGATATGCCCAGATTAATCTTGAAGTTGTTTGTCATCGATTGAACGTAGTCTCGGAAAGAAGAGGAATTTTGCTCCAGAGAGGCAACAGGCAATAAACGAAGAAATTTTGAAGTTGTTACAGGCGAAATTCATTAGAGAAGTTAATTATCCAAAGTGGTTGCTAACGTTGTGATGGTGAAGAAAGCCAACGGAAAATGGAGAATGTGTGTGGACTTCACAGATCTGAACAAAGCTTGCCCTAAAGATTCGTATCCACTACCCCGAATAGACAAGTTATTAGGATGAAACTTGTGGGTATGAATTGCTTAGTTTCTTAGATGCCTTTTCAGGGTACCACCAAATCATGATGCATCTAGATGATGAGGAAAAGACTTCGTTCATTACCGATAGTGGAACATATTGCTATCGAGTAATGCCATTCGGTTTGAAAAACGCGGGGGCTACCTACCAGCGCATGGTAAATAAGGTGTTTTGAGACTTGTTAGGCAACCCCATGGAAGCTTATGTTGATGATATGATCATCAAAAGCCGACAGGGAGAATCACATGCTGAGAAAATGACAAAGGCATTCAATGTGCTGCGACAGTACGAGATGAAGTTGAATCCCAATAAATGCTCATTTGGGGTGAGATCCGGAAAGTTCTTGGGATTCATGATTACTAATCGAGGGATAGAGGCTAATCCCGAGAAAGTTCAAGCTATTTTGGACATGAGGCCACCCAATACTGTAAGAGAAGTTCAAAGGCTGACAAGGAGAATAGCAGCCTTGAGTCGTTTCTTGTCCAAATCAGCTGAAAGAAGTCTACCATTTTTCAAAGCGATAAAGGCAGGAAAGAATTTCAAATGGACGGAAGAGTGCAACGACGCCTTTAAAAGGTTGAAAGACTACTTAAAAGAGTTGCCTCTATTATCTCGACCTCAGCTCGGAGACCACCTGCTCATGTACCTCGGTGTAGGAGAGAAAGATGTAAGTGCAATCCTACTAAGTAAAGAAGGAGAGGGATTGCCCGATCTATTATGTAAGCAAAGTCTTGCTAGATGCCGAGGCAAGGTACCCCTTAGTTGAAAGAATAGCTTTATCCCTGGTGATGGCAACTCGGAAGTTGCGGCCTTACTTCCAAGCTCACTCGGTGACTATATTAACGGATCAGCCCTTGAGGCAAATACTGCAGAAACCAGAACACTCTGGGCGCCTAATTAAATGGGCTATCGAATTGAGTGAATATGACATTCACTTCCAGCCTTGCCAAGCAATAAAAGGACAGGCATTGGCAGATTTCATTGTAGAATGCACTGGCCGAGAGGTCCAAGAGGAAACAGAGTTAGTCTGGTAGAAATTATTTGTTGATGGAGCTCGTAACATGGACGACAATGGAGCCGGAATTGTGCTAATATCGCCTGAAGGGGAAACCTATGAGTATTCCCTACGTTTCGATTTCCCAAGTTCGAACAATACAGCCGAGTACGAAGCCTTGATAGCTGGGATGAAACTTGCTGAGAAACTAGGAGTCAGCAACTTAGTGGCACATAGCGATTCACAATTGGTGGTAAACCAGTTCTCGGGTGAGTATGAAGCACGAGAACCCGCCTTAGTCCCTTATCTGCAGAAGGTACAATTGTTGGCACAGTCGTTTAAGCACTTCCACTGACTCAGATAAATCGGACAGAGAATAACCATGCAGATGCTCTTTCAAAATTGGCTTCTTCTAGAGGGGTCAAAGGGGGTATCGTCAAAGTGGAATCCCTTGCTAAGCCAAGTATCGAAGAAGAAGATGTCTGCGATATCAAGATCGGAGATGATTGGAGAGTCCCGATCAAAGACTATATATTGGGGAACACACTTCCAGCTAACAGTGACGAGGCTCGAAGGTTGAAATTAAAAAGTGCCAGGTTTACCGTGGTAAATGGAGAACTCTATAAGCGAAGCTTCACAATGCCCTTGCTGAAATGCCTAGGGCCCCAACAGGCTGAGTACACCTTAGCTGAAGTTCATGAGGGAATATGCGGTGAGCACTTAGGGGCTCGTGCCTTGGCCTAAAAAATACTACGCGCAGGGTTTTATTGGCCTACACTGAGGAAGGATGCCACAGACAAAGTGAGAAAATGTGAAAAGTGTCAGAAATTCGCTCCAATAACAACGCACCTGTTTCGACCCTCCAGAACACTCTACAGCCAACTCCATTCGCACAGTGGGGACTAGATATCCTGGGACCTTTTCCACTAAGCTCAGGACAACGGAAATACTTACTTGTGGCCACGGATTACTTCATGAAGTGGATAGAGGCCGAACCTTTGGCTACAATTTCTGAGAAGAAAGTGGAAGCAATGGTGTGGAAGGACATAATTTGCCGATTTGGGCTCCCCCGTATAATAAATGCAGACCATGGGAAGCAGTTCGATTGTGATGCTTTTCGGGATTTCTGCAAAGGCCTGAACATTCTCCTAAGAATATCTTCTGTGTTTTACCCGCAGGCTAATGGGCAAGCAGAGGTGAGTAATCGAACTATACTACATGGGTTGAAGACCAGACTGGACAAAACAAAGGGAGCATGGGTAGACAAGCTCCCGAGTGTCCTATGAGCCTACAGAACGACAAGCAAGGTGTCGACAGGGGAAACACCGTTCAATTTGGTGTATGGGACTGAAGCCCTCATCCCAGTAGAAATTGGAGCAGAGTCACCCCGGTTGGTCCCCTACATCGAGGAGCTCAATTCTCAGGGACTAAAGGAGAATCTGGACCTGATAGATGAGCTGAGAGATAAAGCAAAAATGAGATTGGCTGCTTACCAACAGAGAGTAGCTACTTATTACAATGCACGGGTTAAGAACAGAGAGTTGCAAGAAGGAGACTTGGTATTGAGAAAGTCGGCAATTACGAACGCCTATAAGGAAGATGGAAAGCTCCGGGCTAATTGGGAAGGACCATACAGAATCAGAAGGATGGTCGGACCTAGCACATGTGCCTTAGAAACCTTGCAAGGAAAGAAGATATCAAAGACTTGGAATGCCAACCATCTTAAACTGTACTGGCAGTAAACGTTCTACTTCTTTTCTGATCATGGTTATTCTTGTCTTTACTTTTCTATCTATAGTTCCGTTACTTTACAGATATTATTAATAAAGGCCAGCCCATCATTTCCTATAATTCTCTAATGCAATGTGTGAGACAGATTATGTGTTACAGGAATTGAAAGGAGCAACAGCTGGCAAAAACAAAAGTCCCTAAGTGAAAAATGCGCTAGACGGGCAAAAACAAAAGTCCCTAAGCGAAAAATGCACAAGACGGGCAAAAACAAAAGTCCCTAAGCGAAAAATGCGCGAGATGGGCAAACAAAAGTCCCTAAGCGAAAAATGCGCGAGATTGGCAAAAACAAAAGTCTCTAAGCGAAAAATGCGCAAGACGGGCAAACACAAAAGTCTCTAAGCGAAAAATGCGGAGACGGGCAAACACAAAAGTCTCTAAGCGAAAAATGCGAGACGGGCAAAAACAAAAGTCCCTAAGCGAAAAATGCACGAGACGGGCACATCTAAAAGTCCCTGAGCACGGACAAGTGCGAGACGGGCAAAGACCAGTCCTTAAACACGAAAAATGCGTGAGAAAGGCAAAAACCGAGAAACCATCCAACAACAAACAAACGCGATATCCAGGTATTACGAGGTACGTTGAAATTTTCAGACTAATATGTTGAAATGAGTTAGCAAATTATGGTTAATACCTTGACATTTTAGCCATTATCCAATAAAGACCTTAAGCGAAACAAGCGCAAGATAGGCACAATGCTCGAGAAAAGTTCATCTTTGCACAGGAATAAGAACGCTGTCTCAAAGTAGAACTTGGGGAGCAACATGGTATAAAGGTAAAAATATACAAAGTATTATACTGAATTCACATAAACAGAAAGAAAGAGCTACAGAAAGAAACGGTACTTTTCATTCAAAATGAATATGTACATTAGAGTTAACAAACAAAACAAAAAATACTAAACTCTAATCTACGGCAATGATTGAGTCAGCCGGTTGAGAAGGCGCTGCATCAGCACTAGCGTCTTGAGAAGCTTGAGGCTCAGGAACTGGATGAGTCGAAGATTCAGGACCCTGGGGAGCCGAAGAAGCCATCTCGGAAGAAGCAACATCGCCCGAAGGCCCAACCACAGCCGCAGAGTCTAGCACGGGATCAACGGCCGCAGAATCGAAAATTTGGAAATCATCGCCGTCTAACCCCAGCAGTGCTTCGATAGACTCAGGCTGCTCGCTGCCTCGATAGATTCAGAAGCGTTACGCGCTGCTGGAGGCTCACACCGATCAAGTGCCTCAGAAGACTCAGGCTAATGTTGTGGTTGTCGAGGAGGCCACGGACCCTCAAGATTGTCCAAATCATCCTCAGCTACCTCCGCTAAATAGGCCTTCGGACCTTGCGAGTCGGGCTCATACTTGGTCCAAGAAGGAGCTTCATAGTACTTGGCCTCCTCAGTGAAAAGCAATTCAGGGAAAGCCTCACTAGGTCGATGCTTCTCCAGCCAAGAACGAGCCAAGTAGAAATCGTATTTAATGAATCCCATCGCGAACTCTGTTTTCTTGTCAAAGCAATGCTGGGACAAGTGGTATTCACGAACGGCTCGATTCGAGCTTCTCTTTGACGGTCCAGTACGTTGTGCAGCTCCTCAATGGCTTCATCCCGCTGCCTCTCCATAGCTCGCCGATCATCGACGGCCTTACTGTAAGCTTTTTGGTACCCTTGAAGGGAAGCCACCTTCGCCTGCTCTTCTCGGAGCCTTTGCTCGAGTTCAGCATTCTTTTTACCCAACTCTTCCACCCTTTTGACGTAAGGACGAAGTTGGCTAACCTCGTTTGAAAGCTCCATTTTTTGCTCTCGAAGCTTGCGAATGTCTTTGTCGGCTTGCTCCCTGAGAGCCCTGTGTCGGGCATTGACAGCCGCAATTTGTTGAGCCGACTGATAAGACGAAAAATAGAAGTAACTCAAAAAACTTGACGGAAAAAGTTAAAAACATGGAATTAATCACCAAACGAGCACAAAAACTCTAACCTTCATAGCGAGATAATCAAAATTATCCTCCGCCTCTGGGATGTTTGTGAAAAGCCCCACCTCGTGTAAGGGAGAATGGTGCTCTGGGCCAGACGAGATGCTATCCAGGCGTCCTCGATACTGTCATTGTCGTTCACTCCGAGATAGGTCTGGAAATCTTCCCCACTGACGACGACCCCGCTATCAACCGTATAGCGCCTCAAAGTAGGGTCGACCACCTTGGGTAAGACTGGTCTTGTGGGCATTGAGGCTTCAATAATCAGCCTCTTCTGTATTTGCGCCTAGGCTGGCGAGGAGCTAACCTACCCTCAGCAACACGAGAGCCACCATCTTGAAGGGCTGACTCACTCCTTTGAGATTCGGAGCTCTTGCGATCGCCCGAACCTCGATCATGGACAAGAGGCCTCTTCTGTTTATTTCTCCCGGCCTCTTGTGTAGGACGGCTGGATTCACCAGTAGAAGGTGGAGGAGAAGTAGGAGCACGAGCTGGTCCAGACGGGGCTCTAACTTGCGACTGAGGAGGAGGAGCCGCTCGAGCAGCAACACTGGCATCCCTCCTACGCATCAAATCTCGAAAGTTCATGCCTGCACAATGTAAAAAGAAAGTATTAGCTGACCAAGTAAAAAACACCAAGCACACGCATACGAGGAGTGAAAAGGGATAAGAAACCTAAAAAACCACCAAAGTCCTCTAAACTATTCAAGTTCGAATCCAAAGGAAAATCGACGAAAGGACTCCCAAAGGCATCGGCTGAGCCCACTCAGGGTTCTCCTCTGAATGATCACTAGTACCCGTAGCCTCAGGGGTCTCATCCTCCGAATCTGAAGAGGACTCATCTACAAGACGGCCTACGGGGGTGGATGCTTCGGCTACTAGTACAGGGGATGGCTGACTAGGACCAGCATCAGATAAACGAGGAGCTGTAGGCAGGTTAGATGGGGCAGCAGAAGCTTCGAGAACGGTCCTGCTTACCCCCCAGCCGGCAGCGGCAATGTTCTCCGGGGTTAGAAGAGAAAATAAATTACGCTCCCCAGTAGAACAGATTCGCCGAATAGGCTCGCCAAATTGGTCTCTTAAAATTTCTGTTCTGAACCTCTCCGAGCGCTGCGAGTGGTCAGAGGTATCACGATTCCATCTAGAGCGAATCCGCAGGTTACTTGGAATCTCAACAACGACCCACTCGCTCTCAAAACCGCGCAGTTTATTGGGGAGATCCGAGAAGATTTTATTATTAGGAAACTCGTCAACCGTTATCCGTTGAAGAGAGAACGTTATCAACCCTTTCAGCCTGCGAACTCTGAAAAAGGCGCTTAAGAGATGAACCATTGGAATAATACCCAGGTGATGACACACTATGAAAAACGCTACCAGCTGAGCCCACGCATGGGGGTGGAGTTGACACGGGACGATGTCCTTGTATCTAAGAAATGCTTTGCCAAACTCTGGAAGAGGGAACCGAAAACCAAAAGACAAAGAAGCCTTATGGACGGCTACACCATTTCTAACCAAGTCGGGCGTGACCTCCCCTTGCACTGGAAGTCTATAGCCATAACCCGAGGGAAGAGGGAAACGAGTCCTAATATCCTCTAAGTCAGCATTTGTCAAAGAACACACGAGACCACCTGTTTTAAGTGTTTTACCCGAGCATAGCAAAGACATGGCAAAAGGAAGCAAAAACTACCCGGCGACAGACTCTACAGATGACAGACCCTTTGGGCGACAAACCTACTAAGGCGACAGACCTTTTGGGCGACAGACCCTTTTGGCGACAGATCTACTGAGCAAGACACCTGCTGGAGACTAAACTCTACGCTGAAGACCAAGCCACCTGCGGGAGACCTAAACCTAGTGCGATAGGTGAATAAATAAGGCGACAGACGTAGACTTACTGTCGATGAGATAAGCGAGAGACTCCTGGTGTGAGAGCGAAAGACTATTTTTGCGAGAGAGTTGAAAAAAGGCGACAGACGGCTGCTCAGAGGTTTCTCGTACGTTCTCTCGTTGGGTCCCAGCAGTTTATATAGCCGCGACAAGGAATGCCAAATGTCGCGCCTGATCACGCCTGTCGCAGAGTAGAATTTTTTCACCTGCAAAAAATACCAGAAGAAATCGCAAAAAAAAAAATAAAGAGAACTATTCACTGTGGGCTAAGGCCCAAAAACACATATTTATACTCTTTTGGTTGGAGAAATCCAACAAGAGAGTGGGGAGCAATTGATATGACAAAGTCTACCCGTGTTGGGCCAGACCCAATAGCGTCAGAGATTACCACGTAGCAAAGACTCACTGGTCCACGTGGCCTTCGGCGACAGAGGCAAAGTGCATAACACCTGTCGCTAGGCGACAGACTCACTGGTCCACATGGCCTTCAGCGACAGAGGCAAAGTGCATAACACCTGTCGCTGGGCGACAGACTCACTGGTCCACGTGGCCTTCGGCGACAGAGGTAAAAGTGCATGCTTGTCGCTTGACGACAGACTCACCGTCTATCGCCTGCAATCATAACGCGACACATGGCGCGCATTATACCTATCGCCGGGCAACAGATTCCCAGTCCGTCGCCTACAGTCGTATGGCGACACGTGGCGCATGGCTTCGGCTCCCGCTAGCGACAGATCCCTGACGCCACAACGTGCCACGTGGTATGAGTCTCTCACAGGCGACAAGCTCCGAATGCTCCCAGTTTTCGAGGAACTTGTGTTATATTGGGACACAAACTCTCAGCAAGATGATGAACTTATCCTTAAGCAATTAACCTAGAATGTTAGCCTATAAATAGGCCCCCAGGTACAATTTTATTCTCTAATTTTTGACTACTAGCTTTTACATTTTCCAATACTGAAGAACTTTCTGCTGACTTAAGCATTTGAGTGTCTACGCAGGGAACCACCCCTGCGTCTCTCTGACTTTTCTTGTTTTACAGAAACTTCTTGGAGACACGTGGAGACTAAGTACGAACATCGACGTCAACATACCTTTATTGTTGTTTTGTGCAACAATAACTTGTAAAAATAAGTTTATCTGATTTTTTTCATCACTTATCAAGGTTTAGTCAAGAAGCGAGAAAAGAAAACTTCATGCCCAAATGCCAACTAACCATAAAAATTTCTTTATTCTTACTTTTTCTCGACAAAATAAAAAAAATTAAAAAGAAAGAAATGATGCCTTAGAATTTGCAATTTTCCATGCAAATGCAAGCAAAACCCAAAAGAAAAAAAAATCAATTTTGTCCTTTAGTTCTAGAGTGCCCATGTGCTGTTCTTCAAAAACAATAACCACCACATTAGCTCACTTGTTTCGGCTTCACCGGATCACTTCGTTTTATAATATCACCGTCCACTCCATTTACTAACAGTAACAATAACAAAACAAAGTGATAAAAAAAAATGTAAATAAATAAAAAATTTGCAGCAAATAAAGTCCAAAAAAGCTTTTCTTCCCTTTATAAATCACAAATGCCATGCATTTCTCATCAGACTGAAACACATCTCACAAGGCCAAACCCCAAAGAATATATTTTCTCTTAATTGTACCCTGAATCCTAAGAATGGCCCTGGAAGCTGTCCAAGCAACCTCTAGAACTACTATTGAGCCAATTTCGAGTCCCAGGATTTCTTTCTCAGCCGATTTCCTTGATGAAAACAACTTCATTTCCATCACCCCACATTCTCAAAATGAAGAGAGAAAGCAAGATAAGGATCAGAAGGATATCAAGGAGAAAGACAAGGCAAGAGTTGCAGAATTTGAGTTCCTTTCAAGCAATGTGAGCAGCCATGCCATGTTGACTGCGGATGAGCTTTTCTTTGAAGGAAAGCTGCTTCCCTTTTGGCAAATGCAACATTCCGAGATGCTCAACAAAATCAGCCTGAAAACAAAAGATGCTGAAGAAGAAGAGGAAGGAGTTGTGAACAAGGAGGAGAATGGGTTAAGTTGGTTTGTCGATGATGACCCATCTCCAAGGCCACCAAAATGTACTGTGCTGTGGAAAGAGTTGCTGAGGCTGAAGAAGCAACGCGCTTCTTCTTTATCACCATCATCTTCTTCTTCTTCAACATCATCTTCTTCAAGCTCAATGGCCGACATGGTTACAGAAAAAGAAGCTGGAAAAAAAGGGTCTGGGAATAGAGAAAAGCATGTGAAGAGGATAAAGAAAGGATTGGAAAGAACAAGATCAGCAAGCATTAGAATAACGCCAATGATAAATGTGCCTATTTGCACACAAGTGAAAAGCAGTGCTTTGCCTCCTCTGTTTCCCCTTAAGAAAGGAAGGTTAGAGAGGTAAGGAAACAGTCAACAGTCGAGTTTGATCTGAAAGGTAGGCTTCTTCAATATTTTCATTTGTCTTTAATTTCATTTTCAAAATTTTCTGTTCTTTATGTTTAGATAAATCATGAATATGATGGATGGAAGTCGGATGTATTACAATGTAAATGTTGACTGCTATTATCAACAAAAATAACTCTATAGTTTGCCACTACTTTTACCAGCTAGAAATTTCATTGCGTCAGGCTCTAATCGATTAGCAGCTAGAAAATTAGCAGTCATACCACATGCAAGGATGCAGAGTTTTATGAATTTTCAGGGTCCCACTCTGAAATATCAGAGGAGTCTTGAATTATTCCTGGAAAAGAAGAAAGATCTGGAAAAGCAAAATGCCACTGATTCCCCATTTATAAACTTGAAAGATGCTTTGTTTCAGTGCATCTTAGCATATGGCACTCAAGTATCCATCACAATTTCAATATTTTTAATTTGTTTGGATCCCATCTGCAATGAAGAATTAATGGGTTTCAAAAGTATTTTTGGTGTAAAAGCAAATGAATGTTCACCATGATGCCGATAGGTAAAGAACATTTTATAAGATTTTGAAACGCCACACAGGACTCTTCTCACCAACAAAAATAGAACTGATTTTCGGAAATCCTGTAAAAAATTGAAACTTCAGCTTAAGCTGACAGTTTATGATTTCAAAAAAATCAAAGCTGAAGTAAGTTCAGAATGACATGACTAGTGTAAACTTACACTTATCTAAAGTCCAGTCCTGGTCTTCCAAAAAGGCTACCAAGTAATGCGCTCAATCAGATTGCTGTTTTGAAGGAATCTAGAAGACACAGAGAACTAAGGTACAGAGAATCAAATATCGCTTTCGAATCGCCAAACCAGTAAAACAGTATAGATGGAGATAAACATTTAAAAGTAACGTAAGTGTTGTCATTGATCACATCGTTTGCAGTGTTAATGAAACCCAGACTTCCGACTTGAATCTTATAACATCATATATTTTCTCAGGCCTAAGCACTTGGCTTCTGTAAGACTAACAGTTTTATGAAAGTAAAGGATGGTGAGTTTATAGTGTTTAAGCTACTAAATATTATACAGATAATATAGTTTTCATATGATATCACATATACAGATTGAAGTAATTGGAAAACTCGAGTCAGCAAACATCAAATACGTTTACCAGTCGGCCATAGTTCCGCTGGAATGGTTTTAAAATATCAAGTTCAGTAAAAAGAGACAGGTGAACAATAAAACCACCATTGACAAGCAACAATTATGATTTAACAAGGGATACGTGATCAAATAATTTAAAAAAAATTGATCTGAATTTCATACTGGATACAACCACAATCGTTAAGCAAACAAATGAAGGACCAGAGACTATATGGAATAATAGCTGTTCCCTCCAATGTATAGGACGGATCACATGTCAATCCTACAGAACTCATGCAAGTTTTGGCTCCATGAACAAGGATGTCTTTCAGGTCATGTCATTCTCTATTCAGTATAAGAAACCATGTGCAATAGGCCCAGTATATGGGTGCAATAACAATAAGCTCAGGAGTCAGGTAGATGGGAGGTTCGTCGGAAGGATGATAAGACAAACTATTAAGTCCAAAAATTCTTACCACATTCATCTTCTAACATTTTATGATGCAATCTAAAATTTACAAAGGGCAAGTCTCTGTCAATCTGATAAAGTTACGCAAATAATGCATCTGTTCTCAGACATGCACAAACAAAATTTCTTTAATCCAGATTTCTCAGACAAGTTGAATCTAAACAATTTAGCCAATATCCTCAAGGGGAATTTAATGATTTTATAACTTTATCTCCTTGGAACAAGTTTTGTTATAATTATAAAGTATGCAACCAAGATTCGAGTATCAGCTTATTTTCGCCTCTCTAATTTCAAGAAATCAATCTACACACCATTCTTTTCTCATGCCCTCTAAGACATGAGAATCCATTATATTTAGCCAATATTTATAACAGAATCATCAGTAGCTCAGAGCTTCATCAGCTTCATCAGCTCATTTACCTTTACTTACTTACACGTGTACTCATCTGTTAATAATTGAAAATAGTTAACAGTTACTTCAATTAGTTTTTTCGATAAGCTTCTATATAAACATATATTGTAATCTTCAAGAATTAATGAGAATACACAACAAGATTTCAACATGGTATCAGAGCTTGCTTCCAATTGAATTTTTTCTCAGATTTTTTTTCTCTCTTTCTTTTTCTTCTGTTCTTCTCTGTTCCTTCAAGATTTCTTGAGTGTCTATTCATCCATGGCGGTGCCAGATCAAATTGATGAATCATCTCCTTACTTCCTTCATCCAAACGAGAACCCTGCATTGGTTCTTGTATCTTCTATCTTGACTGGTTCAAAGAACCATTCATGGAGCCAAGCAATGAGGATGGCACTTCTCTCCAAGAACAAGCTCAAGTTTGTCAATGGTACAATTGCAATCCCTTTGAAGACTGATCCTAAATTCCCAACCTGGGAAAGATGCAACACCATGGTTTTTTCATGGTTATTGCACTCCATCTCACCCACCATAGCACAAAGTGTGATATGGCTCAACAATGCTGTTGATGTATGGAAGGATTTACAAGACAGGTTCTCTCAAGGTGACCATTTCAGAGTTGCAGAATTACAGGAAGAGATTTATGGCTTCCAACAAAGTAGTCTCTCGGTAACAAACTTTTTCACCCAACTTAAGGTTCTTTGGGACGAGTTTATGAACCTTAGATCCATCCTAGCTTGCTCTTGTAACCCAACATGCAATTGTGGTGCTCTTAAAACAACAAGACAGTTCCAAGAAAATGACTATATCATCAGGTTCTTGAAGGGATTGAATGAAAGTTTCTCCATTGTGAGATCACAGATCATGTTGATGGATCCATTACCATCCATCAACAAGGTTTTTGCCTTAGTGATACAGCAAGAAAGGCAGATGAACTCCATTGGTTCTGTCTCTTCTCAAAGAATTGAATTCAATGCCTTTGCAAACAAGACGGTAGCAGCCTCATCCGGTAGTTCTTTTCAAAGAAAACAGAATGCAAATGGAAAGAAAATTGTATGCACATACTGTGGATACACTGGTCACTCTGTTGACAAGTGTTACAAGAAACATGGGTATCCACCAGGGTACAAACCAAGATCCAAGATTGGTTCAGTAAATCAAGTTGATGCTACAGAACCTCACAGAGATGAAGGAGACTCTCAAGGACTTCCTATGGTCTTCACAAAGGATCAATACCAGAGGTTACTTGAAATGCTTCAAGCATCTGACATGTCCTCTGCTCCAGCTTCTCATGTCAATACAGTAGCTAAACAAAATAGTAATAACTCTTCTTACCCTTCCACCTCTACAACAGGTATTATAGCATCATGCACCATTAGTCATACTCCTCTCCATTCTAAATACTTCTTTGACACTGCAGCTAACGATCACATTATTTGCAATTTAGAATTTTTTGATTCATATAGACCTATATCAAACTCCTTTGTTAAACTACCAAATGGCCAATCTGTTTCTGTCACACACATAGGCACAGTCAAACTGTCCAACACCTTCATTTTACAGAATGCCTTATTTGTACCAAATTTCTCATTCAACCTCATCTCAGTCAGCAAACTAACAAAGTCTCTTAATTGCTTTCTTATTTTTCAATCAAATTACTGTGTTGTGTAGGATATAAGCACTTGGGGGATGATTGGATTAGCTAAGCAAGTTCAAGGACTTTATCAGCTTCAAAATGTTCCTTCATTTGTAAAAATCTTTTCTAAAGTTGTTGCTTCTTTACAATCTGTTTCTCAAGACCATCCATCTATGGTATTATCATTTAGGACATATCTCCTATCCTAGAATGAAACTCTTAAGTAGTATAGAATCTTCTATAGCATTAGAGAATGTAAAACCTTGTGACATATGTCAATTTGCAAAACAAAAAAGAATTCCTTTTCCATTAAGCAATTCTGTCTCTAATTCAAGCTTTGACCTCATTCATGTTGACATTTGGGGACCATATCATGTGACATCTCTATATGGTCATTCATACTTTCTAATAGTGGTTGACGATCATAGCAGACATACTCGGATCTTTCTTATGAAACTTAAGTCTGAAGCAAGAACTTTACTTCAAAACTTTTGTTCATTTGTTGAGACACAGTTTGACAAAAGAGTGAAAGTGATTAGGTCAGACAATGGGCAAGAATTCAATATGAATTCTTTTTATTCTTCAAAAGGGATTATACATCAAACGTCATGTATAGACACCCCTCAACAAAACAGCCTAGTGGAAAGAAAACACCAGCATATACTAAATGTAGCCAGATCACTGAAGTTTCAAGCTTATCTGCCAAAGAAATTCTGGGCAGATTCTGTTGCCCATGCTGTTCATATTATCAACAGAACACCATCACCAGTCATAGACAATAAAACACCTTTTGAAAAATTATATAACAAATCACTTGTTTTGTCTCATTTGAAAGTATTCGGGTGTCTTTGCTATGCCTCAACACTAGCACAACACAGGTCAAAGTTTGATTTTAGAGCAGTAAAGTTCATTTTCATAGGTTTTTCCCATGGTACAAAAGGCTACAAATTATATGTTAGCTTTAAATTGCCATATATATTTTGAAATGACAAAAACTTAAGTAAGCTATAATGGTTTAATTCATATTGTAAATTTGCCTTATCACACATGATTTTCTCAATCCATTTTCAAGTGATCATATCAAACATTAAGACCATGATTTAATGATACATCCCTATTGGTCTTAATTCTTTATAAATGTTTTGAATATTTTAGAAAATCACTTAATGAATTTTTGGACAATGTTTTCATCAAAGAAAGTCAAGAAAAACTCCCACAAAAGTGCCAATATGTTTTGGGTTGAATTAGGATCAAAGACCACATCATTTCTAACCCAAAAGTGCAGGAAAAACCCATTCTGGAAGAATGGGATCGATCCCCTAAGGAAAGGGATCGATCCCTTTTTGGCAGATTGCCCCGGAAGGCAAGATTGAAGAAAAGGATCGATCCCTTTGCACCAGAAAGCCCCCAACGGCTAGTTTCTGTGAGACATAACGGCTAGTTTCTGTTTTGGCTCCAACCAACGTCCACAAACCATCCAAGGGACTATAAATAGAGGCTTAGAAGCTAAAGGAACAGAGAGGAACAACCAAGCAACATCTTTCATCATTTTATTCATCTTCCTCAAGCCTCAACATCAATTCAAGAGATAAAGAGTCTTCATCTTCTATCACTCATCTATTTCTTGTATTGCTTAGTACAAACTTTGTATAGGCTTTTCATTGTGCTTAATTTCTGTAATCATTTGCCTACCTAGAGGCTTCTCTTGATTACATTATTTGTAACCCACCATTCCTTGTAAAAGGGGAGGTTTCTCTTAAGCCTTGAAAAAGAGGGAGGTTACTCTTTAGCCTAAGAAAAAGAGAGAGGTTTCTCTTGAGCCTAGAAAAGAGGGAGGTTACTCTTGAGCCTTGAAAAGAGGGATTGTAATCACAAATTCAAGATAGTGGATTTGGAGAAAATCCTTGGGAGCGTCTCAAGGTAGAGGACGTAGGCAAGGTTGCCGAACCTCTATAAATCGATTGTGTAAATCTCTCTTTCCCTACTCTCTTTATTTGCTTGCACTTATATTGTGTTTATTTAATTGAACTTGAATTGCATGCTTGTCTAGCCTAGAGAACTTAGAAAATATCAATATAGGCTAGAGAATTTAGAGAAACCGAAAAACGAGCTTAAGGTTAGTTAAAAACCGATTCACCCCCCTCTCGGTATAGCCTATAAGAGCCAACATTATACAATTTACAAAGTCATAAGGTACTGATCTCTAGAGATGTAGTCTTTTATGAAACTATATTCCCTTTCGTTTCACAACAGCTTGATCCTGTACAAATAATCTTGTGTCACTTCCTACCTTTCATCAGAACCAAAATTTAGAATCGAGTTCTTTTAGTACATCTGATACAAACACTATTCCTAATCATATTGCACCAGTCGATGAATCCATAAATGTCACAAGTAGTCCCAATCTATCAGCACCTCACTTTGAAAATCATAACTTTGATCTGTCATCATCTCATCCTGACATTGTTACATCCCCTTCAGCTTCTAACACTCCTATCACCTTAAGAGGGTTCAATAGAATTAGACAGTCACCTGCATATTTGCAGGACTATCACTGCAGCTTGGCTAATCAGATCCATTCTCGATCTGCTTCATATCCCACAATTTTAATAGCAACTCCAGGTATTCCTCATGACCTAGCCTCTGTTATTTCCTACAAAAAATGTTCACCTGCACACAAAGCTTTTTCAGTTCAGATAACCACCATGACAGAACCCCAAACCTATACGCATGCTATAAAACATGAATGTTGGAGAAAGGCAATGGCAGCTGAGTTAGAAGCATTACAAGCAAACCACACCTGGGAAATCACTGATCTACCTCCTTCCAAGCAAGCAGTGGGACGCAAATGGGTGTACAAGATAAAATACAAGGCTGATGGTTAGATTGAGAGGTTCAAAGCTAGGTTGGTTGCAAAAGGGTATAACCAACAGGCAGGAATGGATTATACTGAGACCTTCTCCCCTGTTGCCAAAATGAGCACCATCAGAACCTTGTTAGTTGTAGCAGCAAGTAAGCAGTGGCATTTACATCAGTTGGACATTAATAATGCTTTTCTACATGGTGACCTTAATGAAGAAGTCTTTATGGAAATCCCACCTGGCCTGACAAATACAAAACCAAGCCAAGTTTGTAGATTGTTAAAATCCTTGTATGGATTAAAACATGCCAGTCGCCAATGGTATTCTAAGCTTACTGAAGCTTTACTTAAGAGAGAATTCCAACAAGCTCCTTCAGATCATTCTTTATTTGTTCACCACTGTGGTAATTCTTTCATCATCTTACTAGTCTATGTTGATGATGTGATTTTAGCTAGTAATGATGAGGAGCTCATTAAAGACATTAAACAGTATCTCGATTATGCTTTTAAGATTAAGGATTTGGGCATTCTCAAATTTTTCCTTGGCCTGGAGGTTGCAAGATCTGACAAAGGCATCAATCTGTGCCAGCGAAAGTATGCACTCGAAATATTATAAGACACTGGTTTCCTTGGCTCCAAACCAGTATTAAGTCCATTGGTATCCTTTCACAAGTTGTCCAAATCATCAGGTAATCCATTGGAAGATCCTACTGTGTACAGAAGGCTCATAGGGCATCTGCTCTATCTCACAGCAACAAGGCCTGATATTGCCTTTGCAGTCCAACAATTGTCATAGTTCTTAGAGGCACCAACTAATAGTCATATGCAAGTAGCTCACAGAGTCCTCAAATACATAAAAGCAGACCCTGGACAAGGACTTTTCTTTTCAACCTCCTTTACACTTCAGCTAAAGTCCTTCAGTGATTCTAATTGGGCTTCATGCCCTGACACAAGAAGGTCGATCACAGGCTACTGTGTGTTTCTTGGTGACTCATTGATCTCATGGAAATCTAAAAAGTAGCAGACTGTTTCTAGGTCTTCCTTTGAAGCAGAATATAGAGCAATTGCCTCCCTCACATGTGAGCTTCAATGGTTATTATATATGCTGCATGACTTGCAAATTTCACATCCTCAGCCAGCCCTATTAATCTGTGATAACAAGTCAGCTATAGCCATAGCAGAAAACCAAGTGTTCCATGAACGTACTAAGCACATCGAATTGGATTGCCACTTGATCAGAGACAAAGTTCAAGCTGGAGTGATTCAGCTTCTTCATGTTCCCTCTTCATCTCAATTGGTAGATATGTTTACCAAGCCTTACACATCAAAGACCCTTCATTCTGTTTTGCAGAAGCTTGGTACACAAAGCCTCTACACTCCAACTTGAGGGGGGCTAACAGAATCATCAGTAGCTCAGAGCTTCATCAGCTTCATCAGCTCATTTACCTTTACTTACTTACACGTGTACTCATCTGTTAATAATTGAAAACAGTTAACAGTTACTTCAGTTAGTTTTTTCGATAAGCTTCTATATAAACACAGATTGTAATCTTCAAGAATTAATGAGAATACACAACAAGATTTCAACAATTTACAATAAGACTAGTTTTTAACATTTCCCAAAATATTGAACTAGAATCTAATGGCGATTAATTAATTTCAAGTGGGAACACAATTCTTTGTAAGCTGCTTTTAGAATTGTTCAATGCCAAAAATCAAAAGGATGATGATCCAAAACTTCAATCCGATCATTCCACTAAAAATATTAGCACGTCAGGAATCCAAGGTTTTAGTGCTGCAAGAAACTGAGGGTACCTTATTATCTGTATGTTTATTAAAAAAAATGAAAAAATGAAACCCAATCTAATTAAATGAACAACTAATGAAAAGCAGTAAC
Organism: Heritiera littoralis; assembly: GCA_031772115.1. Classification (NCBI taxonomy): domain Eukaryota; kingdom Viridiplantae; phylum Streptophyta; class Magnoliopsida; order Malvales; family Malvaceae; genus Heritiera; species Heritiera littoralis. The sequence goes on from JAPDPK010000157.1 coordinate 1,219,965, forward strand.
CTTACATGTTAAGATTCCTGAAATTATTCCTAGATTTTCTATTCTAAATTTGGAAATAGCTAGAAATTAAGAGATTCTTTTGACTTGATTTGATCTGATTTGATTTTTTTGTTATTGTATTTTCTTTATTTTGTCTATGTCCATATTTAGATAATGTAACATTCATAATTATATGATGTAACATTCCCTATATATATTTTACAGTGTTACTTTTAATGAATGGAAGCATTACATATAATTCTTACATGCTATCAGAGCCATCCTTTTAAAATTTCTCTTCTTATTTTTTCCAATTGGCCTTAATTGCCATCTCTCTTGTCTTCATTGCAATATGTCCTAAATCCTAGCCTTAAACCTTCACCCTAATGATGTCGACAACTTCCACTTACACCTCCACGTTCGACACACCCTCTGTTACTTTAGGAGATCCATTTGTTGTAGCTATGCCATTCAACTTGGATGGAAATATCTCCTCTGGTCCAAGCAAGTATGAATCCATTCTATCGTCTCGATGGAACGAATTACTACAATGAAGTCAGATAATTTGAACCTTCCTCAAGGGACCAAGAAAGATGAACCACCTAACTAAAGATGGCCCGAATACTGAAGACCCCAGGTTTAAGTTCTAAGATGAAGAAGACTCCATGATTATGTCCTGGTTGTGAAACTCATGAAGCCAAAAGTTAGCCGGAATGTGATGTTCCTCTATTCTGCAAGAGTTATATGGGAAACACTAATAGACTTATTTCGAAAAGGACATTGCATTGGCCTATGAGTTAAAAGTGCAAGATGCCTATACTAAACAAAGGAATACGTCTATCACTAATTACTACAGTTGGATGACAGGTTTATGGCTCGAAATAGACCATTATAGAGATCTGAAAATGAAATGTGGTTGTGATATTCAAACCTATCAAGAGGTATTAGAACATGATTGAATGTTCGAGTTTTTGGCAAGGTTGAATACTGAATATGATCAAATCAGAGTGCATATTCTAGGTAAGGACCCAATCCTTGCACTCCAAGAAATAGTCTCCATTGTTCGAGCCAAGGAGAGTAAATGTGGGGAAGTGTTAAGTAGAGGTGGTTATTGGGCCAGGTTGACCCGGTTCAACTCGAAATCGGATCAAGTCAAATAAGCTTGATAACCGAAATCGGTATAAATGGTTCAAAAAAAGAATCGAGCCTAGGAAGGGCCCTGCTCGGTAAATGGACTAGGACCGGTTGTGTGAGAGCCGCATATTCTGGTACTGTTGTACACGTAGGGATACTCACCATTGTTCATTTCTTGTGTATTTCGCAAGTATGACCTAATAGAGTCAGGTGAGCCCCACAAGCTCTACAGTGCTTGGATGGACGTGAGACCGGACAGATATTATTCGGGGAGTCTAATAAGCCTACGATAAGAATCTGGAACCCAAAATCCTTCATTAAGATCATTTTTTAGAAGCACGCCAACAAATTAGAAAATGAGGATTAAGGACATAGTCCGGATGAACTTTTGTAAATTGTGGTCAAACTAAATGAAATTTTGATCCACTAATTGAAGCATGATATTCTACATGAAAATAAGTTTTAGGCTATGTCAATAGATAGATCAAAACGGTGGTAAAATCATAATTTTATGCGATTGGCTCAGTAGGGGTATTTTCATAATTTCACCCTTACAATCAGTTGAACCTCAGTGAAACCACCATTATTCATCAAAATATGTTTAATAATAATATTTAATGATAAAATATGAATTTTTGGAGTTAAATTAACTAGTTAGAAAAATTATAGAAGTTAAAAGGCAAAATGGTCATTTCGTAATTGTGTAGAAAATTCTCATAATTTTCCACATAACCAGCCGGCCACTCCATCTCCTCTCTTCTTCAACCTCACGTGAACTTCACCATAACCAAAAGCTTAGAAAAACAAAAATTTCATAAAATCACCATTAAAACAACCATATTTCACCAAGATCATTTCTACAAAATTGTTCTTCTCTTAAAGCTCTACAAACCCATACCCATAGATCATTGAAAGAGTGACAAAATCAAGAGGAAAGGAAGCATAGAAGGTTCGGCCAAGGTGACATTTCACTATGTCGTAACGATTTTCGTCCAGGGACTCGATCGCTAGACGATTTTGAAAAAAACACAAAGAGGAGTCGCCACCAATCTTTTTTGACTAGGTGTGATTGGCCACGTAAAATTATTTATCTTTTCAATAAAATCTTAAAATTAATTAAGTTTTATCAAAAAAATAATTTTTGGTCTGGAAAAACAAAGTTTGGGTTTGGGAGTTCGGTTACGTGTGGGGAAGGATTAGCACCCCCACAACGCCCGTTAAAAAAACGGTACCACTTAATCATGCCTTATCTTTCAATCTTAATAAAATGATCTTAATTAAACATTTAAAAAGAACTCCATTTATGTTGCAATCATTTTTATTATTTGTTTTATTTTGAAATATTTAAGTTTTATTATTTTTTTATTTAAAATAAGTGAAAATCTTTTGTATTGAAAAATATTCCGAAGTACCCCAATACTTTTGGTAGCATTTCGGATAATTTCCTTACCTCGATTTCTATAAAATCCCATCCTCGGGAGATTCACACTTATTTTGAAATTTCATGGATGCAAATGATGCAATCAAGATACAGATGATGCACATGAGAAATCCATTATTCATTTATACTTATATTATTATTTTGTAATTTATTTATATTTATAAAATCTTGTTTTTATTGAAAAATCATACTAAATATTCCAATACGCTGGTAACATTTAGCATATCTCTCTCACCTAGAGATCAGTTAGGAATCACTACTTGTGAATTCCGCAACATCTCATCATCGGAAATTATTTATATCTTATTTATTTTTAATTTGTTTTACTCATTATTTTGAAGTCTTGTTTATATGTTTGTTTAAAATATTTATTTATTTATTATTTTTAGTGTTAGTTTATTTCATATAAGTTGATTATATTAGAAATCTTAATATCGAACTAAAATTATTTGAATACCCCAATATGCTGGTAATATTCAAATATTTTATTTCGACCTTAAGGATAATCAAAGAATCACTACTTGTGATTTCTAAGGAATCCTATAAGCAGGAACCTTTTATATTTAAGATGTGTATTTACATTTATTTATTTATTTATTTTAATTCATAAATTTTTACCTATTTAAAAGTTTTTTTATTTCTATTCGCTTACTATTTTTTTTGTATTTACCTATTTTTTATATTATTATTTTTATTACCATTTTTATATTTATTATTTTTTTATACTAAGAAATCTTATTAATATTTTCTTTATATCGGAATAAAATCATTTAAATGTCCCAATACGCTGGTGACATTAAAGATTTTATTTCAATCCTAAGGATTGTCAAAGAATCGCTACTTGCGATTTCTAAGAAAGCCTATCGTCGGAAATTTAAAATTTGTTATTAAAATTTATATCTACATTTATTTTAATTTATATTTATTTATTTATTTATTTTTATATTTATAAGAAACTTTGATATCGAGATAAAACAAATTAGATATTCCAATACGCTAGTAACATCTAATGAATTTTCTCGATCCTAAAGATTATCGAAGAATCACTACTTGTCATTTCTTCGAAATCTTATCCTCGGAAATTCAAATTTATTATTTGCATTTATCTTTTTATTTATTTATTTTCATTGTTTATTATTCATTTAATTATTATTAAAAAAAAACTATTCTAATAACATTAAAGTTTATGTATGAAATTTCTCTCAATATCCTAAAATAATACAAACAACTTCTTTTAAAAAAAAAATACATAATGTCTTTTATCAACCTTTTATACGTACAAACACATAAAAACCTTTGTTGTTTTACTTTTCTTTTTATATATCATTACTATTATATTTTTTATGGCATTGATAAATGAGACAAAGTCTGCAAGTGGGGAACGTACCTTAAGAAGACCAAAATATTCACACCTCCCCTTTCTCTAGCCGAACTCAACAGCAAGCAAAGATGATGATGACCAAAACAGAGGCACAATGTTGCAGCTTTTTGGTGGCTTTCTTCTTCACCGAGACAGGCCTTTGTTCTCTTTCTTTAGTGGCTTCTTTCGCAAAAGTCAGCTAGTGGTAGCAACTTTGGAGATGCAGCAAGCAACCACTGTGGATAGTGACAGTGTAGCAAGTTCTGTTTGATGATGTATTATGGTAGAGCAATGCAAGGAGGGGAGATAAGTGATTCACTTGGGGCAGTTGTTCGGCAAAAGCAACGATGGTGCAGTGTTGTACTGTCTGCAACGGAAGAAGGAATGCAAAGTAGCAGCAATGCAGGTTTGATGGTTGTGGTGCAACAAGACGTGGCACAAGGAGTTGCAGCGGAACAGAGGAGCTGGAACCGTAGAGGAACTGCAGTGAGGAGATGATGATGGTACGTGGCCAGAAACAATGGTAGCAGCCAGCGAAAATAGGTTCTTCCCGTGGAAAACAGTAGCCAAACTCCTCTCCTCCTTTCCTTTTGTTTTTTTCCAGGTTTCACGTGGCTTTCTTTTTATTCTTTACTGTGCTTTCTTCTTCTTTCACGCAGAAGAACGTTGCAACAGCAACAATGACACAGGGTTAGGCAGTGCTACAGTCAACGAGATGATGATGGTGTTAGCTTCGGTGATGAGCAATGGTGGTCTGGGCAGCAAAGGAGGTGAAGATGATGACGTTGTGGGTTGGACGGTGATGATAAGCAGCAGGAGGTCTGGGCAGCGGGGAGCTAAGTTGAAGATGATGGTACGATAGAGGAAGATGGTGGCACCGCAGCAAGGAGCCAGGAACGATCCCCCCAACAGCAAGGTCTTTCCCCGGTTTTTCTAGCGTTTTTTTTTTCTTTAGGTTTTTCTCTCTAGGGTTTTTCTGTGTTCTCCCTTTTAAAACCAAAAATCCCCCCTTGGTTTTTTTCCTCATTGGCTTTTATAGCCATTTCTAGCCTAATGTTTAGGAAAGAAACAAACATCCCCATTTTGGTACTTAAATCATGGGATTTTTTTATATTTTTATTTTTTTGACAGCTAATTCTCAATTCATTTCCTTCCCCCTTTTTTTTGGTTTCACACTTTTAATTTAATTCTTTCCAAACTTTTCAAGTCAACTCTTTAAATGGTGTGTGAATGTAAAATTCGGCTCCCCTTTTACATCTAAATCAAAGGCCTTTATTTTTTCATTTATTTTCTTTGACTTTCCTTCTTTTGCTTTTATTCATTTCCATTTTATTTTTGATGATCAATCTTCGAGTCATTCAATTTTTTTTATTCATTTAAAAATTATTCGGACAAAATTAGGTGTCTACAGCTGCCCCTTTTGGCGCTTTGCTGTGAAACAGTAATGGTGCAAAGACATAGACAACCATTTTGTCCGAATGCAAGACCTATCAATGATTTTTTTTTTGTAAAATATGATATTTCCTAGCCATATCTCACATAAAGCTAAGGAATAAATGCCAAATGAAATTTCCTAACCTTTTTCTCTTATAAAGATTGAGGAATGAATGCAAAATGAAGTTTCCTAGCCTCTTCTATCATAAGACTAAGGAAATGAATGCAAAATGAAATTTTCTAGTCTTTCCATCACAAGATTTAGGAATGCAAAGTGAAATTCCTAGTCTCTCCTATCATAAGACTAAGGAATACAAGATGAAGTTTTCCTAATCTTCTCTATCACAAGATTAAGAAATGAAATTCCTAGTCTCTTCTATCATAAGACTAAGGAATGCAAGATGAAGTTTTCCTAATCTTTTCCATCATAAGATTAAGGAATGCAAAGTGAAATTCCTAGTCTCTCCTATCATAAGACTAAGGAATACAAGATGAAATTTTCCTAGTCTCTCCTATCACAAGACTAAGGAATGCAATATGAAATTTCCTGGTCTTTCCTATCATAAGACTAAGGAAAACAAAATGAATGGGATTTCCTAATCCTTTCTATCACAAGATTAAAGAATGGGAAGTGAAATTTCCTAGTCTCTCCTATCATAAGACTAAGGAATGTGAGATGAAATTTCCTAGTCTTTCCTATCATAAGACTAAAGAATGCAAAGTGAATGGGATTTCCTAATCTTTTCTATCACAAGATTAAGGAATGCAAAGTGAAATTCCTAGTCTCTCCTATCATAAGACTTAGGAATGCAAGATGATCATGGAATAAAAGCTCCTCTCAACAGAGGCTTTGAAACTTCTGAAACACAAAGAGCTCCTCTCAACAGAGGCAATGAGACTTTGAGACAAAAAGCTCCTCTCAACAGAGGCAGTGAAACTTTGAAAAATAATCTTGTGCTCCTCTTACCAGAGGCATTGAGACTTTTGAAAAATAACCTTGTGCTCCTCTCACCAGAGGCATTGAGACTTTTGAAAAATAACCTTGTGCTCGTCTCACCAAAGGCATTGGAACTTTGAAACAAAGAGCTCTTCTCAATAGAGGCATTGAAACTTTTGAAAAATAAAGAGCTCCTCTCAACAGAGGCATTGAGACTTTTTTTTTAAAATAAAAGTTTCATTCAGATTGCCAGTTAACATGGGCTTGACTGGGCTTAACTTCCATTTTAATGCCAACAATATTAGGCTTCATCCTCCTTTAAGGTGCCAGCTAAACCGGACTTTGCTCTCATCTAAAGTTTTTTCAAAAAGGTATTTTTCTCATCATCATTTTTCAAATTACTGTCTCTTATATTTTCTCTTTTCCTCAAAATTTTAATCATTCAGGACTTCTTATCCTAATGTCTTAACAAATAGTTCAATGTCAAAATGCACTGATGAAATGTCATGCATGTCATGAATATAATGAATGCCATGAATACCATAATGCTATGAATGTTATGCACATGTCAATGTCATGGCCCCTGAATTGTTCCATGAATGTATGTAAATGCAATCTCAATTGTGGTAACAAGATTCTCAAGCTCATCTCATTTTCCTCAAGTTCCACATATCTGCTGGATTCTTCTTATTCAAATCTTCTATCTCCACTTCTCATCCCACCTTCTAATGAGTCTTGGTCCCATTTTGCTTGAAGACTTGCCATCATGCTTTCAAAGTTATGTTTTCATCATTTTTTATTTTTGTTTCTTTCTCTCTTTTAGTAATACAAGATTTCTCAAAAGAATATTTTTTTCAAAAATTTACCCCAAAAAGGTTATCAACATTTATTTATTTTCCTTCCAATTTGACCACCAATGTAATGCACTCATACATCTTCTCAATTTATTATAGGGATGGAATGAATTTAAAATAATCATGAGAGATATGGGTATTCATTCTTAGAAAAGGAACATGAAATCAAGAAAAATCAATGGGCCAGTTTGTTTGGAATAGGGTTTTCAGTATCCATTTAATAAACATTCTAACAATTTCAATCAAGTCAATCTAGAATTCTTTTATGAAAAATCCACTCCTTTTGATATGTTCATTCATATTGGGCTTGCCAATCTTGTTTCTATATCAAAACTCTTGGTGATGATCTTTTCCTAAGTTGCCTTTTTAGGTTTTCAACTTAGGTTCCCCTCTTTTGATCCAAACTGCCTTGTTAAGTTTTCAATTTGAATCTTCCTTTGTCTTTTTCTTTTTCTTTTTTTCTTTTTCCTTTTTTTCTTTTTTCATCTATTTCTTTTTTTTTTATTTCAACTTCATTGGCTTTGACAAACTTCAACCTTCAGTGCTCAATCAAAATTCATGCTCCTAATAGGCGTTCTTGATTTCGATCCAAGATATCTTCCAAAGCTCGTGGGTTTCTTCATTCAACTTGATCTACTTCCTTCAAAGGATCATTATCTCATTGTACAAGTATGTCTTCATTCAATGCATGATTCTTCAATTCAAGCATTTACATTTGATCAAAATGGGCTTTTAAAGGCACGTAATGTAGGCTCAGGTGGGGGCTTATAAAAGAAAAGGATATAGTAGGCCCAAAATGTGTTTCAGGGTTTATAAACCAAGGGATCACTTTTTTTTTAACAAATAAAACACTTAAGCATTTAGTACCTTTCTAGTTCCCTCATTTCTTTTCTTGCTCTTTTTTTTTGGGTTTTTTTTTGAATTCAAACCTTTTTCTTTTTTTTTTTCACAAAAATGGGCCTTTTTTTCCCCTTGATTCATCGTGAACACTTTCATTTTTGCCCCCAAAAATTTTTTTATTTCATCTTCCTTGCCCCCAATGTGGAGGGTGATCCTTGGTGGGTTATATTACAAAAATATAATAGGCTCAAAAGGGGTAATCAAAGGATAATTTTACTCATGCTTGAAGGATAGTGAAAGAAGGCCATTTATCATTTCAAATGCAAATATTCTCCTTGAAGATCATTTACTGAACAAATACAAACTTGTTAGAAACTTCTATAAGAGATTCACCTTTTCTTATTTCATCAAGTTTAGGTGAAAATTGTGAACAAATTTTCTTCTTTCTTACTTGGACACCTTGGCAGATTGATAATCCATCAGCAAAAGTGGTTCTTTCAAATTTGAATCCCAGATTTATTGACATCATTATCATCATGTTCATTATTTGGATACTTGTGAATGAAAGATATGGTGAGTATGTGAGAAATGGCAAATGAATAGAATGAATGAGAAATTGACAGTGCATCACACTAGTCGCTTTATTGAAAGGGAAATAAGTAAGAGTTAGCTCATATATAAAACTTTATCTCGTACTTATGGGCTTAAGCACTTTCAAAAACTTTCTTGCATTACTTAAAGAAATAAAAGAAAGCAAAAAATAAAACTAGAATTTATAAATCTTCAATATCGCATGGCTAGAACCCTTCATGTCCCCATAAGACAAATCTCTTTTTGAACTACAACTTATTATATTACTCTCTTTCCCTTACCCAAGTTTCTCAACAACTCAGTAATTTGGGCCAATTGCCCCCTTATATCATCTTGAGCTTTTTCATCTTCTCCATGCAAATGCTTTGCTCTTCTTCCATGATCTTAGCTCGATGACGAGTGTTGTGTGAATGAACCTTTGGTCAAGCTATCTTCGAATCTTTTATTACCACAATTAAGAATTTATCATTTCACATGTGTTTGAAAAAAAAAGTCATGGATGAGAAATGCATGGAAATGTTTTGCTAAAGAACCTATAATTCCCTATTAGTGTCTCACATGTCAAACAAAAGCAAACATAAATGATCAAAGATGTGTTCTAAGTAATAGGTATTTTCTATGAGTTAACAGGACTCTATCCCAAGTTGGTCCTCTTAAGTTTACTATATGCATGGTTTAGAGTTCTAAAAGACAAGAGGTTCCCAAATTGTTCCTTACTGACGTCCACACTAGACTAGTAAGGCACCCCAATCCTCACCCATGACAGGCTACAAACGGAAAGGGTTCAACTTGAGTGAGAGTATTTCACTTGCCATTGCGGAGGTTATTACCTCACGAGAGCAAAGGTACTATACTCTCTCCTAAAAGGGACAAACCCGGGTGTAAGGTTGATGTATGCAATGAATATGTCATGTACGCAAAGGAACAAAATTTAAAGTGCATCCCAACAAAATGCAAATGATAAAGATGATTCACACATTTTTTGTTTGTATTTTTTGTTTTTTTATTATTTTTTTATGAAAAGTTTTATTAAATATTTATTAAGACCATTAATTAAGATTTTGGATAAGACATGATTAATTATGGTTCGACTCTCTAACGTCCCCAGTGGAGTCGCCAAAGCTGTCGTAACGATTTTCGTCTGGGGACTCGATCGCTAGACGATTTTGAAAAAAAACACAAAGAGGAGTCGCCACCAATCTTTTTTGACTAGGTGTGATTGGCCACCTAAAATTATTTATCTTTTCAATAAAATCTTAAAATTAATTAAGTTTTATCAAAAAAATAATTTTTGGTCTGCGAAAACAAAGTTTGGGTTCGGGAGTTCGGTTACGTGTGGGGAAGGATTAGCACCCCCACAACGCCCGTTAAAAAAAAACGGTACCACTTAAGCATGCCTTATCTTTCAATCTTAATAAATGATCTTAATTAAACATTTAAAAAGAACTCCATTTATGTTGCAATCATTTTTATTATTTGTTTTATTTTGAAATATTTAAGTTTTATTATTTTTTTATTTAAAATAAGTGAAAATATTTTGTATTGAAAATTATTCCGAAGTACCCCAATACTTTTGGTAGCATTTCGGATAATTTCCTCACCTAGGGATTTCTTAAGAATCGCTACTTGCGATTTCTATAAAATCCCATCCTCGGGAGATTCACACTTATTTTGAAATTTCATGGATGCAAATGATGCAATCAAGATACAGATGATGCACATAAGAAATCCATTATTCATTTATACTTATATTATTATTTTGTAATTTATTTATATTTATAAAATCTTGTTTTTATTGAAAAATCATACTAAATATTCCAATACGCTGGTAACATTTAGCATATCTCTCTCACCTAGAGATCAGTTAGGAATCACTACTTGTGAATTCCGCAACATCTCATCATCGGAAATTATTTATATCTTATTTATTTTTAATTTGTTTTACTCTTTATTTTGAAGTCTTGTTTATTTGTTTGTTTAAAATATTTATTTATTTATTATTTTTAGTGTTAGTTTATTTCATATAAGTTGATTATATTAGAAATCTTAATATCAAACTAAAATTATTTGAATACCCCAATACGCTGGTAATATTCAAATATTTTATTTCGACCTTAAGGATAATCAAAGAATCACTACTTGTGATTTCTAAGGAATCCTATAATCGGGGACCTTTTATATTTAAGATGTGTATTTACATTTATTTATTTATTTATTTTAATTCCTAAATTTTTACCTATTTAAAAGTTTTTTATTTCTATTCACTTACTATTTTTTTGTATTTACCTATTTTTTATATTATTATTTTTATTACCATTTTTATATTTATTATTTTTTTATACTAAGAAATCTTATTAATATTTTTTTTATATCGGAATAAAATCATTTAAATGTCCCAATACGCTGGTGACATTAAAGATTTTATTTCAATCCTAAGGATTGTCAAAGAATCGCTACTTGCGATTTCTAAGAAACCCTATCGTCGGAAATTTAAAATTTGTTATTAAAATTTATATCTACATTTATTTTAATTTATATTTATTTATTTTTATATTTATAAGAAACTTTGATATCGAGATAAAACAAATTAGATATTCCAATACGCTGGTAACATCTAATGAATTTTCTCGATCCTAAAGATTATCGAAGAATCACTACTTGTCATTTCTTCGAAATCTTATCCTCGGAAATTCAAATTTATTATTTGCATTTATCTTTTTATTTATTTATTTTCATTGTTTTTTATTCATTTAATTATTATTTAAAAAAAACTATTCTAATAACATTAAAGTTTATGTATGAAATTTCTCTCAATATCCTAAAAAAATACAAACAACTTCTTTAAAAAAAAAAGTACATAATGTCTTTTATCAACCTTTTATACGTACAAACACATAAAAACCTTTGTTGTTTTACTTTTCTTTTTATATATCATTACTATTATATTTTTTATGGCATTGATAAATGAGACAAAGTCTGCAAGTGGGGAATGTACCTTAAGAAGACCAAAATATTCACACCTCCCCTTTCTCTAGCCGAACTCAACAGCAAGCAAAGATGATGATGACCAAAACAGAGGCACAATGCTGCAGCTTTTTGGTGGCTTTCTTCTTCACCGAGACAGGCCTTTGTTCTCTTTCTTTAGTGGCTTCTTTCGCAAAAGTCAGCTAGTGGTAGCAACTTTGGAGATGCAGCAAGCAACCGCCGTGGATAGTGATAGTGTAGCAAGTTCTGTTTGATGATGTATTAGGGTAGAGCAATGCAAGGAGGGGAGATCAGTGATTCACTTGGGGCAGTTGTTCGGCAAAAGCAACGATGGTGCAGTGTTGTACTGTCTGCAACGGAAGAAGGAATGCAAAGTAGCAGCAATGCAGGTTTGATGGTTGTGGTGCAACAAGACGTGGCACAAGGAGTTGCAGCGGAACAGAGGAGCTGGAACCGTAGAGGAACTGCAGTGAGGAGATGATGATGGTACGTGGCCAGAAACAATGGTAGCAGCCAGCGAAAATAGGTTCTTCCCGTGGAAAACAGTAGCCAAACTCCTCTCCTCCTTTCCTTTTGTTTTTTTCCAGGTTTCACGTGGCTTTCTTTTTATTCTTTATTGTGCTTTCTTCTTCTTTCACGCAGAAGAACGTTGCAACAGCAACAATGACACAGGGTTAGGCGGTGCTACAGTCAACGAGATGATGATGGTGTTAGCTTCGGTGATGAGCAATGGTGGTCTGGGAAGCAAAGGAGGTGAAGATGATGACGTTGTGGGTTGGACGGTGATGATAAGCAGCAGGAGGTCTGGGCAGCGGGGAGCTAAGTTGAAGATGATGGTACGATAGAGTAAGATGGTGGCACCGCAGCAAGGAGCCAGGAACGATCCCCCCAACGGCAGGGTCTTTCCCCGGTTTTTCTAGCGTTCTTTTTTTCTTCGGGTTTTTCTCTCTAGGGTTTTTCTGTGTTCTCCCTTTTAAAACCAAAAATCCCCCCTCGGTTTTTTTCCTCATTGGCTTTTATAGCCATTTCTAGCCTAATGTTTAGGAAAGAAACAAACATCCCCATTTTGGTACTTAAATCATGGGATTTTTTTTATATTTTTATTTTTTTGACAGCTAATTCTCAATTCATTTCCTTCCCCCTTTTTTTTGGTTTCACACTTTTAGTTTAATTCTTTCCAAACTTTTCAAGTCAACTCTTTAAATGGTGTGTGAATGTAAAATTCGGCTCCCCTTTTACATCTAAATCAAAGGCCTTTATTTTTTCATTTATTTTCTTTGACTTTCCTTCTTTTGCTTTTATTCATTTCCATTTTATTTTTGATGATCAATCTTCGAGTCATTCAATTTTTTTTATTCATTTAAAAATTATTCGGACAAAATTAGGTGTCTACACACTATGCTTTTGGTTTCTTTAAATATAAATGGTCGATAATGATGCAATCATGCTTCGTAAGTATGAATCTAGCCTTGGTTTGGATTGAATCTCTTCAATTCTTCATCTTGGGGTTTTGGCTAATGATGGAAGTGCATGGATACATGTGTTTTGATGCATGAAATTTATGCTAAATGGAAGCAAAACAATATAGAAGAAAGAAACTAAGCTTAAATGATTGGAAAAGTTTAGGAATTTCACCATGTTCCATTCGGCCATGGCAAGGGGAATAGGTTCTTGTGCTGCATTTGATGATTTTAGGGTGCCATGAGATTGTAGAAATTATAAGGAGACTGTTGGTGAAGTCGGAATTAAAAACAGAGTTGTGTAGGCCAAGTTGTGTTTTACTACTGGTGCAATTTGATAGGATTAATATTTTCTACTGATAATGAGTAGAAATTAATGAAGAAAGATTTATTAAAAATTTAATTATGGTGAATAATGGTGATTGGTGTAATGGTTTGTAGCCTGGTAGTTGTAATTTTCGAGTGGTGCTATCGGGTGCATTGATTTAGTCGGACAGGTAAGAGATGAGTGTGTGAGCTATAGGGATATTGTGAATGCATGATTTATCTCAAATTAATTTTATGAAGTGATTTGGAAATTTATTGCTTTGGAATTGGTAAAATTGTGGATATTGGCTGGTTTATAAACTATGTTTTCAGTTAGAAAGGCTAGGTTAGAAACAGCCGTTAGTCTGCGAAATTTATAGAAATTCAAAGATATTAATTCTAATATTGCTTGAATTAAATAAATTTCCAATGGATTTGCATGTGATTTAAATTAAATTGCATTATATCATTATTTACTGAAAAACAATATTTAAATATTAGTGTTAATGAATTTTAATTACGTGAAGGTACCAGCATATGTTTATTAATGTTCTACAGATAAATAGAACGTTTTCAAAAAAGAATATTGAAATGTGAATATTTTATGAATTTTTATTCATAAACTGGGTATATTTTCATAATAATTATTTATGGACTGATCGAAGATATTGTCAGTGAAAGTGGTTTCATAAATGATGTTTCTACTAGATACCTACTGTTTTGAGACTGTTAGGCCCCGTATCATGCTCATGTATCACGTGTTACTGTACTGTTGTTGATATATACTAATCCTATTATCAGCGTTCCAGTTGTCACCTGATTAGTGCACACTATGGACCCCATAAACTATGGCCATATGTCTCATGTGTTATTATTTCTCCTTTTTCGGGATATTATTATATCATGATATATCTTGGGTGTTGCCTGATCTCTATTGTACTGTTATTGTTTATTATATTTTTTCCTGAACTGTTAGCTGGTACTAAATTGCTTACTGATATTGAGCTTTTTACATATTAATTACTAAACTGTTTATCGTACTGTGTTTATCGATGTTGGGTTGAATATTATTATTGGGAAGAAATATTTATTTAATTATTAAATGATTTTTTTATATGATTTCAATAGAATTTTATTTTGTTTTAATATCAAATTCAACTTATTACTCCTTATAGTCACTTCTAGGAGTTGGGACACGACAGGTATTCTAAAATACCTCCCGTACTACATCTGGTTTCCTAGCTGACTATAGTATCCTTCTCGTATTGTACCTTAATGAACTATTAGGGAATAAATGTTTTTAGTATATAGATTTCATAGTATCAGTCTTTACATACGATTCTCTTACTGAGCACGTTAGTTCACCCCTTATTTTTCCACTCCACAGATTACTTGCAGCGATAATCTATATATCGTTCCGTTGATTTTGGTAGCGCTATCGTTCCCCGAGGTAGCTTCGGTCAGATTTTGGAGGTATATTTATTTCCTTTATATGTTCAGACATCACTATGTATAGTACTACAGTTATGAAATTTATGTACAGGGGATGTAAAGTAATAGTATAGTCATGTAAATATTGATAATAGATAAATATAAATTTTATTTATTATTGTGTTTACTGTACAAAAGAAAGTAAATAGTGATAAAGATATCACAGACAGCCTAACCAATTACTATTGTGTGTGTAAAATATGATATTTAGTGTATACAACGAGATGTGACAAGTTGTCCCGATCCGAGCCAAAACTAGTTTGTGCAAATTTTTTTAAATTAAGGCCTGCCACTCTGCAGGCCTGCGTAGTGGCAGGCCTTTTATAATAGCCTACCAATTTTGAAGGGAGATCCTCCCTCTATTTTTTTTTTTAAAGTTTTTTTATTTTTTAAATTCAATATTTTTTCTATAAATATCTATTCATTTCCTTCATTTTTTCTTTACATTTTCTCTCATTTTTTCAAATCTCAACACTCATACTCTTTCAATACTCATTTAAACTCTTTTATATTCATTCAAATTCTCTTTTCAAAACTCACTTAAACTCTCTTATATTCATTCAAATTCTCTTATTCTAAATTTATAATATTATCATTTTTCTTTCTAAAATTCATTTTCCTTTTTGTTTTACAATTTTACAAATTTTAGTTTCAACTTTCAACTTCTAGTATAAATTCCTACATTTATTTCTTTTATATTTTAAAATATATTTATTTTCAAAAAATATAAAAATGTCAGATTTGTTTCATCGTTCATGTTCTGTTTCTCGCCCTTTTGGTTCTACTGAAATCCTTAATTTGGGTGACAAATCATTCAATGAATTCGAACCCGATATTCATATGGAAGAGGAGCTTCCTTCGGCACCCTCGATAAATCGTAATACTGGTCGTCGTGGTTGTGGAGGTCGTACTTAAACACAATCATCAGCTGCCACCATTATTGCTACATCATCAAGATAGAAGAAAATGAAAATTACCCAATAAAATGAGTAAGGTATGAGAGTATTTCAACAATGTAGTAAAAGAAGGTATGACAGAAAAATATTATGCTATTTGTAAATTGTGTAAAGGCATTTATGCCTATAGCTCTAGTGAAAGTGGTGGGGTACAGGTACGTATAAAAGACATTTATTAGTTCACATAAAATTAATCCAGAAGTTGAAGAAGACGAAATTACAAAAGGCAAACAATCTCAAATTAATATACATGATGGTGGAAAAAAATTTTAATTTTGATAATGGTCAAACTAGAGTGGTTTAGTTAGATTTGTAGTTAGGACGGAACAACTATTCACAATTTGTGAAAAAGTAGGATATTTAGAATTTGTTTGTAAATATTTACAAACTGCATATAAATCTATTTTAAGACATATATTAAAAAAAGATTGCATGGATATGTTTAGAGAATATATGCAAGCTTTAATTGATAAACTTAGTAATATTTCATCTAGAGTTAGTTTAACTAGTGATATATAGACTAGCACTAACAGTATAAGTTATCTTGTTATAACTTGTCATTCGGTAGATGAAGATTGGTGCATGCAAAAATGAATTTTATCCTTAGATGTAACGGAAGAAGCACATTATCTTGTTATAACTTGTCATTCGGTAGATGAAGATTGGTGCATGCAAAAATAAATTTTATCCTTAGATGTAATGGAAGAAGCACATAATGTATATACAATTCATAAGTATATTACTAATGTTTGTAAATTGTACGGACTTGAAAATAATAAAAATTTTGCTATTACTTTAGATAATGCTTCGAGTAATATCGCAGTTATTCCTATGTTAATTAAAAGTTTAAACCCAGTAATGCGATGTGTATTTTTTTCATGCTAGATGTGCATGCCATTTTACAAATTTGTGTATTCAAAGTAGTTTTAATACTAGTGGTAGTATTAGCGGTACAAGTCCAATTGACTGCACCCCAAATAATAAATGTGAATGGAAGTAGGTTTGTCAAACACATAATATACCAGTTAAAACGTTTCCACTTCTCATGAAAACTAGGTGGAACTCACTCCTTCATTTGCTTTCTTTTGTTTTACCTTATAAAGAACTTATTACTCCTTTTTATAACCATTATAAAAGTAGCTAGTATTTAACATTTTATGATGAAGATTGGATTTTTATTGTATGTTGTGTTGATTTATTATCTACTTTTAAAGACGCAACCAAAAAATTTTCAATTCAACTTTATCCAATTACAACTTATTTTGTTCTTATTATTTATATAATGTTTGATAAATTTAAAATTTAGGGATCATGAAACTTTATCTTCTTTTGTATATGATATGGAAGAAAAATTTAAAAAAATATTGAGAAACAATTCCTCCTATTTATTGTATTACAACTTTACTAAATCTTAGTCAAGGTGAGGTAAATATAGAGTTTTTTTATTGTTATAAAGATTTTCTTGGTCTTGATTCTATTGATGACCAAAAGTCCTCAATGAATACTTTATTTCGAGAATTGTTTAATATTCATGAAGCAGAAAATGAGCAGTTCAACTTCAACCGAGGACAAGAAAAATTGGATAAAGAAACCAAGAGCGGTGGTAGCAGTAAAGGAAAAGGCATTTTGAGCGCAATTAAGGAGCAAAAAAGAGAAAGAAGCTAAAAGGAAAAGCCAATAAATCTAGATCATCAACAACTTGACGAAGTTCTAACTTTAATGAAATAGGATTTTTTTTCTTAAGTCAAGACTTTCATATAGACGAAAACTTTGATCTTCTTCAATGGTGGAAATAAAATAATAAACAATTTCTAATTTTAGCTTCCATGGCCCTAGATATTTTAGCAGTGCAAGTTTCTTCCGTTGATTTAGAATCTGCATTCTCGACATGTGGAAAAATCATTGGAGACATTGAACCACTCCTAATCCGAATTCATTATACATGTTAACATGCCTCAAAGATTGGTTTGAAGTGGAATCCTGCAATATTGAACTTGGAATGGCCAATGAATTCGCTAATAATATTTCGAAGGAGGAGGAAGAAATTTTTAGAGCAATTCGTATAAATTATTAGGAATATGTAATAATCTATTTTTTTTTGTAAATTGCATGTAAAATTTTAAATAAGTTTAGTCATAATATATATTTTTATGGATTACGGTCTCGTGGTTTTTACCTTTCTAACTTTTGAAAGGGTTTTCTACGTAAAAAATCTTTAGTCTTCTACTCTCTCCTTTTTCTCCTTTATTATTTTCATTTATTATTATTGTTAAATAGCAAATTTATTAATGTTATCTTATCTATGTTTAAAAAATAAATAAATATTTAAAATAAAAAATGAATGAATATTTTAAAAACATATTAAATAAATGAATAAATATTTTAAATGCAAAATGATAAGTTTACTTATATTTTAAATAATAAGCATAATTATATTTCAAATGTAATAAATAAGTTTAATAAAATTAAAAAATTTTAAATTTATTATAATTTTTTTAAACTAACAACTTTATTAAATAAGTTATAATAACTTTATCAGTTTATCATAATATCATTATTTATATTTTGAATCAAATATCAAATATCATAATAACTTTATCATATTATCATAATATCATTATTTATTATTTTATTATAACAATAATTTTATTAGATAATTTTATAATAACTTTATCTTTAAATTACAGTTACTTTAATTAAATAAATTATACTAATTTATGTATTAAAAATTTATAATTACTATTAACATTATTTATTATAAAAATAAATTTATTAGATTAAATCATAAAAATTTATTAATATATATTTATTTTGATTAAAATGAATTAATATAAATTTTAAAAAATAAAAAAATTTAAAAAATCGGGCAAGTCGATTCGACTTGGTTTGTAACGAACTGATCTGTCGAGCCGGATCGGTTCAAAGGTTTCGAAATATTGAACCAGCCTTGCTTGGCCCGGTTTAACAATCGGTTGAGACCGGTTCTGAGGTTTTGTGAGCCATAACCGATCTAGCCCAATCTGAAATTGGAACTGTCTTATCCACTATCACCTCTAGTGTTAAAATTCCATAAATTATTCCTAGATTTTCTACTTTAAATTTAGAAATAGCTAGAAATTAGGAAGATATTCTTTTGACTTAATTTGATTCTAATTTGATTTTTTTGATATTGTATTTCCTTTATTTTGTCTATATCTATATTTAAATGATGTAACTTTCTCTCTCTATATATATTGTACAGATTTACTCTTAAAGAATAAGAGAATTACATAGAATTCTTACATAAGAACAATTAAATGCACACATCTTGATCTAGATAAGATGGATATCCTTATAAACTAGGCCAATGGTAGGATGGCCTTAACCAAGGGCTAACAACATTAACCCTAGCCCAATAAAACTACATTTGGACTGTTCCCAATCTTTGTAGTCTATCAATCTAATGGCTTGGAAATAGATTCTTATTTAGACAAATAGACAAGAGCTACAAGATGATGAAATTTGACACGATTTTATCCATCTATTTCTTTATAAATAGAAAGACCATCTAAGGCATCTTGGACCTTTTCAGCACCATAACAAGGTTAGACTCTCCATCTAGATCTACACCTCTATCTCAAAGATTGTCTTCTCATTTTTTCATTGTCTTTATTTTTATTTTCCTATTAACTTGAAAGTTGGAACACGTGCCAAAAGTCAACCTTTAGTTGAACTCAAAGGTGGAAGTAACTGAACTTAGAGGTTTCCTCCTCAAAAGACTAATTTTTACAAGACTAAATCCAAGGTATATTGGTCTCTTTGAGATTTTGGATAGGATCAAAGATGTGGCATATTAGTTAGCCTTACCTCCTAGCTTGTCTATTAAGCACAATGTGTTCTATGTCTTTATGTTGAGAAAGTATCATCTCAATCTGTCTCATGTGATTGAGTAGGAACCTATAAAACTAAGAGAGGACTTGAGTTAGAAAAGCCATTGCAAATTTTGGATTATAAGGACAAGGCATTAAGGTCGAAAGTGATCCCATTAGTGAAAGTCTTGTGGCAAAATCATCCAATGGAGGAAGCCACTTGGGATTTGAAAAGTGACATGAGGGAGGCCTACCCATATTTGTTTTAAACTTTTTGTAATCAAATTTAGAGAATCGAATTTCCTAAGATGGGAAGGGTATGAAACCTAAAATTTTTCCTAAGCTTGATTCTTATTTTTAATTGTAAAATTGGAGATTTAATGGAATTGATTCAAAGAATTGATATTAGATGTGTAGGAAATTTTGAGCAACTTGTACTGTTTTTATCATAACTTTAGATTGAGAAATCCAACAAACAAATCGTAATAACTACTAGAAAGCTTACTCAAATTGCTTTCCAACCATACGTGGCGCATTTTTTGATTCAATATAGATTAATACTGGTAAGTTTTTAAAGTGACATGTACAGGGGATCTAACCAACATACTAATTTGTAAAGAGTTGCATAAAACTTTTGGTAGGAAGCTCCAATTGATGTGATTCAAAATCTGTTGGAAAGTTAACTCATAGATCTTTCCAACCATTTATGATACTGGCTTGATTCATTATGGATAATTTTTCAAAATGACCCTATATGCAAGAGACTCTGCCAAGAGATAGTCTGTAAAGAGTTGCTTATAACTTATGGTAGAAAACTACAATTGATATGATCCTAATTTTTTTGGAAAATTACGTTGAAAACATTCCAACCATATATGGCATGCCTCTTAATTCCTTGTAGATTAATAAAGTTAGTTATTCAAAGTTAGGTTATGTGCTGAGTAGGTGGAAAAATGGATTTAATTGAAATAATTAGAAATTAAATTAATGGGGACCAAATTGCTAAGCCTCAAAAAATAACTTCTTGACCCCTTAAACACTATTTTGCATGTCATAGAATTCAGATTGTGGCCACCTTTCCATTGGCCAATGAGGAGGTGACATGTGTGTTGGCTCTATAGGCTATACCGAGAGGGGGGTGAATCAGTTTTTAACTACCCTTAAGCTCGTTTTGCAATTCTTCTAAATTCTCTAGCCTATTTGAATATTTTCTAAGTTCTCTAAGCTAGGCAAGCATGCAATCCAAGTTCAATGCAATAAACATAATATAATCGCAAGTAAATAAAGAGTAGGGAGAGAGAGATTTACACAATCGATTTATAGAGGTTCGGCTACCTTGCCTACGTCCTCTACCTTGAGACGCTCCCAAGGATTTTCTCCAAATCCACTATCTTGAATTTGTGATTACAATCCCTCTTTTTCTTACGCTCAAGAGTAACCTCCCTCTTTTTCTAGGCTCAAGAGAAACCTCCCTCTTTTTCTAGGCTCAAGAGAAACCTCCCTCTTTTTCTTAGGCTAAAGAGAAACCTCCCCTTTTACAAGGAATGAGTGAGTTTACAAATTGTGTAATCAAAGAAGGGCCTATAGATAGGCAAGTGATTACAGAAATTAGGCACAAAGAAAAGCCTATACAATGTTTGTGCTAAACAATACAAGAGATGTGTGACTGATAGAAAATGAAGACTTTGGAGCTCTTGATTTGTTGTTTGAGGCTTGAGGATTTGAGGAATATGTGTTATGGAGTTGCTGAGTAGTTCCCCTTCCTTCCTTTAGCTTCTAAGCCTCTATTTATAGTCCCTTAGATGGTTTGTGGACGTTGGTTGGAGCCAAAACAGAAACTAGCCGTTATATCTCACAGAAACTAGTCGTTGGGGACTTTCTGACTTAAAGGGATCGATCCTTTCACCAAAGGGATCGATCCTTTTCTTCATTCCAAGCTTCCGGGGCATTATGCCAAAAAAGGATCGATCCCTTTCCCTATGGGATCAATCCTTTTCTTCCAGAGGGCATTTGTCCTGCACTTTTGGGTTAGAAATGATATGGCTTTTGATTTTAATTCAACCCAAAACATTTATAAGCTTTAAGGGAGTTTTTCTTGACTTTCTCAAATGAAAATATTGTCTAAAAACTTATAAGTAATTTTCTAAATTTATGTTCAATAATTCTTGAGAAAATTACTTAATATTAAAAACCATTTTATAAAGTATTAAGACCCATAAGAATATATCATTAAATCATGGTCTTAATGTTTGATATGAACACTTAAAAATGGATTGAGAAAATCATGTGTGATAAGGCAAATTTACAATATGAATTAAAACATTAAAGCTTACTTAAGTTTTTTTCATTTCAAAATATATATGGCAATTTAAAGCTAACAATCTCCCCCTTTTTGATATGACAAAACTTAATGTAAATTTGCTTTGAAAATTCTTTGATAAAATACTCCCCTCAAATAAAGCAGGATTTTATAAAGCTCCTCCTTAATATAAGCATGGGTTTTGAAAAGAATTTTCAAACTATTTCTCTCCCATTATCTCTCCCCCTTAATATCTCTCCCTTTTAATATCTATGTCTCCCCCTTTTTGTCATAGCAAAAAGAAGGAAAAATAATAAAAAAATATGCTCTTCCTAAAATCATGGCTATGTGAGAAGAGATAAAAATATGCTCCATCCAACAAGAAACATGTTAGTACATGGGACTCATAGCACAAATAGATAAGTCAATATTCACAAAGAGTATGAAATATTCAGAATATGACTTATGATCCTAAACTAATTGTTTATAAATAATTTTGCAATAAAGTCTCAATTGGTAAGAAATTAAGCAAGCACCTAAGTATAACAATTGTTCTCTAAAGTCTAACTAAGGTGCATGGCAATACATCATGATTATGAGCTAAAATTAGATGACATATCATATGCAAGAGCTCATAAATCACGTTCAATCAAGAGTGTGCATAGAATCAAGATATATAGCAATTAACTACAAATTCTAGCACACAAGAGTTTCATGCAAAAATATCCTAAATGAATTCTTCTCTATTTGTCATTTCAAACTAAAGAGTATGAGAAGAATTGTCAATTTAAAGCTCATACCAATTGGCAATTTAGTTTTGGCTTACCAATTGTTGAAAATATGGTTGCCAATGATACTCATTGTTATTTCAATCTAAATACCAATTGTTACTAATGGTTGACTTAGACATTTTGCATGAATCCAATATCTATGTGTAGTGTGTTCATGTCAAGAAAATAATCATTCTAAATATGCAAGAACACAATCACACAAAATTATACCATATGGAAGATTCAAAAAATCAAGGAATTCAAGCAAACACATTTTCTTCCATGTTTTCAATCACAAAAATCCGATGCTCATTTTCCAATTCAAGTCCTTAACCAATTATGAGCAAGGAAAGATTCAAAATTACCATTTTAATCAATTATGAGCCATATCCCTAGTTGTTATCATCATTTAACGTTCTATATGCTATTTTAACTAAAATGGCTTCACCTAAGTGAATCAATATTATCAAGCTAAAATATATTTTATCATTAAAATCCATAAACTATGAGTGAGGTTAAGCACATAATATCATGAAAACAACTATTCTCATCTCATAGGCATGATTATTGATTCAACTTAAGTAAACATGCATGTTCAACATCAAAACAATCAAGATACAATGCATGTATATCAATTGTTGGTGTTGTCATTAAAGCCCAAGTTCTTTAATAATTTGGCCATAAGAAAAATTTAAGTATATGGATGATAAAGCTTCATGCATTTGAACATTTAGGATCCATTTACCATCACAAATTATAGGCCAATGACCATTACCAATTGTTGAATTTACATTTGGAATCAATCCACCAGATGTATAATTATCATGAAACCTAGTGTGGAATGATAAGTCAAGCTAAGAGACATAATCCTATAAGCATGCTTGACTAAGATGAATAAAAGGAATGAAGAATATTCATTATGCACAAGTTCATCAAATTCTCAAATATATCCATAAATCAATGAAATAAATCTCAAAATTATGTTTAAGCATTCATTGAAAATATATTTCAAGATTATTTCAAGATTTATGCAATTCATGAATGTTTTCAACAAGAAGAATGATTTTGCACTTGTTAGTTCAAGAAAAATGATATTGATTGTTGAAAGTGATACCATTTGTTGGAAATAACACAAGTTAATGGAGTTGAGGCATGATATCAATGAAAAATGAATTTTCATAGTTTAAATATCATCAAAAGAA
The DNA here is from genome assembly GCA_031772115.1 of Heritiera littoralis. Classification (NCBI taxonomy): domain Eukaryota; kingdom Viridiplantae; phylum Streptophyta; class Magnoliopsida; order Malvales; family Malvaceae; genus Heritiera; species Heritiera littoralis. The sequence goes on from JAPDPK010000157.1 coordinate 1,243,852, forward strand.
AGTTAAAACAATGAATTTTAAGTTGAAAAGAAAGAAGATATCAAGAGAATTAAGAAAACTTCTCAACTAAGGCTTAAAAATGCAAAAAAAGGCATAAATTGCCTAAAGGGATTGATCCCTAAACCCCAGAATCAAGTTTCCTGCATATTTTTCCAAAGGGATCGATCCTGTATGTACAGGGATCGATCCCTCATCCTGGTTCTGCAGATTTTTGACAGAAAATCCAACTTGTGAGGTGTCAAAACTTCATTTCTGAGTATTTTAAGTCCAAGTAAGGGTTTAAACATTTGTAAAACATGATTTTGGACTTGTATGAATGAAAAACATGAATGAAAAACCATTTATCAATAGATTTTGCAATTTTGGAAGGATTTTTACCAATAAATGCATTTTTGGCCTCAAAGGAGGTCATTTTGAGAGTTATGCTTGTATTGGCAAAACCCATGCATTGAATTTCATAAATATGTCAAAACAAACTTGTTCACTTAGGTTTTAAGCACATATATCATCAAAGCATACATTTTGTGAACAACATGCCATGATTTCCAACATACAAGTTCTTCATTAATGCACATGACATGGCATTTTGCATATATGACATATTTGAACGCTTTTGAGCAACTAAATATATTATCTAAACATATCAAACTTGCTCAAACTACAAAATTTCAATAATCTTTTCAAAATCATCAAACATGCTTTTCATTCAATGTATCAAGAACTATCCAATCATTTATCATGCCTTTTATTTATCCATTCAACTTATAGTGCATCAAAGATCATCAACAAACCATATCATAAAGGCATAAACACTAAAAAGTTTAAGGAGTAAGGAATTAAGCTTACAATACTCCTTTGCTAGAGAATGCTTTGCCTTGAATAGTTGAATCCACCTTGTGCCATTCTTTGAAGAATTGTTGTGACCTTGCTAAGGATGGATTTCCAAGCTCTTCCTTTTTCTCATTGGCACAAGCAAACTCCATGAGGATGTGTTAAGCATTTAAACTCCATTGTTCCATTGTATTCCCATGCTCTAACACTCCTACAACAAACAAATTTATGCATGCTTTGGTACCCAAATTTTCTTGGGTCCATGAGAGTTAGTGCAAACAATTTTTTATCCTTTTGGGATCCATTTCAAGCACAATTCATTGTTATTTATTGCATGCTTTGGCACCCACATTTTTCTAACAACTATTCCTCTAAATGTAGTTTTTCTATAAGTGCAAGCTTGTGAAGAGTGTCCTATTCTATTGCATAGTGAGCATGTAAGAGATAAATCATGCATGGTATTTTTGCTCACTAGGAAATTTTTAAGATGAGTTTCTTTTTGTTTAGCATTATAGCCTAACCCATCTTTGTCAAAGAAAGCTCTTTGGGTCTCTAACATATGATCTAGGTTTTGTTGACCCATATAGAATTTAGAAAATGAATTATGCAAATTTAAGTTCTTTTTATTTACTTCATCAATTTCTAGATTTGCTTCTTCTAATTTCTTTCCAAAATCAAGCTTGGCATTCAATAACTCATCATTTTCCATTTCTAGTTTTGTAATCATTTTCTTGTATTTTGAATTCATGCATTCAAATTCACTAGCTAGCTCATCAAAAGCATTTTGTAAATCATCATAAGAATGGTCATTGCATTCACTAGAGCTAGGTTTCTCCTTTTCATCCTCAATAGTCAAAGAGCTAAGATTTGCCAATTTATCTTTAATGTCTTCTAATTTCTTTTCTAGCTCTAATTTCACCTTGGTGAGTTCATCATTCTTTGAGCCTAGATCTTTTATTTTCTCCTCCAACTTAACATTAGTATTCATCAAAATTTCATTCTCTTTCCTAAATTTATTTAACTTTTTGTTATTTTTTGCATGCATTGATTTATATTCATCACTTAACTCATTAAATGCATCTTGAAGCTTATCAAATGAATAATCTTCTAAAGTTTGTGAGCTAGTCTCAAAATCATCACCTAGAGCCATTTATGATCGTTTTGCTCGATAGAGGTTAGTTTAAATCAATCTCGAGCCCAAGCTCTGATACCAATTGTTGGCTCTATAGGCTATACCGAGAGGGGGTGAATCGGTTTTTAACTACCCTTAAGCTCGTTTTGCGATTCTTCTAAATTCTCTAGCCTATTTGAATATTTTCTAAGTTCTCTAAGCTAGGCAAGCATGCAATCCAAGTTCAATGCAATAAACATAATATAATCGCAAGTAAATAAAGAGTGGGGAGAGAGAGATTTACACAATCGATTTATAGAGGTTCGGCTACCTTGCCTACGTCCTCTACCTTGAGACGCTCCCAAGGATTTTCTCCAAATCCACTATCTTGAATTTGTGATTACAATCCCTCTTTTTCTTAGGCTCAAGAGTAACCTCCCTCTTTTTCTATGCTCAAGAGAAACCTCCCTCTTTTTCTAGGCTCAAGAGAAACCTTCCTCTTTTTCTTAGGCTAAAGAGAAACCTCCCTTTTTATAAGGAATGAGTGAGTTTACAAATTGTGTAATCAAAGAAGGGCCTATAGATAGGCAAGTGATTACAGAAATTAGGCACAAAGAAAAACCTATACAATGTTTGTGCTAAACAATACAAGAGATGTGTGAATGATAGAAAATGAAGACTTTGGAGCTCTTGATTTGTTGTTTGAGGCTTGAGGATTTGAGGAATATGTGTTATGGAGTTGCTGAGTAGTTCCCCTTCCTTCCTTTAGCTTCTAAGCCTCTATTTATTGTCCCTTTGATGGTTTGTGGACGTTGGTTGGAGCCAAAACAGAAACTAGCCGTTATATCTCACAGAAACTAGCCGTTGGGGACTTTCTGACTTAAAGGGATCGATCCTTTTCTTCATTCCAAGCTTCCGGGGCATTATGCCAAAAAGGGATCGATTCCTTTCCTTATGGGATCGATCCTTTTCTTCCAGAGGGCATTTGTCCTGTACTTTTGGGTTAGAAATGATATGGCTTTTGATTTTAATTCAACCCAAAACATTTCTAAGCTTTAAGGGAGTTTTTCTTGACTTTCTCAAATGAAAATATTGTCCAAAAACTTATAAGTAATTTTCTAAACTTATGTTCAATAATTCTTGAGAAAATTACTTAATATTAAAACCCATAAGAATATATCATTAAATCATGGTCTTAATGTTTGATATGAACACTTAAAAATGGATTGAGAAAATCATATGTGATAAGGCAAATTTACAATATGAATTAAAACATTAAAGCTTACTTAAGTTTTTGTCATTTCAAAATATATATGGCAATTTAAAGCTAACAATGTGGTGGTCATGGTGCCACCTCTTCCAACATGGCTGACCATTGACTCTCTCATTATGAAGTTGTCTTCCTTCTTCAATCTCACACACACTAAGGAAGAGGGAAAGGGATGGAAAACTAAGTTTAAATAGCAAAGAAGAAGAAGTATTCGACCACTTCTTGCTTACTCCCTAAGTGTTCATTGGTTACATGTTAGACAAAAAATCAAACGCTCTAAGCTAAAGAAACACACCCAAGGATTCAACTACCACCATTAAACTCTTCTAAAGTGAATTCTTTTTCATGCAAAATCAAAAAAAAAAAAGAGGAAGAAGAAAGGCTTAAAGGGTTCGGCCAAGGGATATTCTTGGTAAGGAAAAAGAATTGATATTCGTATTTAAATGGTATTGAAGTATTTGATGTCTTCGTATGTACATGCTCTTAACAAAATGTTGAAATGGCACCTATAGAGGTTCAACCAAACTTGTGGAAGGAGGGATTTTGGTTCTTTTTTGGTAAGACAAGGTCTAAAATTTTTTATTTGTGATGATGTGGTAAGGAAAATGTGTTGTTGTACTTGTGACAAAATTTGAGGAATGGTTAGGTAGTGTTCGACCAATGCATGTAGTGGCAAGGGTTTGAGTCTTTTGGTACAATTAAGATATCAGGCATAGTGGTCTTAAACTATTGTGTAAAAGGTTGCCCTGTTAATTTTAAGGATTTATTATCAAACTTGAAATTTTGGTGTTTAAGAATTAAGTTTTATTTTTGAGAAATAATTAGGTGTTGAAGTGTGTTGAATTATGGATTGTATGTATTGTTAAGAAACTATTTGGAATGAAATTGACGTGTTAAAATGGTGCAATTTGGGGTTAGGAAAACTTAAATACCAAATCGGTACCATTTAAGGTTAGTAAAGTGTAGAATCGACGAAGCCCCGATTTCATGGGTTAAAATGCTATTTCATATAATTAAAAAATGATAATTAAGCCTAATCAAGGGTTGTAGTCATTCGGGACCAATCGAGAAAAGATCGGACTTAAAAGTCAAAAGTTGACTTTTTGATTTAATTTGACTTTTTGAAAGAATGGTTGACTTAAGGTAATATGGGTTTAGAGTGACTTTTGAGTGTCACAATGATGAAAATAAGGTTTAGGTGAGCTTTTGAAAAAAGCCAACCTGGGATTGGACTAGGTAAAATTTCAAGGTTTGACTTTCACTGAGGGTTAACTTTGGTCGAAAAGTCAAATAGGTTTTGACTTAAAGGTATCATAACGTGTCAGATTCTAAAACCTAACATGCTAGACTTGAATTCATGGAGTTACCACTAACCATTCGAATCTAATGTGTGATTGGTGTTACGTCCGAAAACATGAAATCCCTAACTAACTTTTTCTTTTCGATACTATTTTTCTTTTTCTTTTTTTTTTTATAAATATTCATTACTGTTCAATATGCATATGGTGTCAGTGTAAGTTCATTCTATAACTTTCGTTACAAATTAATCTTTGTACCATCATAAATAATAAATAGGAAATCAGCATATAAGCTATAATATCAAAATTTATAATTTTATTTATATCAGAGTAATTCATGTACATTCCACTAGTTCTTAAACATTTTTTTACCTTACACTATACGATTTACATCCCAGACTATAAATACATTTGATGTGCATGTACTTGTCTGAATATAAAAGCATAACACTTTAATATATACCTGTTTACTCGATAGTTTAGACTCCTAGAAATTACTTCGTTCGACTTTGCAACAGTGGTTACTACGTATAATGATGAACAATCTGAGATGGTAAAGGGCTAGGTGTGATAACCGTGAATTTTTTGAATTTTGATATTAATTATTTGAAAAATTAAATTTTATTGCAAGTAGATAAATTAAAGTAAATAAATAAATAAGTTATTTACGAGATGGAAGACTATTTAGGAATTTCAGAAATGGATGAAATGACGAAATTGAGAATTTATATGGAGGAAATTTAATTTGGATAAACGAGATCCAAATTTAATAAGAACAAAAATGTATAAATTATATATTTATATATTTATATATAAATATATTTTATGAGGTATATATATTTATGAAATAAATGTATATTATTATATGTTTTGATATATATATTATTATATATTATTAAGTATATATGTATATAATTAATATACATATTTAGTATATATATATATATATATGAATATATATATATATATACACACACACACACATGAAATATAAATGTAATTTTAAAATAAAATGTATGGATATATGTATTGTAAATTCATAATATATATCTATATATATAGTGCCAAAAATATGTATTTATATACATATATTAGTAATATTATATTTATAAATATATTAGTAATTTTATATTCATAAATATATACATACTTTAGATATATTATGTTTATAAATATAATAATATATATTATTATTAATAATTATATTTATAAATATTTAGTTATAAATATAAAAAAAGAAGGTTAAAACAGAAACAGGAATCGGGATCCTGTTTCTGTCGAAAAACAGAGGGAAAATGGGAGGCGGCCGACCCAGTCGGCGAGGAAGAAAGAGAGAGAGAAGGGAAAAGAGGACGTCGTCGGCGAAGGAGAAAGAAAAGGAAGGTGACCGGTGAAAAAAAAGAAAAGGAGAGAGGAGGAATCGGAAGCCGAACCGAAAGGAAAGAGGAAAAAAAAAAGGAAAACGGCGGTGCCACTCGATCCGGTCACTGCCACTGCGTTCTCATCGCCGACGAAGGTGAACCAAAGGGAAAGGAGCCGCCGTCGCCGCCAATCTGCGAAAACGGAGGCCAGATCTAGCTTCGCTGTCACCCCCGCCAGCCGAGGAAGGGCTGAACCGGTAAAGAACCGGCCACCGGAGGCTGAACCGACCGGTGAGTGTTGAACTGGTCTGAACCAGTTTAGACCAGGAAAAAGGAAAGAAAGAAAAAAACAAAAAGAAGAAAGAAAAGAAAAAAGAAAAAGAAAAAGAACAAAAGAGAAGAAGAAGAAGAAGAAGAAAGGAAGAAAAAAATTTCTGTTGGAAATTTAGAATAAATTTCCAATAATTTATCACTATTATGATAAATAAATTGTAGAAAATTATAAATGTGTAGAATTTGTTGTAGAAAACCATCCTCGATGATTGAGATGATGGAATCGGGGGAGGTGGAATACAGGCGCGACGGTAGCGAGGAAGTCACCGACTGGAGACAGGTAAGGGAGGCATGTGTAGCCTATAAGAATATCCAGTATGCATGTTTTAAATATGCATTATTTTTATGAAATATTGTGGAAATTAATTGGTTGGAAAATTGTGGAGATTTACTGGCTGTGAATTATAAATTGTCTTTTTTGTGCAGGGAGGCTAGTCAATCAGCAGCCGTTATGCTGTCAAAAAATCTTAGAAAATTACGTAAAATCGTAATAAATGATTTTACTGCACGAGAATCGATTTCCAACCACGAAAACCGAGAAATAAATTAATTTTCATAAAACATGAATATATTGAATTCTAATTTTAAAATATTCATGTTTTCGAGATTGGTGATAATGAAATCATCGAAAATTCTCCCGATAGACGAACTACACGTGATAGGAAAAGGAATACGAACAGACACGAAGTGAATATTTATAAGTATTTCCTTAATATTCACTTGAATTCGTATATAACCTTTATGGCTTTCAATTATGAAAGTATTTATTTTTACATTATGATTATTTTATAAACTGTTTTCACTGTATGAGAAAGTGTGAATAACACCTTTATGGATCTTTTGAAAAATGTAATTATTTTATAAATTCCATAAAGGTGATGATATTTAAGATTGTGAGCCTCATGGATAAACGTGAAATATTTTAAATTACTTTGAATAAGATCCATGAAGGTTATGGTACGGTTTTTATACTGTTTTAAGACTTAGGCCCCCAGTTTCATGCATCGTACTGTACTGTTACTATCACGTGACTGATTGACCCGTTAGTCATCAGCGTCACGAATGTCACTTGGCAAGTGTACACCGAGGACACCTTATAGATCATGGCCATAGATCTCACTGCATACTGTTACTGTGTCCCTTAGAGGACGAAGATAGCATAATTTAATTGTAGGGTGATGCCTAGTCTCCACTTATTGATTTGGTTTACTGAATGGATTTACTGTACTGCACAGTGTATTACTGTTTACTGAACTGAACTGTACTGAATACTGTTTACTGAGCTAAACCGTACCAAAAACACTATCTTACTGAACTATACTGTATTGAGAAATACTGTTTTACTGAACTGCACTGTACTGAAACTTACTGTTTATTGTACTGAAACTTACTGTTTACTGAACTGGTAGCTACTGATTTCTGTCTACCGAACTGAAAGTTATGGTTTACTGTTTACTGAATTGATAAATTACTAATTACCGTTTATTTTACTGAAAGCTACCGTTTACTGAACTGGAACCTACTGATTTCTATTTACTGAACTGAACTGTACAGAATACTGTTTACTGAATCAAAAAGGGGAAAAGAGTTTACAAGTCTAATATTCTTATTATGATTTTAAGCTGAATATTAGACTATATGTGAGATGAATATGGAATACGTTTCCAAAAAGAAAGAGAAGATTTTAAATCTAATATTCTTATTTTACATTTTTGTTGAATATTAGATTTAAACTATATATATGTTATAAGAAAATAAGTAAATAGCTTATTTTGCTATTTAAAGTACTGTACTAATTATGAATCGTACAGTAAAAAGGTGAAAGGAATTTAAATGAGAATAATGATGCTTTAAACTAATATTTTTCTAAAGGAATGGATAAATATTAGTTAATTTGTTTAAATACTTTAAATATATAAAAGCATTAAAGGGAAATGAGATGAAACGAAAGGGAAAGGATTTTTAAATTTCAAACGAAATTTATTACTCTCTATAGTTGCTTCTAGGTTCTGGGACAAGACAGATATTTCAAAATACTTGCCTTACTCCATCCGGATTCCTCCTTCCTTCATATGAGCCTAGTATACTTCTAGGAAAAATGAAAAAGTTTTTCAGCATATAGATAGCTTAATATCAAGAGTTGCATATAACTCTTTTACTGAGCCATGGATTGCTCACTCCTTCTTTTTAACATTTCAGATTTTCGATGACCGTGAGATTCGTCATCCGAGCATTTTGGTTGACATTTAGAGGACAATGTGACAACTCGACAGAAACATAAGGTACAATCATTTATTTTCTGTATTTAGACTTATCTACAGTACTACTTTCTTGTGAATTAAGATAGGGGATGTAAATTATGTTATAATTTCATATGAAATTGTTTATATGTAACAGGAAAGGAAAGTATCGCAGACAACCCAACCGTCAAAATTGTGTAAAAACATGTGTATTACTGTGTATTTGGACCGTTACAATTTAATGGTATCAGAGCAAGGTTGGCCTGATGTCTGTCAATACTTTTGGAAAGAAAATATGTTGAAAAGAGTAACATCCCTTGTAGTATTATGTAGTTTGAATACATAAAGAAATAAATGATTGTAAATTGAGTTAAACGTTTTGAAGGGAGTGAGAAATTATGAACTAAGGGCGGCTAAAGAGAGATAATGGCTCTAAAATTTTATCTGAAATAAGTGATCTTATAATCTTAAGGAAGGTCTGTTCAGTATGGAACAGAGAAGGACTCGGTAAGGGCCCCACCAATACTTTTCTGTCCGGATCTAATTGAGACCTTACATTGATAATATGAAGGAGAGGAATGAGATATCATCAGTAAATAGGTCTTAAGATCATCGGTTGAAGGTATTTTGGAAAAGAGAGAAATTTTTGGCAAAATGACAAAAATACCCCTACCTTGAAATTTTCTTCTGAGCCATAATAGACCAATATGAATTGGAATTGACTAATTTGACAAAGTAATTGATGGTGTAAGGAGGCATTTCAAGTAAAATGACCCAGCTATTAATCACATCAAGATTTCTCTATTCAAATCGAACAAGATCTTATAAAATGCTGATATTAGTGTGGGAAGGGATACCATCAGCATATAGATATTAAGATCACTGATTTAAATGTATATTAAGGAGAAAGAAATAAATTTTGAAATGAAAAATATGTCCCTATGTTGGACTATGTTATGAATTTGATAAAATCAAATTGATCTTGAGTCATTAATAGTGATGGTGTTATTAATGGAATAAAGGATGTCATATATGTATAACGGTCCCGATTATTTAATCCTGTCTACACTTAGATTACAGATGCGACACAAAATGTTTATAGTGGACAGTCGCAGAATGAATGGCCCAGTTATTGATTCATAAGAGCTTGAATTAAAAGTGTATCGACGGGATGTTTATTACGGGATCGTTGGATATGATGAAAAGTGAGATGATTACTGGAGATGATTGAGAAAGAGATCAGTAGGGATGATGAAATCTAATCAATATGATTAATTCTGGTTCTATACATTCATACTATTTCTGGGTTATCAAACAAATATTTATAGAACCGGAATATTCTGAAATATGTTTTACAGGAATGATGTACTATATGGAATATTGTAAAGTTGGAAAACATGTACAAGAACTGTAAAATGACGAATAAGATGACGGCTAACCTGAGTTCATTAAATGAAAATGATTTTAAAATGAATTACAGTAATAAATCGGTTAGCTGTGAAATATGTTAACTAAATAGTTGCACTGGATACAGCATACAAATTAAGATGATACTGTGAATGTAAGCAAATAAGTGAATCAAGGTGGAGTATGTGTCAAATGATTTGAATAGTAAATGTCTCGGACATATAGTGGAATTGTAGGACATAGAGACAAAATGTCCAAAATGGTACGAGAATTGTGATTAAAAAGTATCGGAAGTAATTCCCAAGAAATTTTTCAAAGTAATATAGCTTTGAGAGATCGGGTTAATATTGATTTAATTATTGATAAGAAATTTAATTCTAAGCTTATATCGGAGAATATAAAAGAATCTGAAAAGCTTATGAAACAACTTTGAGAAATATGTGAATAATGAAATTCACTTGTACAAGTGTCATTGATAGAAATACAGATGATATAATTTGAGGATGAATTAAATGAGGTATTAAATTCCTATTAATTAATAAGTTCTTATTAAGAACAAATATTCATCTGTATGGAATTGATGCCTCACTAAATGTAATCAGAGAGGTATAAAGAGTCCATAAAACCAATCTCTGTATAAGGCGTCATTACATGAAAAGTTAAAGACTGGTGGTCATAAAATGATAATGATTAGAACTCGATAAAATTCTTACGAGTTCCTATTGAGGTTACAAGACTAATGAAGTACCATGTGAGGTACGTAAGCCTAATGAATGAGGTACCCAAATCATACATGGATAAATTGATGAGATGCTAATATAGTCTAAAGTACAAATGGAATATGAGCAGCACGTGGTATATAACCCTCCAAACTCTCAAAGACTGTGAAATATATGTTAAGATTGGCAAATAGGAGATTTGGCTAGACAGTATCTCTTTCTAAGATATATGATATCGAATGACAGAATGACTGTGGATATGTCGATGATTAAAAGAGGGTGATTAAGATACAAAATGTACCGGGTCTAGCTAAATATTATTGCCAATCTATAAAAGAGTTATTGGGTCAACTGCTCTATAGATACGACTGATTATTAAAAAGGTTAAGGTCGGTAAATGAATAAGTTTAAAGATGATATTCAAAATGTTAAAAGATTTTAACAGTGAAGCATTATATCATTAAAGAAAAGCTGACCGAAAAGATGAAAATGTAATAAGAAGATAAGTACATGACGACGAGGGAACACGAATATGAAGTAGTTCCTGAATTTGAGACTAAAAGTGATTTTATTTTGGTTATCACATGATTACGGCTAGATGTAAGATCGAACCAAATTTGACATGTGAAATTTAATCCTACTCAAGGGAGTAAACGAATGATTTACATTTTACTGCCAGTTATGTAAATGGGAAAATGATAAATATATACACACACCTCAGAATGGTGAAATTGTATGGATAATATGGTGACAAAATTACTGATTTTATTAGTCACCTATGGAATCTAAATTAAGAAAAGATTTCATGCTCAGTTATATTCAAAAACCTAAGTGATAATGAGTATACCATAAGAATAAGAAATGTAATGACAATATAACATGAAAAGAGATATTGAGAGAAACTGACTGCTAAGTGCTTCATTTACTATAAGAGATAATTAACAGTAAGGTCTGCAATGAGATGCAGCCTCGATGAAATAGATGTGAAAATGAGCATTGAGGAATAACAAAGAGTCCAAAAGAAATGTGATGATATGGAAATGACTAAAGACTGATCGTCTGGATGAAATCACTTTCCATTATCAGACTTCTAATTTCTCTAGTGCCATAGTCGGAACATGATTATTAAACGATGAGTATATATATGAAGTTCCAGTGAGCGTACATGTGATGGGAATCTCTGAGTTGCCACATGCTTATGAGAGATAGCAAAAGGCTTTGAGATTTCTAAATTTACTGATAGCACTGCTCCGTACTATGTAAATATCTAAGCGTAGTATGGAAACGCTCGAAGATATATTGAGAGAGCGTGTGCATGAGATTTGAAAGCTACTGAGACAATTACATACTATTGATTTAAATCAGTAAACGATAGTTACCAAACTTTATTGACTTGGCACCAAATGAGAGAAACGAATGATAAATAGTGTGAAACAACTATTATGTGAAAAGAGATGAAAGTGATAAGAAATTTTAGGGAGTATAAATATATGATGAAAAACGATATGTAATGGTTTAAAAGTGATTATGATTTAAAAGTATTCTAGCAGTATTATATGAAAGATGATCTAGAGGTCAGAAATGATGAGCATACAGAACGATACCACTTTTAACCTAAGTAAAATTCAGAGGACCGAATTTCTTGAGGTGGGGAGAATGTAATAACCGTGAATTTTTCGAATTTTGATATTAATTATTCGAAAATTTAAATTTTACTACAAGTATATAAATTAAAGTAAGTAAATAAATAAGTTATTTACGAGATGGAAGACTGTTGAGGAATTTCAGAAATGGATGAAATGACGGAATTTAGAATTTATATGGAGGAAATTTAATTTGGATAAACGAAATCCAAATTTAATAAGAAACAAAAATGTGTAAATTATATATTTATATATAAATATATTTTATAAGGTATATATATATACATTTATGAAATAAATGTATATTATTATATGTTTTGATATATATATATATATATTATTAACTATATATGTATATAATTAATATACATATTTATGTATATATTTACATATGAATATATATATATATATATACACACACACACACATGAAATATAAATGTAATTTTAAAATAAAATGTATGGATATATGTATTGTAAATTCATAATATATATATATATATATCGATATATATAATGCCAAAAATATGTATTTATATACATATATTAGTAATATTATATTTATAAATATATTAGTAATTTTATATTCATAAATATATACATACTTTGGATATTTTATGTTTATAAATATAATTTATAAATATAATAATATATATTATTATTAATAATTATATTTATAAATATATATAAAAAAAGAAGGTTAAAACAGAAACGGTAATCGGGATCCCGTTTCTGTCGAAAAATAGAAGGAAAATGGGAGGCGGCCGACCTAGTCGACGAGGAAGAAAGATTGAGAGAAGGGAAGGGAGGATGTCACCGGCGAAGGAGAAAGAAGAGGAAGGTGACCGATGACGGAAAAAGGAAAGGAGAGAGGAGGAATCGGAAGCTGAACTGAAAGGAAAGAGGAAAAAAAAGAGAGAGGAAAACGGCGGTGCCTGCCGATCTGGTCACCGCCACTGTGTCCTCATGGCGAAGGCGAACCAAAGGGAAAGGAGCCGCTGGCAGTGGAAGAGAAGAGGAAAAGGAGGAGAAAAGAGGAGGAGAAAGGACCGAAGCTGCCACCGCCAAATCCATCGCCGTTGCGGTCTATCTTTGGAAACGGAGGCCAGATCTAGCTTCGCTGTCACCCCCACTAGCCGAGGAAGGGCTGAACCGCTGAAGAATCGACCGCCAAAGGCTGAACCGACCGGTGAGTGCTGAACCGGTCTGAACCAGTTCGGACTAGGAAAAAGGAAAGAAAAGAAAAAGAAAGAAAAAAAGAAAAAGAAGAAAGAAAAGAAAAAAGAAAAAGAAGAAAGGAAGAAAAAAATTTCGGTAGGAAATTTAGAATAAATTTTAAATAATTTATCACTATTACGTTGATAAATAAATTGTGGAAAATTCTAAATGTGTAGAATTTGTTGCAGGAAACCATCCTCGATGATTGAGACGATGGAATTGAGGGAGGTGGAATACAGGCGCGAAGGTAGCGAGGAAGTCACCGACTCGAGACAGGTAAGGGAGGCATGTGTAGCCTATAAGGATATCTAGTATGCATGTTTTAAATATGCATTATTTTTATGAAATATTGTGGAAATTAATTGGTTGGAAAATTGTGGAGATTTACTGGCTGTGAATTATAAACTATCTTTTTTGTGCAGGGAGACTAGTCAATCGGCAATCGTTATGCTACCCAAAAATCTTAGAAAATTACGTAAAATCTTAATATATGATTTTACTGCACGAGAACCGATTTCCAACCACGAAAATCGAGAAATAAATTAATTTTCATAAAACATGAATTTATTGAATTCTAATTTTAAAATATTCATGTTTTCGAGATTGGTGATAATGAAATCACCGAAAATTCTCCCGATAGGTGAACTACACGTGATAGGAAAAGGAATACGAACAGACACGAAGTGAATATTTATAAATATTTCCTTAATATTCACTTGAATTCGTATATAACCTTTATGGCTTTCAATTATGAAAGTATTTATTTTTACATTATGATTATTTTATAAACTGTTTTCACCGTATGAGAAAGTGTGAATAACACCTTTATGGATCTTTTGAAAAATGTAATTATTTTATAAATTCCATAAAGGTGATGATATTTAAGATTGTGAGCCATAAATGTAAAATATTTCAAATTACTTTGAATAACATCCATGAAGGCTATGGTACGGTTTTTATACTATTTTGAGACTTAGGCCCCTAGTTTCATGCATCATACTGTACTGTTACTGTCACGTGGCTGATTGACCCACTAGTCATCAGCGTCCCAGATGTCACTTGGCAAGTGTACATCGACACCTTATAGATCATGGCCATAGATCTCACTGCATACTGTTACTGTGTCCCTTAGAGGACGAAGATAGCATGATTTAATTGTAAGGTGATACCTAGTCTCCACTTACTGATTTGGTTTACTGAATGGATTTACTGTACTGTTACTGTTTACTAAATTGAACTATACTGAATACTGTTTACTGAGCTAAACCGTACCAAAAACACTATCTTACTGAACTATACTGTATTGAGAAATACTATTTTACTGAACTGCACTGTACTGAAACTTACTGTTTATTGTACTGAAACTTACTGTTTACTGAACTGGTAGCTACTGATTTCTGTCTACCGAACTGAAAGGTATGGTTTACTGTTTACGGAACTGGTAAATTACTAATTACCGTTTACTGAACTGGAACCTACTGATTTCTATTTACTGAACTGAACTGTACAGAATACTGTTTACTAAATCAAAAAAGGGAAAAGAGTTTGCAAGTCTAATATTCTTATTATGATTTTAAACTGAATATTAGAATATATGTGAGATGAATATGGAATACATTTCCAAAAAGGAAAGAAAAGATTTTAAATCTAATATTCTTATTTTACATTTTTGTTGAATATTATATTTAAACGATATATATGTTATAAGAAAATAAGTAAATAGCTTATTTTGCTATTTGAAGTACTGTACTAATTATGAATCGTACAGTAAAAAGGTGAAAGGAATTTAAATGAGAATGATGCTTTAAACTAATATTTTTCTAAAGGAATAGATAAATATTAGTTAATTTGTTTAAATGCTTTAAATACATAAAAGCATTAAAGGGAAATGAGATGAAACGAAAGGGAAAGGATTTTTAAATTTCAAACAAAATTTATTACTCTCTATAGTTGCTTTTAGGTTCTGGGACAAGACAAGTATTTCAAAATACCTGCCTTACTCCATACGGATCCCTAGCCGACGTAGTATCCTTCCTTCATATGAGCCTAGTATACTTCTAGAAAAAATGAAAAAGTTTTTCAGCATATAGATAGTTGAATATCAAGAGTTGCATATAACTCTTTTACTGAGCCGTGGATTGCTCACTCCCTGTTTTTAACATTTCAGATTTTTGATGACTGTGAGATCCGTCATCCGAGCATTTCGGCTGTACATTTAGAGGACAATGTGACAGCTCGACAGAAACATAAGGTACAATCATTTATTTTCTGTATTTACACTTATCTACAGTACTACTTTTTTATGAATTAAGATAGGGGATATAAATTATGTTATAATTTCATATGAAATTGTTTATATGTAATGAGAAAGGAAAGTATCGCATACAGCTCAACCGTCAAAATTGTTTAAAAACATGTGTATTACGGTGTATTTGGACTATTACAGTGGGCTATATCAAAGTGCGTACTATGCTACTATATGCAAGTAAAATCAAGTATTAAATTTAGTATGCTAGTTTTGGAATAGTGAATGAAATGAGAATATTAAAATGCAAACGTAATATAAAAGCCAAACCATTTGGAAGCATTATTAATAATCATTCCATTTAAACACTTCTTTCAATTCAAATAAGTTAAATTAGTATCCGAAAATTCTTTAGGCAAATCAGTGGAAATAGTCAACATCCAGTAAAATCATGCACGAACAGTATCCAATAAGGGATGCTATATAGGAAATGGCGTACCCATATAGGGCTAGGTATCTTTCCCTAAGCCATTCCTATGAAATAGTAACAATGGCCATCATCAAAAAGGTCCACAGTGATCACTAGCCAAGTGCCAACTTTGAGTATGCTAATGACTTGGCTAAGGTTATTCAGCCATATACATATAAATCAGTATGCATGATCGCTAAAGAGCCAACAATCTCAAAATAGTCCCATACATTAAAAAATCCATGATAGAAATCATTTCAATATAGTTCATCTTCAGTCAGTCCATAATCATATCAAAATAATAACTTTATATTAAGAGAAGAAAATCTAGTAATATTCTCAAATGTCAAGCTATAAGCTCACTATATACATATAAATCCAAATATACTATTTAATGGAAATTTCAAAACAAGTATAAACCACATTTATGCAAGTCAAACGGGGTCTTAAAATATGCAGGTTTTAAAATAAACTAGTTTCATCGATGAAACTTGGATTATTTAAGTTGGTAACCATTTCTAATATAGTCTAAAATATTAGTATATTCGAATTCAGGGTTGTTTTTACGAAATTTTGGCAGTATAACGATTATAACTATCCTAACCCCTTGCATAAGGCCACAGTTTATAGTTCCTCAAGCTAGCCAAATTTTCCCAAATGCAAGCATAGCTTTCCCTATCTAGCTTCCATACATGGTCCTTACCTTTACAATGTCATTTCACTCAAACGATTCCCCTTATGACATCGAGCCAGTTAGTAGATCCTTATTCGTCTACTTTCCAGTTTCACTCATTTAGCTTCGAAGCTGCAGAAGATCATTCACATAAGTTCAATTTCAAACTTTATACATAAGCATTTTTAGAATTCCTACTCATTAGCAGTCTGATTATTTTACCAATCATGCACACCAAGGTCTCATTATTTCATTATATGAGTAGTTCACTCTTTGCAAGAATTTTCTAACCTATTGATGTCTTTCTGTTCATAACTATAAATATTAGATTCCGATTAATACATCATCAATTTTTTATGTAACCTAACTTAATTCCCTATTCATAAGTGTAAGGCTCACTTCCTAATTTGTTCTATGTTGTTTCCCACAATTTCCCAAAATTCAGTCCAATTTTGGCGTATTTGGTAGGATGGTTTCCTAACCTTTATATATTAAAAATTACATTACTAATTATAAGGATATCCAAAAATTATGAATCCAAAACCATGTGAATCTTAATTCAATTCCCTATTTAGAATGGTAAGTTTCACAATTTTATCATTTCTGAGTCATTTTTAATAATTCTACAAATTCACTCTGTTTTCAGTTGCATTCTAGCAGAATTGTCTACTGACCTCTGTGCACAAATTAATTCATATCTAATTACAGGTTGTCCAAATTGTGAAAACTCAAAACCATATTATTCCTATCTCATTTACTTTTTTTGGAAATGTATTACTTGCACCCAAATTTATTCTGGTCTATTTTATATAATTTTTCAAATTTAGCCGTTTGGATCACATTTCTGGGCAGAGTGCCCTACATTCATTTACACATATCTTAAGCTACATAACTCCAAATAGGGTTATTCCAAAACTGAATTTCTCTTAACTCATAACCCTATCTACCACAATTTTTACCAAATTTATCTCATTATAAAACCTCCAAACTTAACATTTAACCATGGGGCTTGAAATAGGACAGTGCAGTAGAATTGCAACATCAACACATACACGCACTTTACAATTTGTTTCTTGCAATTTTACAACAATTTGAGCATGAGAACAACATTTTCCCCTTAGAAAACCCTCATGATTGAAACCCTAGCATGTCCCTATAATCTGATTTGCTTCAAATTTCAACCATAAATATGTCAAACTACTATGAAACAATTGAAACCAAGCAGAAAAATGCAAATAAGTAGCTGTCTCCTCTTACCTTTCTATGTGCACCCACTTCCAGCAGCCAAAAAAGCCCTCAAATGGTTGATTTAACCTTCCAAACTCCAAGTATAGATAGCTCTCATGGAAAGGAATAATTTTGGTTTAGGGAACTTCTTGATTTGGTGAGATTTGAGAAGGGTTTTAAAAGGGTTTCCCTTTTGAAACTTAGAGAAAAAAATGAGAAAGAGAGCTTTATGGTGTCCCGGCTAGAAGCTTGAAGAAAACTCTCCAAATATCTACAATTTTTATAATAATTTATGTTAAAAATATCAAGTTTTATGAAAAGACTAAAATGCCCTCTAAAATCTTAGTATTTACAAGTGTGCTATTAGTAATATTTTATTATTTTTAAATTCAGATTTTAATCTTAGTTTTTATTATTATCCATTTATTTAGGTCAAATCTAGTCAAACATTGAATAAGTATGGAGTTTGACCAGCCACATGAGAAAAGACCAAAATACCCTTCTACAATTTCATTATTTACAATTCTGTTTTAGCATTATTTTAATATTTTTAATTTCAGATTTTATATTTTATTTTTATTATTTTCCATGTATTCATGTCAAATATGGTCAAAGGTAGGCTTGCCAGATGGTTTGACTGATCATGAGTAGTGAAATTACCAAACTACCTCTAAACGAAGGCTTTTGGCTTCGTTTATGCTGTTTTTTGGCCTTTTCACGTAATTCAATTCATGGGCTGGATCCACATGAAACTTCTTTACACAAGGATTTTCCTATGACAGTCTGTGAGTCTAAAGTCAAACTAGATTGACCATTATTCAAAAAAGTTCTTTTTAGCCTGTGGACAAAATTGTCATTTTTGAATTTGTTGCATGCAAACCTAGGTGTGCTCTATTAAAAGAATTTCGAAAAGTAGACTTCTTGCCCCTTTGTGATAACCGTAAATTTTCCATTTATTGGAAATTATAAATATTGGAGAAAATAAATAAGAGGAAACAAATTTGCGAGAACGGGATATTGGTGAAAATCCCGAGAATTAAGGAAGTGAAAGAATCAAAAAAAATGTTGTAAAGGAAATTAAAGTGGAAGTGAAAATAAAAATAATAGAGAGAGGAAAAGAATTAAATTGGATAAATTAAAATCCAAATTAAATAAGGAAAACGAGAAAATGAAAATAAAATATGTTTATATAATTTCAAATTTTATATAAGTGTATTTTATACAAATACGTATGTATTTAAGATACTATATGGTATATTTTAATATACGTTGGTGTATATATATATATAAACTATTTCATGAATTTAATTAATACATATATATAATATAAACATAATATTTTATGTATATATAAATATATATATACATACATATATAGAAAATGTAAATGTTATTTTTATTAAAGTTTATAGGTATATATATATATTCTATTATAACATTTATATAATTATATATATAAATGTTATTTATTCTAAAGTATATAAATATAAATATATATATATATACTAGATATATATATTTTGTAATGTACAATATATATAATCTATATATAATATATATTGTATTACAATATATATGAAATAATATTATATGTGTAATATATGGTAAATATTATGTGTATAAATTATATGATATAGTATATAATATATAGTAAAACATATACTAAAAATAGAAAGGGAAAATAAACCAAAAAGGGAAAGAAAACAGAAAAAGGAAAGGAAAAATCGGGGAGGAACCCCGACCCCTCCTGCCAGACCGCCGGTGGCGGAGCTGCCACCGCCGGCGAGGGGAAAAGGAAGGCGGGACGTCACCGGCAAAGGAAGAGGAAGCTGATGGCAACGCCGGCGAAGCGAAACGGAGAAGGAATCGACGCGAAACGGCGGAAAACCGAGGAAGAAAACGAAACTAGATCTGGCGGTTGCCGGCGGAATTGGCCGCCGCCATTACAGCCGAAGCATCGGTGGAAGGAGAGGAATGGGATGGAGGCCACCGGTGAGGCCAACGACGGCGGAGGAAGGCCGACGGAGGAGGAGAAGTGACCGAAGGTAAACCGAGTGGATCCGCCGCCGTGCCGCCGATCCAGGCCAAGCTGAGACCACCGGCAGCTTCGCCTCGACGCCGGCCAGCTGAGGGACCAACGAGCCGCCGGAGAACCGGCCGCCGGCGAGGAACCGGCGAGGAAAGGCTCTGAACCGGTCTGACCGGGAAAGGAAGAAGAAAAAAAAGAAAAGAAAAGAAAAAGGAAAAAGAAAAAGAAAAAGAAAAAAGAAAAGAAAGAAAGAAAAGAAAAAGAGGAAAAAGGAAGAAAAAGAGGAAAAAGGAAAATTTCGGGAATTCGGAAAAATTCCCGGAAATTCGACAACCCGGGATTTTACAAATTCGGTAAGAAATTTCCCGAGAATTTAATTTCAGAAAAAATTAAATAAATTATGAAAAATTCTAAAAATTAGAATTTTAATTCCAGAAATTATTTTCAGCAATCGAGATAAGGAATCGGGAGAAATGGAGCGCGGGCGCGATCGATAAGCGGAAGTCGCCGACCCGGAAAAAGGTAAGGGATGCATGTGCAGCGCTGTAAGGATACTCAGTCTGCATAATTTAATTTGAAATATTTTATGCAATTATTTTATGAAAATTATTATGATGCATGAATTGCTGAAAATAATTTGGGAAGAAGTACTGGCTGAAAGATTTTAAACTGTATTTTCCGTGCAGGAGGTTAGTGAATCGGCAGCCGTTATGCTGCCGAAAATTTTAGAAAAACTTTATAAAATCATATTAAATGATTTATTTCCGAATTTCGATAGTAAATCACGAGACATGAGGAAATTTCTAAATTTCATAAAATATGAATATAATGAGATGGAACTTTAGAATATTCATGTATTCGAGAATGGTGATAATGAAATCACCGAAAATTCTCGAAATAGATAAATTACACGAATTACGAAACGAAAGATGAAGTGAAATATAGTAAATATTTTATGGATATTTTTATCAATATTCACTAAAGGATTATAACCCTTATGGTTTTAAATCATGGAATTATATAATTGTATAAATTCCATAAGGTGTATTTTCCGATGAAAAAATACGGTTTTGAGACTGGTTGGTATTCTTATCATGCTGATACATGATATGTGACATGTTTAGTCCCGGTCGACACCTGATCCGTGATCCACCGAGGACAATATAGATTATGGTCATAGATTTGACCGGGTTTAGTCCTTTACCCTCCGGGGTTTATAGTACGACAAGATTAACGTCTATATTAAAATCCATAAATGATAGGTGACATGTTAAAAAGGGAAATATTTTACATGACATGGAATATGTCAAACGGAACAGGCCATACCGAGCAGAGACTCGATGATTGAACCGTGGGAGCCACCTCTAGAGTCCTTCGGGAACTAAGTGCTACACGTGTTCCGATATTTCAGTACA
Source organism: Heritiera littoralis (assembly GCA_031772115.1). Lineage (NCBI taxonomy): Eukaryota > Viridiplantae > Streptophyta > Magnoliopsida > Malvales > Malvaceae > Heritiera > Heritiera littoralis. Next base: position 1,265,340 of record JAPDPK010000157.1, read on the forward strand.
GGCCATACCGAGCAGAGACTCGATGATTGAACCGTGGGAGCCACCTCTAGAGTCCTTCGGGAACTAAGTGCTACACGTGTTCTGATGTTTCAGTACAGGCCATACCGAGCAGAGACTCGATGATTGAACAGTGGGAGCCACCTCTAGAGTCCTTCGGGAACTAAGTGCTACACGTGTTCCGATATTTCAGTACAGGCCATACCGAGCAGAGACTCGATGATTGAACCGTGGGAGCCACCTCTAGAGTCCTTCGGGAACTAAGTGCTACACGTGTTCCGATATTTCAGTACAGGCCATACCGAGCAGAGACTCGATGATTGAACCGTGGGAGCCACCTCTAGAGTCCTTCGGGAACTAAGTGCTACACGTGTTCTGATGTTTCAGTACAGGCCATACCGAGCAGAGACTCGATGATTGAACAGTGGGAGCCACCTCTAGAGTCCTTCGGGAACTAAGTGCTACACGTGTTCTGATGTTTCAGTACAGGCCATACCGAGCAGAGACTCGATGATTGAACAGTGGGAGCCACCTCTAGAGTCCTTCGGGAACTAAGTGCTACACGTGTTCCGATGTTAGTATGAGAAATCGTAGGATATTGTGACGATAAGTAAGTGAGTGTGATTCGTGAATTCGACAAATGTCAAAGAATGAAATAGATTTTAATAGCTTTTTCTGCTTTTTAACGGACAGAACTAATTAAGAGAGTACATTAAACATGAAATAAGTTTTAAAGAAATAAGATGATGATTTAACTAATATTCTTTTCAAGGAATATACGGATATTAATTATTCTATTTAAAGGCTTTATTTCGTAGAAGCATTATTTTGAAAAGAATATGAAAAAGATTAGGAAAGATTAAAAAGGAAAAGGATTTATTAATTCAAAACAAAAAAGAAAAATTTTTCTCTACAGTTGCTTCTAGGTTCCGTAACAAGTATGGTATTCTAAAATACCTACCTTACTCCATTCGGATCCCTAGCCGACTGTAGTATCTTTCCTACATGCGAGCCTAGAACCCATAGGAAAAATGAAAAAGATTTTCAGCATATAGGAAGCTGAGTATCAAGTGAGGCATATAATTCTCTTACTGAGCCGTGGTTTTGCTCACCCCTTAATTTTCAACATCTCAGGTTTTGATGAATGTGAGATCAGTGCATTGTGGATCCTGGCTGTACACGAAGAACAATGTGTCAAACCGACTGTTTATTTGAGGTATGATCATTTATTCACTGTATTTAGACATGTCAACAGTACTACTTGTCTGATTTATTACGATAGGGGATGTGTATAATATAAACAATATTATGTAAAATTTATTAACAGTCAGTACAAGTGAAGTATCGCAGACAGCCCAACCGGTTAAGTTGTGTATAAGAAGGGTAAAAATGTGGTCACGGGTCGTGACAGATTTAGTGGTATCAGAGCATTGGTTGGCCTGATGTCTGTGAATACTTTGGAAAGAAAAGAGTTAAACATCCCCTGTAGTACTGTGTCGTCTGAATACATAGAGAAAATAAATGATTGTAAATGGGGTAAAATGATTTAAAGGGAGTGAGAAAGTATAAACTGAGAATGTTAAAGAAGAAAATAGGCTCAGAAATTACCGAAAAATTGGTGATTCTTCTAATCTATATGAAGGCCTGTTCGGTAAGGAACAGAAATGGACTCGGTGAGGGCCCCACCAGTACTTTTCTGTCCGAACCGAACTGAGACCTGAAAGTGATGGTATAAAATAGGGGAATAAAATATCATCATTAAATAGACTTTAAGATCACCGATTGAGGGTAATTTGAAGAGAGAGAAAATTCCAAAAATGACCAAAATACCCCTACCCCAAAAATTTTACTGGGAGTCAAAATAGATCACCAGAAGTTGGAATTGATCGATTTGACAGAGAAATTAATGTTATAAAGCTGAATTACAAGTAAATTAATCCCATTGTGGATTTTAGTGAACTTCTATGTCGAAAATCGAATGAGATATAACTTGCTGTTATAAGTATCAGAAAGGATACTATCAACACATAGATGATCAGTTCATTGATTTGAATGTATATTGAGGAGATAGAAATAAATGTCGAAATGACGAAAATGCCCCTATATTGGGTGATGTGCGGAATAGTGATAAAACCGAGCTGAATTGGAATCCATTGATAGTAATGGAATTATTAATGGCATAGAAGATGTCATGTGAATCTAACGATCCCTATTACTGATTCCACTAACACTTAGACTATGGACGCGAAAGAAAAACCCCGAGTGGACTGTGGGCCATAGGGGATGACAGTATGGTTGAGTGAGGCGGCCAGGGCTCCCCCACGAGTGGACTTTGGGCCATAGTGGTAAATCCTGGGCTTCACAATAAAACAATCCGTGAGGGACTAAGTGCCACGTCTGTGTGACGGGGGCCACCTCTAGAGCTCAGAGCGGACAGCACGGATGAGTGGTGCGGCTCGGGCCCCTCCGGCTTGAGACCGGCAAATCCGAGGCATCACAATAAAACGTGTACAGGCGGACGGCGAACGAGCCGGGGCCTTATATGATGCGATCCAAAGAGTGTAGTGGAATGTCATCAAATGTTTGGCCCGGTTATTGACTGAAAGGGTCGAAAATTAAGAGTGTATTGAACGAGATCGTTAAATACTGTGAAAAGTGAAATGATTACAAGAATTGACTGATGAGGTGAAAAGTACAGATAATGAAATACATACTGGTATGATTACTTATGGTTCTGTACGTTTTCATTTCTTTGAGGTATCAAACAGATAATCGTACATAGAACCGACGTATCTTGGAATATGTGCTACAGAATGAGGTACTGTTTGGAGTACTGTGAATTAGAGGATAATTATAAGAACAGTCAAGTGATAAAAAGAAGATGACCGCTAACCTAAATTCTTCAGGACCCTTGAGACAGAACTGGGATGGGCGACCCAATGGTGGGCGACCCGTAGTGGATCATGTGTCGTGAGATATAGGCGAACTATCTCATCGCCTACTCACTAGTAAGGATAAACCTGAGGCGAAAGGATCGCCTAGGGGATGCTCGTCGATGGTCGATACGAACGGGCGAGGCCCTTATAAGTATCCCAATGGTAACACGAGTGTAAGGAACTAGGTACGTAAGGGGTGCCAAGGTTCAAACCTCGTGGAGAATATACTCAAGGGAACTAAGCCTGAATTCGGTAAATGGAAATGGTTTTCAAGTGAATAACTGAATTGAAACGAGTAGCTGTAAAATGTGTTGATAAACATTGTACTTGATACAGCTTACCAGAATGAGATTCGTAACGCTGTGAAGTATGACTATGTAATGAAATCAAGGTAGAGTATGTATCAAAATGATTTGAATATGGAATGTCTCTGCCTTGAAACTACACTGTGAAATGATGGGAAACAATGATGAAGGTCCAAAATGATAAAAGAAGTGTGGTTAAAGAGACTGTCGGTTGAGAATTCCAATAAATTCCAAATAACATAGATTGAGAAATCAGGTTAATGTTGATTCGATCGTGGATATGAAATTTATTCTTAAGCTTGTATCGAAGAATATAGAAGAAATCCGACAAGCTTAAGAAAATAATTTTTGGAAAATATTACGGATGATGAAATTCACAAGTATCGATGTAAAGAAAGGAAATACAAATGATATGATTTGAGGATGAATTAAATGATGTATTAAAATTTTTGGTTATACACTAAAATTCTTATGAAGAACAAATAAATATTATATGGAAGTGATGCCTTAAATATGATTTAAATCGGAGATGTATAAGGAGCTTATAAGAGCAATCCTTGTAAAAGGCATAATCAGATAAAAAGTTAAAGACGATGGTCACAAGATGATAAGAAAAGTACGATTAAAGAAAGTATCAGATTTGATTTCCGATAAAACTTCCAAAGTTATATAAATTAGAGGAATCGAGATAACACTGATTTGATTTTAAATATGAAGTTAAATTCTAAGCTTATATCGGAGGATGTAGAAAGAATCCGAAAAGTTAAAGAAAATAATTCTGAAAAATGGTGAATAATGAAATTCATGTGTAGAGGTCTGAATGACGAAAATACAGATAATGAAAAAAAAATTGAGAATAAAGAGTTATCTGTATAGGTGTAAATGAGAGAAATGCAAATGATGTTGAGTTTGTTGACAATCAAAAAGGATATATTAAATTTCTATCATTGATGAAGTTCTGGTGAAGAACAAGTATTAATCTACGTGAAAATAGACGCTTTATTGATCTGATTAGAGATACGTGAGGAGTAAATAAGACTAGCTGCTGTATAAAGCGTCCTTAGATAAAAGATTGAAGGTTGGTGTCCATAAGATGATGATTTGAACTCGAAGTGAATTTTACGAGTTCCGATTGAAGTTATAAGGGTAATGAGTTGCCTTGTAAAGTAGATAAGCCTAAAGAATGAGGCATCCTTACATGAGTAAAATTGATGAAATACTGATAGAGTCTAAAGTATAAATGGAACATGAGCAGCATTGTGATATAATCCTTAAACTCTTAAAGGATGTGGAATTGTGCTAAGATTAACAACTAAGAAATTTGGCTAGACAGTATCTCCTCTTGAAATATATGATTTTGAGACGACAGGATGACAGTGAACCTGTCTATGACATAAAGATAATGATTGAGATACGAAAGTAATGAGTCTAGCTAAATACTACTGCCAGCCTATAAAAGAGTGATGAGACTGGCTGCTCTATAGACGAGATCTAATTAAAGAAATTAAAGTCGGCAGATGGCTAGTGTAAAGAAAAAGATGGTACGCAAGATTCTAAAAGATCTTAGCTGTAAGTAACCATACCAATCGAGAAAACCGACAAAAAGGAATGAGAGTAAAAATATGAAAACAAAAATGAAAGTGAGATAAGGAAATAAATTGCATGACGAGAAGGGAACATTAATATAAAACAGTTCCCGCAGTTAAGACTGAAAGCGAAGGGTGTTTGTTATCACATAACTGTGGCAAGATGTAAAATCAAAGCCAGAACTGATAAGTGAAAGTAATGATACTCCAAGGAGTAAGATAATTGATATGTTTACTGCCAGTAAAATGATTGTACACAAAACCACCTCGAAATGATAGAGATGGTGAAATTGTATAGATAATGTGGTGCTTAAATGGATAATTCGAGGACTCAATCACAGAATCTAAATTATGAAAAGAGTATATTCTCAGGTATATTCAAAAATTTAAATTATATTGAATATACCATAAGAGTAAGAGATGTAATGACCATACGACATGAAAAGAGACATGGAGAGAAAATGATTGTCTTATGATTTATTTCTGTAAGAGATGATTAACAGTAAAATTTGCAATGATATTAGCCTTGATGGAATAAGTGTGAAAATGAATATGTGGACAATAAAGAGTCCAAAAGAGAAATAATGACATGGAAGTGATTAAAGACTGATGATCTAAATAGAATCACTTTCTATTATCAGACATCTAGATTCTCTAGTGCCTTAGTCGAAGTATAAGTGTTAAACGGTATGAATGTGTATGTACAGTTCCAGTGAGCCTTACATGTGATGGGAGTCTCTGTGTTGCCATATGCGAATGAGAGATAGCAAAAGGCTTTGAGATCCCAAGTGTATTGATAGCACCGCTCCATACTGATATATATTTATATACATGAGCGTGAGATGTAAACGCTCCATAATATTGAGAGAGCATGTGCATGAGATGTGAAAGCTACTGGGACACTTACATATAATTGATTGACACGAGTACATGATAGTACCAAATTATGTCGACTCGGCACTAAGTGAGAAGCATGGATGATGAACAGCATAAATCAGCTGTAATATTAAAACATTGTGCATGGACTCTTATGTGAAAAGAGTGGAAATGAATAACTCCCGATTTGAGAAAAGAACTTACGGGAGTATAGACATATACGATGAAAGACAGCATGTAGTGGTCTAAAGCACTCTTGATGTTGAAAGTACTGGCAGTATTACTTGGAGGATGAACTAGAGGTCAGAAGTCGTAAGTGTACGACATGCACCACCTTTGGACTTAAGTTAAATTCGGAGGACCGAATTCTTAAGGTGGGGAGGATGTGATAACCGTAAATTTTCCATTTATTGGAAATTATAAATATTGGAGAAAATAAATAAGAGGAAATAAAATTTGCGAGAACGGGATATTGGTGAAAATCCCGAGAATTAAGGAAGTGAAAGAATCAAAAAAAATGTTGTAAAGGAAATTAAAGTGGAAGTGAAAATAAAAATAATAGAGAGAGGAAAAGAATTAAATTGGATAAATTAAAATCCAAATTAAATAAGGAAAACGAGAAAATGAAAATAAAATATGTTTATATAATTTCAAATTTTATATAAGTGTATTTTATACAAATACGTATGTATTTAAGATACTATATGGTATATTTTAATATACGTTGGTGTATATATATATATATAAACTATTTCATGAATTTAATTAATACATATATATATAAACATAATATTTTATGTATATATAAATATATATATACATACATATATAGAAAATGTAAATGTTATTTTTATTAAAGTTTATAGGTATATATATATATTCTATTATAACATTTATATAATTATATATATAAATGTTATTTATTCTAAAGTATATAAATATAAATATATATATATACTAGATATATATATTTTGTAATGTACAATATATAAAATCTATATATAATATATATTGTATTACAATATATATGAAATAATATTATATGTGTAATATATGGTAAATATATGTGTATAAATTATATGATATAGTATAAATATATAGTAAAACATATACTAAAAATAGAAAGGGAAAATAAACCAAAAAGGGAAAGAAAACAGAAAAAGGAAAGGAAAAATCGGGGAGGAACCCCGACCCCTCCTGCCAGACCGCCGGTGGCGGAGCTGCCACCGCCGGCGAGGGGAAAAGGAAGGCGGGACGTCACCGGCAAAGGAAGAGGAAGCTGATGGCAACGCCGGCGAAGCGAAACGGAGAAGGAATCGACGCGAAACGGCGGAAAACCGAGGAAGAAAACGAAACTAGATCTGGCGGTTGCCGGCGGAATTGGCCGCCGCCATTACAGCCGAAGCATCGGTGGAAGGAGAGGAATGGGATGGAGGCCACCGGTGAGGCCAACGACGGCGGAGGAAGGCCGACGGAGGAGGAGAAGTGACCGAAGGTAAACCGAGTGGATCCGCCGCCGTGCCGCCGATCCAGGCCAAGCTGAGACCACCGGCAGCTTCGCCTCGACGCCGGCCAGCTGAGGGACCAACGAGCCGCCGGAGAACCGGCCGCCGGCGAGGAACCGGCGAGGAAAGGCTCTGAACCGGTCTGACCGGGAAAGGAAGAAGAAAAAAGAAAAGAAAAAGAAAAGAAAAAGGAAAAAGAAAAAGAAAAAGAAAAAAAAAGAAAGAAAGAAAAGAAAAAGAGGAAAAAGGAAGAAAAAGGAAGAAAAAGAGGAAAAAGGAAAATTTCGGGAATTCGGAAAAATTCCCGGAAATTCGACAACCCGGGATTTTACAAATTCGGTAAGAAATTTCCCGAGAATTTAATTTCAGAAAAAATTAAATAAATTATGAAAAATTCTAAAAATTAGAATTTTAATTCCAGAAATTATTTTCAGCAATCGAGATAAGGAATCGGGAGAAATGGAGCGCGGGCGCGATCGATAAGCGGAAGTCGCCGACCCGGAAAAAGGTAAGGGATGCATGTGCAGCGCTGTAAGGATACTCAGTCTGCATAATTTAATTTGAAATATTTTATGCAATTATTTTATGAAAATTATTATGATGCATGAATTGCTGAAAATAATTTGGGAAGAAGTACTGGCTGAAAGATTTTAAACTGTATTTTCCGTGCAGGAGGTTAGTGAATCGGCAGCCGTTATGCTGCCGAAAATTTTAGAAAAACTTTATAAAATCATATTAAATGATTTATTTCCGAATTTCGATAGTAAATCACGAGACATGACTAAATTTCATAAAATATGAATATAATGAGATGGAACTTTAGAATATTCATGTATTCGAGAATGGTGATAATGAAATCACCGAAAATTCTCGAAATAGATAAATTACACGAATTACGAAACGAAAGATGAAGTGAAATATAGTAAATATTTTATGGATATTTTTATCAATATTCACTAAAGGATTATAACCCTTATGGTTTTAAATCATGGAATTATATAATTGTATAAATTCCATAAGGTGTATTTTCCGATGAAAAAATACGGTTTTGAGACTGGTTGGTATTCTTATCATGCTGATACATGATATGTGACATGTTTAGTCCCGGTCGACACCTGATCCATGATCCACCGAGGACAATATAGATTATGGTCATAGATTTGACCGGGTTTAGTCCTTTACCCTCTGGGGTTTATAGTACGACAAGATTAACGTCTATATTAAAATCCATAAATGATAGGTGACATGTTAAAAAGGGAAATATTTTACATGACATGGAATATGTCAAACGGAACAGGCCATACCGAGCAGAGACTCGATGATTGAACCGTGGGAGCCACCTCTAGAGTCCTTCGGGAACTAAGTGCTACACGTGTTCTGATGTTTCAGTACAGGCCATACCGAGCAGAGACTCGATGATTGAACAGTGGGAGCCACCTCTAGAGTCCTTCGGGAACTAAGTGCTACACGTGTTCCGATATTTCAGTACAGGCCATACCGAGCAGAGACTCGATGATTGAACCGTGGGAGCCACCTCTAGAGTCCTTCGGGAACTAAGTGCTACACGTGTTCCGATATTTCAGTACAGGCCATACCGAGCAGAGACTCGATGATTGAACCGTGGGAGCCACCTCTAGAGTCCTTCGGGAACTAAGTGCTACACGTGTTCTGATGTTTCAGTACAGGCCATACCGAGCAGAGACTCGATGATTGAACAGTGGGAGCCACCTCTAGAGTCCTTCGGGAACTAAGTGCTACACGTGTTCTGATGTTTCAGTACAGGCCATACCGAGCAGAGACTCGATGATTGAACAGTGGGAGCCACCTCTAGAGTCCTTCGGGAACTAAGTGCTACACGTGTTCCGATGTTAGTATGAGAAATCGTAGGATATTGTGACGATAAGTAAGTGAGTGTGATTCGTGAATTCGACAAATGTCAAAGAATGAAATAGATTTTAATAGCTTTTTCTGCTTTTTAACGGACAGAACTAATTAAGAGAGTACATTAAACATGAAATAAGTTTTAAAGAAATAAGATGATGATTTAACTAATATTCTTTTCAAGGAATATACGGATATTAATTATTCTATTTAAAGGCTTTATTTCGTAGAAGCATTATTTTGAAAAGAATTTGAAAAAGATTAGGAAAGATTAAAAAGGAAAAGGATTTATTAATTCAAAACAAAAAAGAAAAATTTTTCTCTACAGTTGCTTCTAGGTTCCGTAACAAGTATGGTATTCTAAATATACCTACCTTACTCCATTCGGATCCCTAGCCGACTGTAGTATCTTTCCTACATGCGAGCCTAGAACCCATAGGAAAAATGAAAAAGATTTTCAGCATATAGGAAGCTGAGTATCAAGTGAGGCATATAATTCTCTTACTGAGCCGTGGTTTTGCTCACCCCTTAATTTTCAACATCTCAGGTTTTGATGAATGTGAGATCAGTGCATTGTGGATCCTGGCTGTACACGAAGAACAATGTGTCAAACCGACTGTTTATTTGAGGTATGATCATTTATTCACTGTATTTAGACATGTCAACAGTACTACTTGTCTGATTTATTACGATAGGGGATGTGTATAATATAAACAATATTATGTAAAATTTATTAACAGTCAGTACAAGTGAAGTATCGCAGACAGCCCAACCGGTTAAGTTGTGTATAAGAAGGGTAAAAATGTGGTCACGGGTCGTGACACCCTTAGGTATTTCAGGCCCAAATTTCACACTTTACCACTTCGGAGGCCATCCAGATCATGGATTGTCCTGTGAGGCCCACTAGACAGCTTTTTCCAACAAATTCAAACTATATGAGAATTAGTTATTGTAACTTAACTTGATATTCTAACTAATCATAATCAACAAGTGTATTTTTCCAACAAATTCAAACTATATGAGAATTAGTTATTGTAACTTAACTTGATATTCTAACTAATCATAATCAACAAGTGTAGGAAGAATAGAGAAATTTGGGTTCACTTTGACCAAAAAGTCAAATAGGTTTCGACCTAGAGGTATCATAATGTGTCAGATTCTAAAACCTAACATGCTAGACTTGAATGCATAGAGTCACACCAATCATTCAAATCTAAGATGTGATTGGTCACCTATTCAAACTAAGGACAAGGTTTGGCCTATATTGAAAGATTTTAAGGTTCAAGAGTACTATTACGTGTAGGGAAGGATTAGCACTCCCACAACACCCATTATAAAATGATATCACTTAGTCTTAGGTTTCCTAATTTTGCCTTTAAATGTTATTAGGTTTTGATACGATTAATATTGGAAAACTTTCTAATAACCCTCCATCATTCTGACTGAATTATTAGAAAGTACTCACAACCTCAAGAGTATTTAATTTGTCTCATTCGACCCACCTTAAGAGACTTTGTCATCGGATAATTTAAATATATTATCTTGACTCCCATCCCTTTTTATTATTCTTTTTCCTATTATTTATAATATCTTTTTTACTTCATTTCATTACTTATTTATTTAATTTTAAATTTTTTATACATATTCCTAATTTTTGTTATTTTTATTATTTAAAAACAAACTATGATTCTTTTTATTGAAATTACTCATTTAAGCCTTCTATCATTCTAGCCAAGCTTAAACAAGAATCTCTTACTTAGGAATCCTTAGACGTTACACATTCGCAATCACTTCAAGATTCCATCATCGGAATAACCTCAATTTGTCTTTATACTTTAATATTTATAAATTTTATGACCTTATAATTTTATTTATTTAATTCTTAATTATTTAATAATTCTATTTATCATTATTATTTATTTGTAACCCTAAAAGTTTTCTTACTATATTTTCTTGAAAGGTTATATCTTCTAAAATTCTACTCCTAAGATTTTAATTCATATTCTAATTATACATCTTACTACTCATGCAAACTAAATTAAATTAAACTAATTCATGTAAAAATAATATTTTAATAAATAAATTAATATTTTAAATCAATTATCATGCAAATTAACATCAAATTACTAATTCAAATTGTCATGCAAATTTATTAACATGCAAACTAGGATTAAAGACTTTATTGATTTATAAACCTATTAAATATATTAGATATTAACATATAAATTATCATCAAATTATTAGTTTATTAATACAAACAAATGATTAATACCGAATTGTTAATTATTAATTTAAACATTAATTTCATGGTTATACTTAATATTTGTTAACTAATTGAATATTAATTAATACTAAAAAAACCTGTTGAAAGAAGTTGGCTTCCTGAACTTGTCTTCACCGAGTACAACGGCTTCAGATTTTGCTTCTCGCACATATGGCTGCCTCGATTCTGCTATAAAGTCCAGCAATGGGTATGCCTAGCAGCAATTGAAGGTGAGAACCACAGCAGTTGCGAAAGACACGAGTAGGGATTCGACGACGACAGCGATGCAACGAGGTACGGCTTCTTCTTCCTCCCTTTTCGGTAACAACTAGTAGGGTTGTAAACGATACATTGGTACTCACAATCTACTCGGGTTCGACTCGAAAAAAACTCGAACTCGGCTCGATTTTTGTTGAGCCGAGCTCGAGCTCAAGCTGGTCTAGCTATCAAGCGCGCCAAGTTCGAGCAATATGATACCCGACAAGAGTAGCTCGCGAGCCTAATTGCGTGTTTAATATTTTTATTATAATATTATAAAATTACATATAATTTAAATAAACCCCTAACGTAACCTAACCTAATATATTTTTTTCTCTTTTCCCTTTCACTTTTTGAAGAGTGAAGCCGTAACCACACCCCAACCCTCAGCCCATTCTCCCTTTCACACCGATCACTGGCAGCGACAGCCCCTCTAGCCCTCCCTCAGCTTCGACAACCATTTTGCCTTTAGATCTAGCCTCCTCTCACTAGATGAGTTCCATCCACACAAGATTCGATGCGAACGAACCAGTGCCAAATAGCATCTTCCTCAGATCTAGCGTTGATGACACCCTCAACCCTCAGATTTGGCACCGACAAGACCATCAGCCCTCAGATTCGACTTCTCCTCGGCCCTAGCAAACCCTCTTGGTTGGCCTCACACAGTTGCTTCCCTCTCCAACCTCACGCACACGGCACGCCTCTCCTAGCAAACCTTTGGTGCTCGTCTCGCCCTTAGTCACACACATAGCAAGCATGTAGCCAACCTCATGAGCTGAGCAAATTATATGAACTTTACATTTTACATATTCCATGTGATTATGAGGCTGATTTCACATTAATGCCATTCTTTAAGATTGCAAAAGTTTGTCTCTTGTTGGGTTTTTATTATTTTTCTTTATTTCATTTCATTTTTATTTTGTCTTATTTGGGATTGCATTTTGATAAGTCTCTAAAATATACATTTTTTAGAGTATTTTATTGCATCAATTTTGAATAAATTTTGGAATTTTAATGTATTTTCTTGCTAATTTAATTAAATTGTTTTCATGTGTAGGAAATTCAAAAATAAAGAGGAAACCAAGAAAATGGCAAGAAGATCAAGAAAAAATGGTTGGATTTAGTGTTTAAACCCTTACCCTAACTTTATCTCTAAATCCTAAAGTTAGCCTTTTTCAAACCTTAAACCAAATTTTAACTTTAAAATCTTAACCTTCTAAATTCTAAAAAAAATAATAAATGAAATAGTTCCAAAATTTCAAACCCTACCCTATGCCTATTTTAAACCCTTCTACCTAAACCCTCAAAACCCAATAACCCAATCCAACCATATTTTACTTAAATGTTAGCCCAAAAGAAAAGCAAGCCCAAGTGGCATTCATTTGTGGATCAGGCATGAACAAAAGGCCAAAAGGAGAAGGCAGCCCATGGAAATTAATATACAAAGCCCGTGACACACTTGAAGAGCCCTAACTTATACAAAATCAAGCGGCTACAAAGCGGATTAGCGAGAGAGGTTGGCTGGTGACAGCAGCCATCGTCTTCAACATTATTCTCTCTATTTTCTACATCAACTTCATTTTTGTTTGTTTCTTGCTTGGCTGTGGTAGGAGTAAGGCTGGTGACAGAAGCCGATTCTCATCATCTTTTTCGGACATTTTTTTGTTTCTTTGTTGTTTTCTTTTTGGATTAGGAGCAGTTTTCTTTCATTTGTTTATTGTATTGCCAAGTCTTGCTTAGTTCGAGTTTTGCATTTAATTTGTGTTTTAAACTTTAGTTTTTAGTTCCAGTACTGTTATTTATGTTTTAAAGTAGATAAGAGTTTATGTTTAAGTTTGTTAAACAATTTTATATTACTGAACTCTTAAGTTTTTAATTTAGTTTGGTGTTCTTTTCAATTTCAAGCTTCTTGTTCTATTTCTTTAGTGTTTTCTCTGGTTAAAAAGAATCTTGCATATTAGATTTATAGCTTTAAGTCTAGGTTAAAGAGAGAAGAATTGCTGCGTAACAGGCCATAATTTCTCCTCTGTTTTTTGCAAAGTATACTCTATTTTGGGGGCTCACGATGGTTCCTACAAGGGTTAGTTGATGCTACTCCTTAACTTATTATGCTGCCTGGTTTGTACTGTCGCCTGAAGTAGCTGCGTGTCACGGACAAAGCTTTTTCTCACTAAAGCAATTGACTGTGCGGCACTTGAATGGTCTCGTCTACACAAGTCAGCCAAGATATCGCAAAAATCTAAACAAATAGAAATCAAGCAACAAGTTACTAAGGGGCACATGACGATATCGTTGGGGCATAAAGGATTCACACCTCAAAACCACAGGTGTTCTCATACGAAAAAGTTGTTTTATTAATAAAGAAGAGATTACAAAGATTACAAAAGAGTTGAGACTTCCACACCATCGTCGAGGCCAAGGAGGGCAGCCCTAGATGGGTGTGCTCGCACATACCGTTATCAGTGAGACAGCTCAACTACCTGCCGACTGCTCACCCCTCCTAAAGAGCTAAAGAGCTTTTATAGCATGCTACCAGTAACCATTAAAATGTTTGAAACGGGGACACTTTTCCTAATTCCTTGGATTCTATTTTCCTAAATATATGGATTCTATTTTCCCCAAGGCCCCTCTACCCGGTCATGGCCCTATACAAGGTTGGCTCATGACATCCTACCCGGTAATGGCTTTATACAAGGTTGGCTCATGACATCTTCCCCCACTTAATCTGTCGACGTCCTCATTGACTTAGCTGCTTGGAACTCTTCAATCTTCTGTTTGAAAGCTCTGAGGTCATGCTCTCTCTCCCAACTAACTTATTCTGGTCCCAGTCCCTCGCACTTTACTAGGTACTCTTGGATCAGTCTTTTTGACACTACTATTTGTCTATCAGCCAAGATTTATTCTACTCGGCGCTCTGAAGGTGGCTTCATGCTGATAGTAGTCCTAGTTGCCTTACTTCGGCTTGCCTGTGTTGGGTCGGCGTTATATGGCTTCAGGTTGCTTACATGGAAAACCGGGTGCACTTTCATCCACTTTTAGGGATCAATTTTATAGGAGGCTTGTCCCACCTTGCTAAGAATCTTCACTGGGCCCTCATACTTGTGCACTAATCTGCGGTCCCACTTCTGTAGGAATTTAAGCTGTTCAGGCACTAGTCTGACCAAGACCAAGTCATTCGCTTCAAACTGTCGAGCTCTTCGACCCTTGTCTGCCCACTTCTTCATGCGCTTTGATGTTTTTTCTAAGTAAGTTCGGGCAATCTTTGTGTTTTGCCTCCACTCTTTGGTGAAGTTGAAGGCTCGAGGACTCTTCCCTTTATATGGTTTAAGGGAGGTATGGGGCAATCTTGGTTGCTGTCCTGTGACTACTTCAAAAGGGCTTTTGTTCGTGGCGGAGCTCTTTCTAGAATTGAAACATAATTGTGCCACATCTAGTAGCAGAGGCCAATTTTTCTGGTTGGCTTGTACGAAATGCCTCAAGTATTCCTCTAACAATTCGTTAAAACGTTCTGTCTGCCCATCCGTTTGCGGGTGGTAACTTGAGAAGATGTTAAGTTGTGATCCTAATATGTTGAAGAGTTCCCGCCAAAATGACCTAGTGAATCTTGGATCTCTACCACTAACAATGTTCTCCGGAATACCCCAATATTTGACCACATGTTCGAAGATTAGACGAGCCGTGTCTTTCGCTGTGCAGTACTTTTGAGCTGGGATGAAAGGGGCATGCTTTGAAAAACGATCAACAACTACTAGGATTGAGCCCAGATCACCAACTCTAGGGAGCCCGCTTATGAAGTCTAGAGAAATACTCTCCTAAGGTCTTGTTGGCACCAGCAATGGTTCAAGCAAGCCTGCTTGCTTATTTCTCTTGACTTTGTCTTGCTGGTAGATGAGGCATGTCTTGGTGTAATCCATCACGTCTTGTCTCATATGCGGCCAATAATAGCCCTGTTTTAGTAAAGCAAGAGTACGTTGCCAATCTAGATGACCTACCCAAGGTGTGTCATGACATTCCTGCATCAGCTTTTGTCTCAAATTTCCTGCTCTCGGGATAAATAATCTTGGGCCCTTTGTCAATAGAGCCCCATTCTCTACCCAAAAATACTTTGACTTCCCTTCTTATACTCATCAAGGACTTGGATTGGGGATCTTTATCAAGATTTTCTTCAATCAATTTCCAGATATCTGTGGTTACTTTGGTAGCTGACATTGAGGCGATTCTCCTAAGTGCTGCTAATTTCGCCCGTCGACTCAATGCATCGGCCACTTGATTGGCACTCCCCGCTTTGTATTCAAAATGAAAATCAAACTCCGCGAGAAACTCTTGTCACCTGGCTTGCTTTGCCGTGAGTTTTGGTTGAGTGAGGAAATGGCTAACTGCTGTATTATCAGTCTTGACGACAAATTTTGATCCCAGTAGATAATGCCACCAAGCCCTTAAACAATGGATCACTGCTACTAGTTCATTCTCTTGGGCCGTGTATCTTCTTTCTGCTTCATTCAACTTGCGGCTTTCGAAAGCAACCGGGTGTCTTTCTTGTAAGAGCACTCCCCCAATGGCAAAATCGGAAGCATCCGTTTGTACCTCAAAGGGCTTTCCAAGGTCTAGGAGGACCAACACAAGGTCTTTAATTAGGGTTTGCTTCAATTCCTCAAACGCCTTATTGCTTTCACCCGACCATTCCCACTTCTTGTCTTTCTTCAACAACTTCATAAGGGTCGTTATTCTACAGGAGTATCCTTCCACAAATCTCCGATAATAGTTGGCCAGTCCTAGAAATGAGCGCAGTTCTTTAACATTTTTCGGGGCATGCCACTCCTTAATAGCCTTGACTTTCTCCATATCCATCTAAATCTGCCCTTGTTCCACAACATGGCCTAGGAAATGGACTCGGGTTTGAGCAAAACAACACTTCTCCCTTTTTACAAACAACTAGTGCTCTTGAAGCCTTTTGAAGGCCAGTCTGAAATGATCTTAATGCTCCTCCAAGGTAAAGCTGAAGATTAAGATGTCATCCAAGTAGATGACAACAAATTTATCAAGATACTCATGAAAGACCTAATTCATCATAGTAGAAAAAGTGGCAGGAGCATTGGTTAGTCCAAAAGGCATGACTAAAAATTCAAATGCACCATACCGAGTTACACAGGTAGTCTTTGGCTCGTTTCCTTCGGCGATTCTGACTTGATGATACCCGAACCTTAGGTCAAGTTTAGAGAAGTACTTGGCTTGACTTAACTGATCAAAAAGGTCTGTTATAAGGGGGATTGGATACTTGCTCCTCACTATCACCTTGTTCAGGGCTCTATAATCTACACATAATCGTAAGCTCCCATCATGCTTCTTTTGAAACAACACTGGTGCCCCGAATGATGCTTTGGATGGTCTGATAAAGCCAGCTTGCAAGAGTTCATCCATCTGTTTTCTCAACTCAGCCAACTCTTGAGGAGCCATGCGATAGGGTCCTTTTGCGGGAGGCTTTACCCCGATGAGGAGTTCAATTTCATGATTTACCGATCTTCGTGGTGGTAGGACCTTGGGTAGTTGGTTTGGCATTACATCCTTGAACTCTTCTAGCACCTGTCTTATTCCTTTGGGCACAAACTTTGACTCGGCACACTCTTTGCAAATTGGCATGGCGACATATGAGGGCTCCCCTCTTTTTACTCCTTTCTTAAACTATAAAGCTGAAATTATCATCCCTCTTCTAGGGAGAATCGTGGCTGGCACTACACATCGGCGTTCCCCCAAGAACAATAGGCAACTGGCAGCTGGAATCGAGATCGCCTGAGCCCACATCATGAAATCTAATCCCATGACAACATCAAAATCATCTATGGGGGAAACGGTGAAGTTGATGCCTCCTTCCCATGGTCCAAGTTTGGTCATCACGTTCTTCGAGCTTCCACAGATGGCAAAGGCTG
Source organism: Heritiera littoralis (assembly GCA_031772115.1). Taxonomy (NCBI): domain Eukaryota; kingdom Viridiplantae; phylum Streptophyta; class Magnoliopsida; order Malvales; family Malvaceae; genus Heritiera; species Heritiera littoralis. Next base: position 1,282,871 of record JAPDPK010000157.1, read on the forward strand.
GTGAATTGACCGCTTTCATCTGCCCACAATCCTTACTAATCTTTAGACCAAACCTCTTGGCCTCCTCAGGTGTGATAAAAGTATCGGTTACCCTTGTGTCAACCATTGCCCTTATAGGTTTCCCGTTGAGCATCACCTCCACGAACATCAAGCCTCTCTCGGGCTCTTTATTCATTTGACTCGATTGCGAATGTAGGGCATTAAGGAATCGGATAGAACCCATCCTCGTGGGCTCTTCCACAGTTTCTTCAGCCACTGGTGGCAATTGGGGAGCTTTTTGGGTGGAAGTCCTTAGTGCATTGAGGGCACCTCTATGGGGACACTCGGCAACTCGATGCGGTCCCTGGCATAGGAAACAAGCTAATGGTTGTCTGGGCTTGAACGTCGAGGCATTGTTTGTCTTAGATGGAGGGGCGTCTCTACTCGGTGGTCTCCATCCACTCCCCCACTTAAGGATTTATCCACCCTTGCCGCCTTTCCTCCGTTTTCATAGTTGGAGTTACTGCCTACTGATGGAGGGTTCTTGCGCTTGCTTGAGCTGTCATTGTAATCGTTGGGGCGTTCGGCGGCAGCCATGGCGGTGGCTACATCTTGTACCTTCTACCTTTGGATTTCTGTCCGAGCCCAAGGCTTAAGCCCCTCAAGGAAATAGAACATCTTATCCTTTTCGGACATGTCCCTAATATCCAACATCAAGGTAGAAAAGCTGCTAACAAACTCTCGCACCGTTCCTGTTTGCACCAATTCTCATAACTTCCTTCGAGTGAAGTATTCAATGTTTTCCGGGAAAAATTGGTTTTTTAGTTCTTGCTTTAGATCGCTCCATGTTTTGATGGGCACTCATCACCTACAAACTTTGAACGCCACCATAACTTGGCATCTTCAGCAAGATACATCGAGGCCATTGCAACCTTTTCTTCCTCTGACTCTGTGCGCACTGCTGGAAAGTATTGTTTGATGTCAAACAAGAAATTCTCAAGCTCTTTGGCATCCCTTGCTTCCTCATACCGGCGCGGTTCGGGCACCTTAGCTCTTTGCCCCCTATCTGTCGTACTAGCACCAGTCCTACCCTTAGCTAATTGAAGCACACTAATTGAGCCTTGAGTTCCTTGAACTCTTTCTGAATAATTCTCAATGCGTCTCTAGTCTCCTCACCCAAGTTAGCTAGCGACTCGGACAGCTCCTGCTGGGCTGCCTCAATTTCCCTCAATCGGTCGTTAGTGACCATGTAAGCTTTCAAGGTGGCCACTGTGGCCTCAAGCTCCTCAATTCTCATTCTATCATCTGACCCTCCTCGAGTCGTCACCATTTTCCACTCATTTGTTAGTGCAATTAACCAAGCTCGGATACCACGTGTCACGGACAAAGCTTTTTCTCACTAAAGCAATTGGCCGTACGACACTTGAATGGTCTCGTCCACACAAGTCAGCCAAGATATTGCAACAATCTGAACATATAGAAATCAAGCAACAAGTTACTAAGGGGCACATGACGATAACGTTGGGGCATAAAGGATTCAAACATCAAAACCATAGGTGTTCTCATAAGAAAAAGTTGTTTTATTAATAAAGAAGAGATTACAAAGATTACAAAAGAGTTGAGACTTCCACACCATCGTCAGGGTGAAAGAGGGCAGCCTTAGATGGGTGTGCTTGCACATACTGTTATCAGTGAGACAGCCCAACTACCTGTCGACTGCTCACCCCTCCTAAAGAGCTAAAGAGCTTTTAGAGCTATGCTACCAGTAACCATTAAAATGTTTGAAACGGGGACACTTTTCCTAATTCCTTGGATTCTATTTTCCTAAATACATGGATTCTATTTTCCCCAAGGCCCCTCTACCTGGTCATGGCCCTATACAAGGTTGGCTCATGACATCCTACCCGGTCGTGGCCCTATACAAGGTTGGCTCATGACATTGCGTGTGTGCTGTCAAACTCGGTGGAGAGTAGCTGCTGGTCGTGCGTGAACAGGACTGGCTTTGCAAGAGATCAATGCAGGATCTGTAGACGTTGGCTGGAATGAGTAGGCTGAAGCTTCAGGTGTTGCGTGACACAGCAAGCAAAGCAGTGCTAGCGTGACGACATGGTTGGTGCGACTACTGCAGGGATGCATGGCAAGTGGAAACGTGAGCTGTTGATGATCTTTGGTTGTTCGATTCACTTTAGTTTAAATTATAAGTTTTATTATTTAGTAGTTAGATACATTAAATTGCTAGTTTATATTATATTAATTTGTATTGCTAGAAATTTAGTTTATTAGCTTATTAGTTTTAGTTTAATGGTTTATTTTATTTTAATTAATTTAGATATTTATTTATAACATTTTTAATTTTGCATTCTAAGTAAGTTTGGGTTAAATTCATCGGTTTCAATTGTTGTTTTATGAGTTAATTAAATTTCGGATCTTAGTTAAGGTTTTAGTATTTTATTTTATTTTATTTTAATATTTTTTATTAAGATTTTATATTTTATAATTTATATTTATTTCTATTTTTTAATTCCCATGCATATTTAGTTTATGTTTTATTTAAGGCATTTTAATAGTTAGTTAAGGTGAAAATTACATCTTGCTTGAATAAATCTAGAGTGACTAATTTTAGTATTTAGCTAAATATCCTAACTAATCTCTGTGGGACGATAATTCAGGACTCAAATCCTATATTACTTGTATAACCTTGTATACTTGCACGTAGATACTATTTAGGGTCGACACATTTCATTTTTCTTTTTTGTGTTCTTCTGGCCACTTGTTTTCTTTTTATCATTATTGCTTATTATTTTGTTATAGTTGTTGGGGAATATGGAAGGACTTGTTTGAAATCAGTATCTTTTACAGTGTTAGAATGTGTTTGTTGAATTGTCTTAAAGCAGTTCTTGGTTGGAGGCCTAAGAATTCGGGGGTTGACTCCCATGGAAATCACTTTGACGTTTCTGTAACAGTATCTGTTTGTGCTTTTTTATTCTTGTACTTAAAAAGATTTTTCTTCTTATTATTTATTTTTCCAAAACTCGATGTGCTAAAATCTTTAGAAACTTTTGACTTGTACAATGCCTTCACTACCTCGTAAATTTTGATGTGTTTAAAGAACCCATAAATATATATATTATAAATGTCCAATAAACTAGAAATTGAAATTATAAGATACATCAATTTACTTTTTAAGGATTGTTGATGTTGTATTGTTATTATTATCAGAAATTATTATATTTTATTATTTTTAATTGATAATATTTTTATGTATATAAAATAAATTCGAGCTCGAATAGTTTAGCATGAGAACTAAGTTCGATAGTCGAGCCTAATCGAGCAAGGTTGAGTGCCTCGTTTTCTATCTCGAGTTGAGCTCGAGCTTTAAAAATAGAGCTTGACTGAGCTCGAGCCGAGTATCGAACACCGAGTTTCTTAATTGAGCTCAAGCTCGAGCACCTTACTGTATTGGCTTAGCTCGATTACACCCTTAGCAACCAGGTGCATGAACAAGGGCTGATGGCAATGAAGATGGACAGCAATATAGACCGGAGCAATGGTGGTGTTGGGTTGTGTATGAGACTGTGAAGATAATGGCTAAAGATGATAAAAACAGGTTGTTGGTTTTTTAGGGTGGCCGAGACTTCAATCCCTCTTTTTTTGAAGCAAGGTGACTCCTTTTTATAGACACATGTTAGTATTTCATTTAAATTAGACTACCATAATTTTTATCTTTTCTTTCTTTTTTTTATTTCATCTAAATCATTATCATTATTTTTATCTATTAATTGTCTAATCGAACTCTAACTCTAATCTGACATTAACTCTAAAATTATTCTAGTTAATCAATTATTCCTAAATAATTTTAATTTAAACAATTATCCTAAAATTAATCCTAACCTAGTATTTAAAAATAAACTTTATTTTATTTATTATTTTTTATATTATTAGAAAACTATCCTAATTAATCTAATCTAATCTAATTAATTTACCCTAATCTAATTTGTTAAATTAAACTACTTAATTAAAAACATACGAAGTTACCTAATCCTATTAATTATTTTTACAAATCAAGACCCCCGACAAAATAGGATGTCTACAAGAGAGACGACTGGGAAACTTATAAAAGTCAAGTCAAATTGCGAAAATTGTTGTTTAAACTATTAAAAATTCAGGATTTGATTTTTGCATATCGCGTTTACTTTTATTCCACGTGGACCAAGGCATTGTAATGTGAAGCTCAAGGGTAGGTGATAATTGCTAAGATTTTGTAAGTACTCTAATTTATCCTTTTTATGTGTTCTATTAGTACCATAAAGCTTCTGGTTGTGAAATCAAAGTAAATATACATATGGCATGTTTTTGATAAAATTGTGTTTATAACCAGTTTTGTAACCCTTTGAGATTTTGATTGTGGTTTGGATAATGCTTTGTGCATGATTTCATATATATGTGTTTAGGCCATGTATGTATGTTGATTTGCTTATTTATGTTTGATTTGTGGGAAATGAGACGATTCGTCCTGTGATTTTGTACGTACGTTTTGTGAACCGTGATCTCTTCGAGGATATTGTGTATTGATTTGGAAATTTAGGCACTCCAGTAGAGCAATGTAGGATTTTGTGACCAATAATTAAGATACATCCCATGAGGATATGAGGACCGATTGTTTATTGACATCTAGTTCATCTATGGTTAGCTCCCATAAAAATGAGGATTAAATGAGGTATCGATAAGTGGTGGGATACTTAATCCTAGTGTATGGATTTGGGACGCATATGCAATATTAATGTTTTGTGTGTTCCTGACAAGGAACGTGTTACTAGAGCATTTGAAAGACATTACTAGCACTTGACCAATGATTGGAGTGGATGTATATGTTGCATGAGGGTATGAGGACATCTGCCCATGCAACAACATGTGATTATGACCTACTATGGTGGTTCTAGGAAATTACTAGCCTATATCTTACTCACTTTAGCAGGATTGTAGTTTTTAGTACAGTGATTTATACTTTGAGACTTTGTTTTGTTTTGAGGCATTTATGATGGGATTTTATGATAGTGTTTTAAGGTAAAAGACTTGGAATGAAGTAGTTTAGAAAGATATGGAGGTATTAGAGTTGGATGAACAAATGGCCTTGGATAGGAATGTGTGGAGGAGGAGAATACATATAGACGATCTAACGTGAGTTCAGATATTGGTTCATATAGCCTACCCCAATCTCTTCGGATAAAGGCTCTGATGATGATGATGATGATGTTGTTGTTGTTTTGAGGTAAATCATATCAAGTGTATCTTTACGTTTTGTAACAATTTTTATGTATCTATGCACTACCATCATGACGTGTACCCATTTTGCTTTGTTTGTAAATGAAACTTACGTTTTTAATTATTTGATTTGAATAATTCATGTCATGGTATTTTATAAGAAACTTATATTCAAAACATCATTTTTCTTTTAATCAGCCTTTATGTGGTACTAATCTTGTGTGCTTGATTTAGTTTTTTATTAGGCGTTAACTCACTAATCTATTTTTAAATGTTATAGATTAAGTAGCCTGAAGTTTCACATGGTTTCTTCTATTCCTACTCGAAAGGTGTATGTAGAAATGAGTTTAAATTGTATTTGTACTATTTTTCAGTAAACTCTTATAAGGATGTAAGACGTGTCTAAGTAGGATTGTAATTTAACTTTAAATATTTGTGTACATGCAGTTAGTGATGAATATTTGTGGTTTTGTATAATTGATGGTTGTGATAGATATCCTGATTTACTTTGAATTTTATGTCCTATGTAATATTATAGAGAACCATGATCTTAACTAAATAGGTTGCATGTACCTTGAGGTGTGAATTGATGTATTAAATGGATTAAAGGTTATTGCCTATCTAACCCGCGGCAAATGTGAAATGCATGTTAATTAAGAAAAGTCTAAAACATATGCGTGTGTTTATGGTATTGGGATGTGACAGAGTAGATCTAGATTACCCAAGATGCCATAAAGGGCATGGATGATGTTCCTAATGTCTTTAAGGTCTTGGATCCTAGCCTAGTGATCTTCTAGGTGTGAGGGGACTTGGGTCTACAAGATGAGCACTTCCCGATGGCTCAAATGCCATCTTTAGGACGTAAAAAAAGATTCCCCAAGCCTTGAAGTTGGCTATTTTATGAAGTTTGGAAGATGAATGGCGAGTTTAGAGGACATAGATCCCCACGAAGATTATGCCTGATGTGTTCCAATGATGAGAGCATGGATACTATCCGATGGACATGATAAAGATAGTAGATATTTGAGCCTTCATGAAATATATGAGTACTAATTGGTTTATGCCAAAAGGAGAGATTGCCTAAACATTATCAGTTTGGAAGGCAGAAAAAACTTTGGACCCAAATCTCCTAAGTTTGGAAGCCATTCTCGAGATGTGATAAAGTGATTGCTCAATACCCTCACCCCGATATTGGATACCATCCTTGGGATGAGATAAAACTCTTCAACAAGTTTTCAGTGTTCGTCACTCAATCAACTCAAGGCCAACTTAAATGTTTGGTTCTTTTGAAGAACCCCATGCCAAGCTTTTCAAAGCTTGAAGCTATCTCTATAACATGACAAAAAAGTTTGCCAAGCTCGTTAAGCTTGAAGTCATCCCTTGAATGTGAAAAAACTCACACTTGAGCTCTTAAAATATTAGATATTATCTTCCAAATATGCTAATGCTTATTCCAAGCTCTAAAGCTTAATGTCATCCTTTGGATGTGAGAAAGTTCATTCCAAGCCCTAAAGCTTAATGTTGTCCCATAAACATGATAGAATTTATTTCAAGCTAAAAGCTTAATGCCATCCCGCAGATGTGATAAAATTATTACCAAACTCTCTAAGTTTGGATGCTAACCCTTGGACGTGATAAAACCATTCCTAAACTTTAAGTTTGGGAGATGTTCTTTAGATGCGTAAAACTATTCCCAAACTCTAAGTTCAGAAGCCATCTCACAGACGTGATATGTTACAACCGGAAGGTCATGACATACGCTCAATACATACTCTTACTCCACTTACTAAGTTTACAAACTAAATTTTTCTTTTCATTATAAGGTTTGTATTCGGTGTTAGTGTAATTACTAAACGATTTTCACTTATCTTTTTTATTTTGATTCAACTTCACTAACTTTTCTTTGATCCAAAGACAGGTTAAAATAATTCTCTAAGCATGTAATTATTGTTTTTAATCCATAAGATATATTTGTTTTGAAAAACATATTGAAAATATTCCATCTTATATTTTAAGATTTTCCCTAAATATATTACCTGCAAATTATTTTCATTTATCTTAGCTCAACCAACAATCCTAATATCTACAACTAATCACTAATTGCACATCATATCCAATAACATCCATTCACATTACAATATTAATCATGTTCCAAGATTGCACTCGGTCATTATATAACTCACAAAATAATCTAAAACGATCATAAGATACATCTCATGACACATCCATAATTTGTACTATATAATCTTTATAGAGTGCACATGTAAACAAAATGATACTCTCTTGTATACCTTGAAAATAGCAAAGTTAGGGCTCAAAGGACACTGGTATGTATCTAGACTAGGTACGGTCCTCGATGGCTATGCAAGAGCTCTATGCTGATGCCTAACTCAGATAGTCTGTAAGTGGAGGGGTGAGCAAATTACAGCTTAATAAGTAGTTTAAGTAAATGCATACTAGGCTCATGTCGATCTACATGCATGTGTATGCATGAATAGAAAATAAAGTGATATGTATATATGATACTATATCTTAATGTCAGATCTGTCTATTTAGACTTACAATTCAAGATTGACGTTGTACGGAGTATTAGTTGGAAGGATACCTTAGGTACCTCATTTCCTCAAGCCTCAACATAATACTAAAAAAACATGGTCACTTACCACAATACTACAATGTCGACAGAATGCACAATACTACATGAGCAACGTGCTTAGTTCAAAACTGATTCTTATGCACATAGTTCAAAACATATTCACAATGTACTTAGCTCAAATCAAAATCACTATGCACTTGAATAAAACAGATTTCTGATCACTTTAGGTGTGAACCTCGAAATACTAAAATTGAAACTGATAGCAAAATAGATTTCTTAAACACATGGGTACTGTATTGATAATTGATAAAGATAGGCCTAAAGCCTTAGAATACTGAAACCAAATAATGATAACAAAACAAATTTTCTGGTGCATTTAGTTCAAAACCGATAATCATCCTAAAACTGAAAAATCATTAAGTTTAGGAATAAAATCACAAAATCTTGAAAACTATTACAAATAATGAAACAGGTTTCTGATACATTTAGTTTAAAAACAACCACTACGCATCGAGTTCAAAACATGATCACTATATGCATGAGTTCAAAACACGTGATGACTATGCATGAGTTCAAAACACGGTGACTATGCACGAATTCAAAACATGGTGATTATGCACATGAGTTCAAAACACAATGACTATGCACGTATTTAAAACACAGTGACTATGCATGAATTCAAAACACAGTGACTATGCATGAATTCAAAACACGATGATCTTATGGAAATAGATACTCGATAGTGTTAGGTTAACATGCCTCAAATTACTAAAAACTTATGCTGATAAAGTTAGGCATGAAGCCTCAAATTACTGAACTGAAATTGTAATCAAAATATATACTGATCAAGTTTAGCATAAAGCTTCAAATACTAAATTGAATCTGAAATCGAATGAGATACTGATAAAGTTTGGCATAAAGCTTTAAATACTGAATTCAAACTGAAATCAAAATCGATACTAATAAAGTTTAGGCATAAAGCCTTAAATCACTGAAAATTGATACTAATAAAGTGTAGGCAAAGATTCATGATAACTGATAACTGATACTGATGTCTATCCTAGCTAGTGATGGATGAGTGTTGCAAGCAACACAATACCTATGGTCATAGATTTTCTCCAGCCCCACTGTGCAGTTGAGGACTGGAACTTGTTTGTTGGTTTTTCAAACAAGCTTGATAATGCCTAAAGCACAAGGCTCATAAGACGTAAATACTGATATTGAAAGTCTAGAGCACAAAGCTCGATAGATGGGTAATGGAACCTAGAGCAAATCTCAATAGGCTCTGAGTGACCCGAAGGTTTATGGATTTGCCCAAAATCAAATATAAAACAAAAACTAAATACTGATCGAAAATCCTTTAATTCAGAAAATGAACTACTGAATACTGATAAAGATCATTTAGTTCAAAAAATGGATTACTAATCAATACTTAACTTATTAAGATAAAATTGTTGTCAAAACTCAAAGGTACACCATCATGCCTACTGGCACACAATTTTCAAAAACATCTCTAAACAGATTTAAGGTTTCCAAATATGCATAAAAACCCTTTGTTATAGAGTTAGTTCAAAATTATGCTTTTGAGGACCAAGCATGTCAAGTATTAAAAAGCTTATACATAAAATAGTTCGAGTCAAAACATGTTATGTGCGAATTGACTTATGCATTAATAGAGTACCTCACGTACTTTGCATGTTACCTAGTAAGATTTTAATATGGACCATACACACACACGCTTAGCCTAAACAGACTGGATAATAAGATTCATGAAAGAACTTAACATCTGAACATTTTATTTCACACAACAAGCAAGCTTAGCCGGCCACAACACAAATCATAAAACATAGTTTTCAATCCTGGCCCAAGCATCATCTAGATTCACAATTCAATCATACCTTATATCTTACCTTAAGAGCCCGATCAATAGCATTGTAGCGCTTAATTTCGAAAGCTATGTAATTTATTTATTAAAATTAAACATCTCTTACGAGATGATGCTAGCGAAGCTTTACTTAATACACTTACCTTATGCACTTAGCAAGTATCTTCTTCGAGTTGTCCAATTCACAACTCAAGCTCCTACACCACTTTGATTCACTACAAATCAATTCATTAATACCTCAATAACATGTCCTCATTATGCTTAATCACTTGCTAAAGCATATGTCTTAGACCACAATTTATCAAATTCACTTCTATGTCAAAAAATAAACTCTTTGTTATCATGCAGTTTATATATATAAATATAAATCCTTAGACTGATGGATAATCTCTTACCCTTGAAAACTTTCCTTAGCCTAAGTTTGTATCATTCTTTTTGAAATTTTCGATCAAATCCTACACTAACAATCTATCATTCATTATCTTACTAATGATAGATACACACACAAATATATATATGTGTGTGTGTGTGTGTGTGTAAATATGTAATTATACTTTATCCATCCTCATCATGTCAATTAATATATATATATATACACACACGCACACACATACACACACATTCATTTCAAACAATAACATATTCCCTTACCTTTTTTTTAAGCATACTTGCTAGTTTAATTACACCAGGATCTTGCTCTTGTCTCCATTATTAACTACTCTTTGAAAATCCTCAAAACTAAGCATTGTATTATTATTATTTTCACCATTTTCTGCTCATTGTACCTCCAAACAACAGCCACTTCAGCCTCCAACAAGTGTTCATTTCAAGGGAGTCCAACCTTATCCCCTACTTCTCCTTTTTTCACTGATTCACTGCTGCCTTTCCTCTTATTGTTTCTGTTCTTTCACTAGCTGAGGCTTCCTTTGCCTCTAGCCCAATGTTCTAGTTCCAAATAGCAGCCGAGAGTCTCTCTTTCTTCCCTTTTTTTAGCAACAAACAAAGGCCAAACTTCCCCGCTGTTGTTGCCGAGATGGACACTACTCTAGGCTATTGTATTGTAGAGAAGAAAGCAGCTTCTTGCTGCTGTTTGTTTCCCAAATCGAAGAAGAAAGACCCCTATTCCTCACGCCATTTTTAGCACACTACAATAGCCCTTATACAGCCCGATATTTCAGCCTTATTCTCACCTTCAAAAGCCACTATTTATGCCACCTAAAACCACCCCTATCAGCCTCCTTCGAACAGCCATAACTTAGCCTTTCTCGAGCCCTTGTTCTGAACCTAAAGAAACTCTCGAAATCCCATGCTTGGTCTCAGTTTTAAGCTTTCAAGATCACCCAAATAGTAACCAAAATGACCTTCAAGCGGTATCTAAAAATCAGCGTTGGAGATTCCTGATTAGCACTTATCTCCCTACTTTTTGGCCATTCTTTAGTTTCAGTTTAGCACTCCAGTGCCTAAAGCTAGTCCTGTTTTTGAGTTCCAAAACACTATGGGTTCAGTCACAAGTCAGCCACCTCTTCAACCCCTAAAACCCCTAGTAATTTAGCTTGACTCTAACTCGATCTACCATTGTTTTTCACCTCCAAAAACACTGCTGTTTCGGCCTTCAATGGCCGGCCTAACCATTGAACACCTGAAACTGACACTTATGGCTCTTCATCACTGCTCGTTCTTCACCCTTTCTCTCCCGATCATGCTTCCCACTCTCTCTCTCTCTTCTTAACTTCGATCTCTTTCACACCGAATGCTCTCTTCTGCCATTGGAAATGGTGAGAGCAGTTATGTTTTGTGTTTGGCTTCTTCAAAAAACCAATCATAATAAAAATACTATTAGATATATTTGTTATATTTATATTTATTTTATTCATTTGTGATTTCTCTTTTTTTTTAAGATAATTAATATACATTAACATTTATCATGTATCCCATATATAATATATATTTAGGTTATTGTTTTTATTTTATTGTTAGACATATGTATATTTATATTAATTCTATTATATTTATATGTATTCATGTTTATCCCAATGATTTACTCCCTCTGTCCCAAAAAATTTGTCACTTTTGTGTTTTAAAATTATCCCACTCAAAATGCCACCTTGAAAAAGTCAACTAATTTAAACCTTTATATTTCCTCATATACCCTCATTATACTTCAATTTTAAAATTAATAAAAAAAATTTTATCGATAAAGGGAACACATTCTTTAATCCCTAGTTTAAAGGAGAAAAAATAGTTATTTAAAATTGTTGTAATTAAGAGTAAATTTTGGATTACAAATATTCTAGAAAAAGGTTTGTAAAATATACTGCCAAATTCTCCTTAAATTAATTTTTTTTCAAATCTGAAAATTTTAACCTAAATTTCATCTTCCTGCCATTTTAATGTCTTGCTCTTCAGGGCTAATTTAGGCAATTTAAGTTATTTGTATGACATGGAAAGTGGAAGTCTTCACTTCCTAAATATGTGTGAATGGTCAAAATATGACAATTTAAATGGGAAAGAAGGAGTATCAATTTATAAAATATTAAATTTATTCGTATGTAGTTACTTAGTGGATTTAAATAAATTTTTGAATCCAAGAAAGTACATGGGCGTGAGGTAGCTCGAAGTAGACGAAATCTCCAATTCCGAGATAGATGCAATGTGTCGAGAGATCCACATACTATGTGCCCTTACAAGATTATTTAAAATTGTTATTAATGAGTTTAGGAATTTATATCGATTATTAAATAATTTATTAATGTCAAAGAATTTTTGGTTATCACATGATAAAATTCATTCCCAACTCAATGCTTGATGCTGTCCTACGGACATGATAAAATCATTCCCAAACTCTCTAAGTTTAGACGTCATCCCTTGGACATGATAAAACCATCCTCGAACTTTAAGTTTTGAAGACATCTCTTGAACTTGATAAAACTATTCTCAAACTCTAAGTTCATAAGCCATCTAAACATGATAAAACTATTTTCAAGCCTCGAAGCTTAAAGTTGTCCCTTGGACATGAGAAAACTCATTCCAAGTTCTCCAAGCTTGATGTAGTCCATTTAACGAGGTAAAATTCCTAAAAATCTCTACAAAGTTGAAATCGCCATTCGAACGTGAGAAAGTTATCTGGAAATCCTTGAAGGTTAGAAAATTATTGTTAAGGCATATCAAGACAATGCCAAAGCAGTACCTAGTGTGGACAAATAAGAGAGCAATCCCATGAGAAGAAATTAAATGCATGCAGTGAAATGGTTGGTTTGCACCCAAGGCGTAAGTTTGCAAATTGGAAAAACAAAGGCCATCCTTAGGCCATCAATCAAGGTTGTAATGTATCAAGTCCAACAATCAAAGCAATCGAGCTTCAATGTGAAGGTCATGATATTTCAAAATTCTCAACAATGAGAAAAACTCTCTAAGAAGAACCTTGAAGTCACAAGCATGCTATAAGCATGAACAAAAAGGAGCAAAACATAATGAAATCATACAAAACATGTGACGCAAGCAAAGAAATGCAAAAGACTAGCTTCATCAAAAAATTCATTGAAAATATGCTACATGCATGAATGAAGAAGAGCAAAGTATATTGAAATCATGCAAAAGGTGTGGCACATGAAAAAGAAACATAAGAGATAAGCTCCATCAAAACTTCCATTCTATGCAAAAAAATTCTAAGTGTTCAAAGAACCATCCAAGGAAGATGGAATAAACACAAAAATCAACAAAAATAAATGTAATGATGACACAACAATGCCAATGAAACAAAGCAGGCACAATCCACTTGCTCTTATTTCCACCAATTAAGACAAAGCACAAATATGAGTATCGTAGCAATGTGAAACTATCATGTTTAGCCAAAAAGGTAAGAAGACTAAGTACGGATGTTATGAAGGCATTTGTCCAGTATAAGGTGGAAGTATGGAAGCACCAAGTGATCAAAAAATGGAAAACTTAACTTCCAAAAGAAAAAGGGCTAGCCTAAGTAAAGTGTTGATTACACAACTTATCAAATGAGAAAGTATTTATTTGGCAAAGAATAAAAGATCAAATGAACACTCATTTTTGTGAATGACGTTTAGCCAAAAACAAAGGCTTATTGAAGAAAAGTGCAAATAACAAACTTATCAATTGAAGAAACGCTCATACAGCCAAGTATTAAAGATTAAGGGAGTACTTATTTGGAGAAAAAGATGAATGCTTCATTCAACTAAGTAAGCTCTATCTAAACTTAAACCCATCAAAGCAAGGCATGATGATGGTAATCCAGCAACTTTAAGCAGAGAATATGGAACATACGTATTCAATCACAAAGGCAAAGTAAACATGGATGGCACACCCTATCACGTAAAGAGGACAATTTGGCCTAGACGCTTGTCCAACTGAGCATAGATAGAACCATCTCAATCAAAGAAGAAAAAGCTTTCATTCAGTTAAGTGGGGAAGCCATTGAGTCATGTGTGAAAAACAAGCATGGAATCACATATTTAGTCAAATATGAAGTTTGCTTATGGATAACACAATCATCCACTTGCAAGTGTGGTTAAAGATTGAAGTTGAAAGTGACAAAGCACAAATTGCTCATTCATGCAAATATATACGCACTAAGTGATTAAGTGAGGACAGATGATCCAACTAAGTAAGAAAATATTAAGTAAGGAAGCACATATAGCTTATTCATCCAAATATGAAAGTAATATGTAATGAAGTACGGATAGCACAATCTTCTAAATGCAAGTATGGTCAAGAGTTGAAGTTCAAAGTGCAGATAGCACAATCATTCAAGTTCAAGGCAGGTATTTTAAGTGTTGAAGATCAAGCACGGATAGCACATCATTCATGTGAAGTATTCATAAAGTTAAATGAGGAAGAACAAGTGCAGATAGCACAATTGCTTATAAAGAGCAAATATGGAAC